>JAKOPK010000028.1:0-143932 GCA_024195185.1 Coniferiporia weirii
GCTCGTGGTGGTGGTTATAGACCAAGGACTGGCGTTCGCTGTCGAGGTGGCGGATTTCTGTACACAAAATAAGTAATTAATTTACGAAGGGAACAGGCAGGCGCGAAAACGAACCTGACAACAGCTCGTTTTCCTTCTTCATCAGCGTGGATAGCGAGGACGTCGTTATTAACTGCTCGTAATATGATTTCGCATCGAACGCGGGCGAGTCTGCGAGTGCAGAGAACATCCGATGAGGTTCCTATTACCAGCTTCCTTCTCATTCTTTCTCTTACCAATATCCATGGGGTCGAGCGGCTTTCCAGGGCCGCTCAGTGGCGGAGGCGGGCCTACACCGAGCCCATAGTGCTTCCGCAACAGATCGCGCGCCCGACCCTTGGACGCGCGTACGCTCGGGCTTTCGGGGGGCGGCGTACCCAGCGCGCCCTGGATTGCCCCCGCGCTCCCAGCCTGCGCGTGCGAGCCCGAGCCTGCAGCGCCAGGGCCGAGCGGCCGGGGTGTGTTGACGGCGGCAGAGAGCGTTGAGGCGGAGGCAGCAGAGGGCACGGGCGAAGTGGCGCGCGGTGTTGCGGGGTGAATGGGTGAGGGAGGTGGGCGAGGGATCGTGCGCGCACGCGATGGAGTGCTATGCGGTGTTGAGGACGCTGAGCCAGCTGTGGACATCGCGGATGGCGGACTAACGGTGTTGTAGACTCGGAAAGTAAGTATATTGACCATCTATTACTTACGTAATAGCAACTTAACGATTCCACACTTGAACTGTCATCAGTCATCACCGGCTTTTTCGTCTACCAAATCTCTCCGAAGTTTACCTCCCTCTTCCCGTCTTCAAATACACCTGCAGAAGAATTTGAGGCTGATATGCAAGTAACTCGAGGGACCTTTTTTCAAATTTGGCCAGTACTCGGTCTCGTACTATGTGCAAACAATTTTATCTCATGGGCGTTTGAGGTCTTCTTGTCGACTCAAGTCCCCAATCCGCTTCCATTCACGCAATAGGCGCCCTCGATCATTTTCACGCGAATGGCGAGCTGATTGCGCTTCATAAGGTCCACATGTTCGATTACTCAAAAGTGCAATTTTACAAGCAGCAAAATCTTCTTACCTGGTTCAAAGAAAGCGGGTGAACGGGCTGCCAACATTTCCCATATCCTCCCGACGACTTTGACTCTTTCCGTTTGCAAGCTCCAACGGAACTCTGGACTGCTGAACAGAAATATCTTTGGTTGCTACCCTGAGTCTTCCCTTCAAGGAAGTTTGTGTTTTGGGGCGAAGAAGATTTGATTATGAAAGAAAATTTATCGAAGACGCACCTGTCGCCTATGGGGATCTCTCAAACCTATGGGGAGAAGCTTCCTAGATCTAATTACAGCTACTCGTTCCTTGGTATGACCTGGCCTCGTTCGGTTCGACGCTGTACGAAGCCACTTTCAATGTTCCTAGAATCCGAGTGTTCCGGAATCGACACACAGAAAAGGTTTTTGGTCCTGGCGGCGAAGCTGGATTCCTGGAAACTCCGCACTTTGAATTTTACCAAATGTGTTCTCCAAATGCGCAGAGCCGCCAAAATATGGAACCTCCATCCTGGCGGCTGGATACAGCATCAGCACGGACTTAATTCAAATCGTGCCTTCGTGTTCTCCGAGATGATTGGCGCTGAAAGACTCCCCCTCTGCGGCACATCTTGTCCTTCCCCGCGAACGTTGCGCGCCAATCTATGTCTCAATGTAGCTTTTTTTCGCCCAATCGCGTAGACTGGTCCTTGCCGCGGCGTGTTTCCTCGGGCTGCTGACTGTTGCAACGGTGTTATTCCTGTCGCTATCTCAGCCATTTGAGAGTCGCCCCTCGAAATGTGATAAGGTCCAAAATTGTGGCTTGTCCGGGTCTGACTTCACCATTTGGTGATTCTCAGCACCGAGTTCAGCGCACGTATGTAGAGCGCGAGCGTTTCCCGGACACGTATAATAAGCAATCCCAACTCTCGTTTCTTAATCTCCGCTTGCAATTAGCACGCACCGCCCGACTCAATCCCCTCCCCCCCCTTCAGGCCTCCAGCCTGTTACCTCCAAGCCCTACCAATATAACAAATCCCTCGCTATGTGCTTTTGAGACTTACTACATACAGTACAAATTTGACGCCTTGAGAACCGTGACACAGCCATGCACTCTCAATAGAACCCCTATGTTCACAGGTGAATCACCCTTGATGATGAAGAATGTTGCTATCTTTACTGTATATGACTCGAGGGTATACAGTATATGTACTGTATATTGGATTGATGAATTAAATTTCTGCAACACCAACAATATGTATATGCACCAGATCTCGGATGATTTTTCCCCTATACGGAGTCTTTCCAAATGTCGCAGTACAGAACCCGCCCTCCATAAGTAGGTTGCCCCAGCTACACAACGATGCCCAGCTCCCAGGCTATAAATGTCACCTCTTCCAAGTCAGCCACACAGTACACAATAGCACACAGCACAACAAAGCGCCCGTCTCACGCGCTCACATCGGATCTCGGATCAGGGGCAGGACAAGCTTAAGACCCAAGCTCTCAAAAACCAAACTTTTGATACTGATACTGAATATTTCTCTCGATGTATGTACTTACAGAGCAAGCCTCCCGGGCCGCCACGGAACGGATTGGGCGCTGGGGGGCGATACGCAAAAACGCAAAACGCGAACGCGAAAGGAAAACACGCGAAAGGAAAACAATGGGGAAAGACAAACAGATCAAGCATTTAACGCGAAACATAGCACATTATGATGGGAGATCGAGATTGAAAAAAAATGAAAAAAAAGTCGAGAAATAGTACCGAGGCTGAGGCTGAGACTGTGATTGAGACTGAGACTGAGTTTGGGGAACTGAGGAGCGATGAAAGCGAGAAACGAATAAAGGAAAGAGAAAAAAAAGACAAACTGAAATGAAATGAACGAATTGGATGAACGAAAGGCGAAAATTGGGCAGGAGTGATTGACTGTGTGTGGACAAGGACTGTGGCGGGAAGGCCGCGTCGGGCTTTCGAATTGCAGAAGTAGTAGAACGGTGGCGGGGATGAGGAGTCGGGGCTGTAACTCCTTAAAAGGATGAAGTTGCAGAGGGGAGGCGAACGATACATGGAGAGTGTTTTTGACGACAGAACGGAGGGAGAAAGCAGAAAGCAAACAAGAGAACGAAGAAAGGGGGAGGATCTAAGATCCGGACGTACATGGGGGCCTGTTTCCTTTTCTCCACGGAAACAACACAACAAACTTACAGCAGAATTCGAGGGGGGAAAGATGTAGTGAAGATGTGAGAGGTGGGGAGTGGACAAGGAGAAAATAAAAGCATGACTAAAGAAGAGCTAAAGCTCCGTAAATTGGAGATGCGATTTCGTAGCAAAGAGACAGAAGAGTTTAAGATGAGCTTGGAAAAGGGAAAAAGAGAGGAGAGAGTGGGAGAGAGATGATAAGTTCGGGAAAAGTACATGTTGAAGTGTGGTCTTTGTGGACGACAACGATTTGGTGCGTGTGTGATAACAGCCGGCGGGATAAGTGTCCTGCTGATATTTCCAGTGGGTTGATGATGTTGTTCCTGTTCTGTGCGTGAGAAGCAACAGGGTCGGGTGGAGGGAAGTGCCTCCGCGACGATGGGAGCGCCGAGCGAAAAATTTGAGTGATGATCGATTCGGTGAAAGAACGGGTGAGAGCGGTGTTACGAAGGAACCTCTATATGCGAAGTGTTTGTGTGTGTACGGTAAAAGAGGGTGGGCTAGCTGTTCCGCTATAATTTCATGGGATACGAGGATGGCGAGAGGGCGGCTTCAGTGACGACTGTCTACTGCATTTGGAACGCGCTCCCAAGGCCAGACCCCAGATGGTTCTCTGCCTCATCCTCAAGAGGCGCAGAGAGGTGCCCGAACGAGATGCGTCGTCTCATACGAGGCGGGAAATTCGTCGTCTTGACCCTGCGAAGCCGCTTGTTTGGCGTAACCGGCGGCGCCTGCATGTTCTCAGGGGCGGGCAGCTCAAATGGCAGCTCCGGCAGCGGCAGAGTAATAGTCGGTGTCGGTGGAGCGGGCTCGGGCTGCGGGTTCGGGAGCTCCGCGCCGAACATCGACGCAGTTGTCACCGTAATCTTCTTCGCAGACGTCTTCCGCGTGCGCACGCTGCCTTTGGGTGTAGCCGTCGCCGTGGACTTTAGCGTAGCCGAAGATGCGGTCTTGGGCACGGTGTTCACTTTCCTCTTCGGTCGCTCTGAGGGCACAGGAGAGCTGCTTGTGCGCTGCTTCTTGACCTTCTTGCCCCGGACCTTCTCTTCCTCATCACTGGACGGGTAGATATCGATTCCTTTGTCCGTCGCGAAAAACTGCGTCGAGTTCTCCTTTTGGTCATCGACACTCATTCGGCTAGAGTCGATCGACCTCGTGGAGACGCTGCCAAATGAGGGAGCGCGCTTAAGCGAGTGGCCCAAGCCGTATGCGCCTGGCGAGCTGAAGGTCTCTGAACGCTTGATATTTGGGGGGCGGTGGAGACTGAAGGGGTCAGTACCGGTGCAGTTGCTGGCCACGCCAGAGGGAATTGTGGCTAGACCCGATAGCGTGGTCGTTGAGCGGCGCAGCCTTGTCCCGCGGCTACTCGAGAGCGAAGAAGGCGGGCCCCTGAACGTGGCATCTCTTGCGGGGGTCTCGGGCGTGCACGGCGGTTCACGTAGGCCAATTGGGCGGCGGACAGAAGGCGGTGGGGAAGGGGAGCGCGACGAGTCGCGTCTATACGCGTAGGCCGGGTTCGGAATGACTCGATCGACGCGCTGAAGACGGGTCGAGAGACTACGAAGGCGAACAGTCAAATTTACAAATACACGTACTAATGAGTAATAAAACATACCGATCGATGCTCTTCTCACTTTTCAGCGTATTACCCTTGATAAAGTCCATACTCGACTGTCGGTACAAGGGCTTTTTCGGAACGTTGGTGGTCGGCTGCAGAATGTCGGAGAACAAGTCTGGCGAGCGAATGCCTCCCCGCAAGCCGTTTTCCTCGGCGCGACCACGGGCTATCTTGAGGAGCTTGATACGCGTCGAACGAATGGAATGGGGCCATTCGAGGGGATCCTTGGCGTGGATGATGCTGCGGGAGATCTTGTCGAGGACGTTCGCGGGAGGAAAGGAGCCATTGAATGGGCTGAGGAGGTGCGACGGGAGCGCGTCGAGTGTCTGTGGGCGGGGGGAAGCGCGAGTCAGCCGGGGTTCGCCGGGCTGGGCACGCGGACAACGACGCGCGCGCGCGTCGCGTCACGCGACGGTGGTTGGAACTGGACTCACTTTGCTCAAGAGCGAGAGCTGCTCGACAGTCCATTCCCACTCCATGTCGTCGTCGCCGCCATCCTGGACGGAGCTACTCCAGCTGTCTGTGCTCCTGCGAGGGGCGGCGGAATCGAGCTTGAAGAGGGTGGGGGAAGGCAGGCCGGTGCTGCTGCGCGGTGTGCGCGGGGATGAATAGGCGTCTATGGAGGAGCGTATAGACGATGTCCTCTTGGGGAGCGGGGGGTGTGGGAGGACAAGGGACGACAGGTGTGCTGTGCGTCGTGTATGCATTGTTGAATGTGGTTGGTTGGGATAGATAAATGAAGCAGAAGGGGATAAGAAATGAAAGGAGCGAGGCCGACGGGGGCAGAGGCTGGGGGCGGGGACGGGGACGGGCGGCGGGGGACGGTTGCGGGGACGCGTCCGGGTTGGGTGGGAGTGAACACGCGGGTCGAACTGCTGGATGGGGTTAGCAGAGGGCGTGGCTGATGGCAGTCGTAGTGGGGCAGATTATTAGGCTGCCGCTCGGGCCCACGTTGCCGCGTACAGACCGGCCCTAAACTCCCCGGCACGCCGTGACAAACAAGTGGCTGCGTCCGCTCCCGTGGCTCACTTTGTCCGTCCCAGATGCCCATGAAACACAACGTCGACGGCTCGTCGGTACCCTCTCAGGCCCCTCCTCGAATCATTTCCCCGGGCTTAGGCATTCGGCTGCAGTCCGCACAGCTAGGAGACTTGTCGGACGGTGTTACCATGGCCCGCAGTGACTCGATTGTGTGTTGGCCTCGGCCGCAGTTGCCACAAAGCCAGACGCGCACGATGTGGGACGCGCTGCGCCCGCCGGCACACGCGTCTCTCCATCGCCGGCATCAGTTAGGGCTCTTTTCGCCCCTTTTTCACATTTTATTTGTGGACTCTTCACATCAGTAATTAGAGCCGTGGGAAAGGGTCTGTCTTCGAACAAAGGACTGCGTCGAGCTCTTCTCGGCTTCACACTGCTGACGCCGATGTGAAAAGCGAACGCGGCAATTAGCGCAGGCGAGAAGGCGGCGGAGCACGGGCGTTAGTGCTGCACACGGGGGGGAGATCTGATCCCGTCGCTAGCAGCACTACCGTACGCCTTCGTCACCATCGATCGCATGTGCCCGCCTCTCTCGTAAATGCGCTTTCATTTTGCATGCCCCGTCGATCAGGTATGTAAATCTCACAGCTATCTAGCCGACCTGTTGCGCTCGGGAGCACCGTCACTATGTAATCGGCAATATTGTCTATTACATCTGATTGTAACACTGTGTGCACCTGGAAGGTGCTCCATGCAGGGCCGCCTCGCGTCGGACCTGAGCGACGTGGAAGACAAGTTGTGCGAGACTTGGACTGATAGCGGTCTTGAATGGTCGGAAGAGAGGATTACGATGAAACCCTCGCTGATCTCGCCAATTTCAATTTCATCTATCGAGGTGTGCAACCAATATCAAATATGAAAAATGTACCGTGGAACTTCCCATAGTATTGCCCACCCCTTGTACTGAGGAATTTTAATGTCTTTCGGGTCGGGTAGTAATCGCCTAACCTCGTTCATTACAGGGTCGGCTATCTTTCTCCACAAAATCCCACCTTATCGAATTTCATCTCCCATTTGAGTTTGAGTTTATTATTTTCAAAGGAAATTTCAAAGGAAAAATAGACTTCTATCAACTAGTGGACCGGCGGACTTCGCAAATCGTATTCGGAGGCTCGACCGCATAACTGCATACTACATACTAGAACGTACCGAAACAGGAACAAAGAGAACCAACTACCCAAGAACGAAAAACCTAATATGCCCCACTGGCTTCACGGAATGTGCATAACGTGAAGATTAAGATGGGTGGTGTGTCTTTCAAGTTAAGTAACGAACAATCGTGACAGGGTTCAAGTGCGGTCCGCTCCAACATTAATGCACTTCTATAGTCGGGGGGCCGGTAGCCGGAGCCACCTCCTCTCCACTGTACTAGTACTCATCTAGGCTGCGGTGGTACCCGAGAACCGCCTGGCAGATGGGGTCTAGTCCGTGCCGCAGCGCAGTGCAGTGACGCAATGAATCCTTTTTGCTTCCGCTCCAAACGCACCACAGGAGTTGCACAGCCGCCGACTCGGAGGCGCAGCTTAGTCGCAGTGAACCTTAGCATCTCCATATTGAGCCCGACTTCTAACTTGAAGGAGGCCGAGACACGCCTGGAGCTGCGTGTTTTAATTCTGTAATTGGCACACAGAGGTATGATGGCGCTTTGATGAAAAGATGTTGGTGTGCCTCCCGGTTAGCGAAACACGTGGACCGCAGAGATACAGTATGCGCTTCGTACGGCGCAGTCTTCCTAGTGAACCTAACTTCGCTACCGTGTATCACAGTCACGGGGAAGCCCTCATGCACAGTCCCGGCGACTCGGACGAGTGCGGATTCTTAAGAGATTGAATGGTCCTAAAAGCAATTGCTGCGCCACAGCACGGAAACGCCGCCCGGTAGATACGTAGTGTCTTCGGTCCCGCCAGAGGACCCCTACGTACTGTTTGAGAACTTCCGAGCCAATATGAACTTTTCGCCGCAGTAGCACGTCTGGCGTAATCGTCGGAGGGACCGCACTATAAGAACATCGGATGAGGAAATTTCGAGTCCTCAAGCTGGAGTCCCGACGACATGAAAGCACCGGACCCGACCGCGCTAATCCTTAGCGAGGATTGAATATAAATAGGTTCAGACTATACCCCTTGAGCGAATAACGGGCTAATGACGTCCAGCTGTACTCTCGAGGAAAGCGGCAGAGGCTCCGCGTCTTCCGTGAAGGTTTTTTGGCATTGAATTTGGGTGAGAGAAGGATGCCTTGGTAACAAAGAAGGTTTAGTCCAAGCTACCAGATACTTGGTCGCACGCATCCGGGTGCCACTGGATCATGTACATAAGGTCTTCTGGGTGGCCGTAATGATCATAACCTGCCACCGCAATGAAGAAAGGTCATTGGATACGAAAACTGTGAAGACGGGGACAACGGTCCTTGAAATGTAAAATGGCGGAGTCCTTGGTATGGTCTGTCTTCTCCTCTGCGATCTCTGCGGCTGAGTTCGGCTCTCGATGAACACATATTTCTAGCTTTTCTAGCCGGGGCCACGCCTTCGCCATCATCTCATACAGCTCGGGCGTCAGTAATTCTGCGGCGACGCCAGAGAACCGCACCGTGACAAGACCCAGCCTACATAGCGAAGCAAAGAATTCCTCCGAAAATACTGAGGGATAAGCGGACTTGACGTAGAGCTTCTGCAAGGAACCGAACCTCTCCACTATTAATTCAGCCAGGTTTGTTGACGGCCCGGGGTCTTGTGTCGACGACCTGTTATAATCTTGAACTCGTACATCCAACTCTGTAAGAGGACAAGAAGGCATGGCCCTGATGAATCCACATATGAAGTCCTCTATTTCTTCCAGAATGAGGCATTGAAGCGATTGGAATCCTTCAGTGGCCTCACGCATTGTTCCGAGAGATGTTGCAGACCGTCGATGGACACTCTTAATAGACGGCTTTATCAAAAAGCTTAGCTTCGCCACCAACACCACGGCAGACTCCGTCCCTATACAGTCGACAACCAGATATAGGTTTTTCAATTTTTCATAAGACGGGAACGCCTCGAAAAACCGTAACGACCCAATTTCAGAAAATTCGTCCCACCGAATACGCAAAGTCTCTATTTCCGGATATTCCATCGTAATATTGAGGGATATCCGAAGGCGCCTCCATGGTTGCGACGACATATTCAAAATATCTGAGTTCGTATCGTCGTCCCAAACACCTCGGACGCATATTTCTCTGAGATAGGGCAGGTTTAGAGCACTGATGTCAAGGATGCCAGGACCTTTGGCACCACAAGTCCAAGAGAGCTTATGGATGCCGGGGAGGGTTATCCTTTTGAGCGGGTCGCGGGTGTCATACCGTACGGAGGTTTTACACCATTCAAGATCCACTCTCCGAAACCAGACGGAACGAGATTTCCTAGTTATGATGTCGCGTTTTAGAGAATCTGTTCCATCCTTCGATACCTGCGAGACAACTTCACATTAGCTATGTTGCCGCACGCAAGTGTAATATCAGCCGTACGCCATACAGAGACAACAGGGGCTGATGATCGTGCAAGTCGAGTAAAAGGCCTTCGAATGCAATGGGATAAAAGCGCCTACACACTCTGGCAAATCTGGCCAGAGCGGTCTTTGAGCGTCTCGCCTCGTCGGACCAGCCCTCGAGCATGTCTCCACGGGCGTCCTCTGCGAGTGAAAAGACGATGAGTCTGACGATCTCATCGATGTGGAATACTCGATGCATTTAAGTGGCAAAGAGATGATGGTGGTTCGAGATCAAGATTGAATCTTATAATAGTTATGTAATTCGGTTAATAATCGCACGCCTGAAGCTGCCATCCGTACGTACGTACGTACGCAACAGCGTTACGGGTGAACATGCAATGGGTGCTTGCGACTCGGATGAACAGCAAATGAGTCATAAAATCTATTTACCACTTGTGTCGTAGTACGTGCCATTACCTGGCCGTCCGAGTTGCGCAATTTGATATTGATGATGGAGACTGCTAATAATAAAAAGAGCGTGCAACTCAGCACAATAAAACCTCCACTGCTAATGCACTCACAGCATCGCTAATTACCATGTACTTTTTACACGGGTTTCCATGAATATATGTTTATAACGGCCTTACGAAAGTCCATGGTCCGAAAGTTAAAACTGTGAACGACGTTGATGAGAGCTCATTCGCAACCCGCGCTGAATGTAAACAAATGTAGAATAGGCTTTGAACAAAATAACAGGCTCGTTACGTCCAGGCATATCCATAAAATTAGGAATCGCTATCTGTGTGTGTCGTCATTTAGACGCTGCCTCGGGAGACTTCCGGGGGTTCGTGGTAGCCATGATGGGGGGGAAGTCACTGAATGTGCAATCTGCGGAGGCGGGGACAGTTGTTTTTGAAATAACGAATAGGATCGTTCTCGGCACAACTCGTCTCTCCCTGCACATTTTCCGTAATACGTCTCGACCAAGGATGAAGACAAATTTCCAGTTCTTCTAGTTGGGGCCACCCCCTCGCCATCATCTCGTACAGTTCGGGCGTCAACTTTTCCGCAAAGAGATTGGAGAAATGCGCTGTGACGAGTTCTAGCGTGCACAGTGACGCGAAGAACTGCTCTGAGAATATCCAGGAGGGTGAGGACTTGACGCGCAGCTTCCGCAGGGAACCAAACCTCTCTACGATTAGATCGGCCAGGCCTGATGGTGGACGGTCTTTCAGCTGCCTACCGCGTACCAGAATCCGTATGTTGAGCCCCGTAAGAGGGCAAGATGGCATGGCCCTGATGAATCCACATAAGAAGCCCTCCGTTTCTTCCAAACTGAGGGATTGCAGGAATCGGAACCCCATAGCAGCAGCGCGCATTGTTTCGCGAGATTTTACAAGCCGCCGGCGAGTGAACTCGGAGTGCCGATGAACACATCTGATAGACAGGGTTTCCAAAAAAACCAGCTGCGCCACCGTAACCACAGCGAAGCTCGTCTCCGCGCATTCGAGGACCAGGTCTAGATGCTTCAGGTTACGGAAAGACGGGAACATTTTAAAAAGCTGCAGTGACCCTGTCAGGGACAAGTCATCCCACCGAATACGCAATGTTTCTAGTTCTTTATAGCTATCCACAATGGGCTTGAGGGATCCCCAGAGACGCCCCCATGCTTGCGACGACTTATCACAAATAATCGTGTTTTCCTCACTCCAAACACCTCGGATGCAAATTTCTCTGAGATGAGGAAGGTTCAAAGCACTGATGTCGAGGATATTATGGTCCCAGAATCCAAAAGTCCAGAATAGCTCGCGGACAGGAAGGGTCAACTTCGTAGGCGGATCGCGGGCTGTATCAGCCGTGCTTGCAGCCCATTCGTCAACCCTATGAAACCATATAGAACGAGCTTTCCTAACTATGGCGTCGTACTTTTGTATATCTGCTTCGCCATCCAATCCCTGCGAGACGAATTAGTGTTAGCCATGTTCATCGCCAGCGAGGAGAATGTCAACCGCACACGAAGCAGGGCGATCAGGGGCTTGTGGTCGTGCAAGTCTACCTTGAGGACCTCGAGTACCATAGCATGGAAGTGCTTGGATGCCCTGGCAAGAGACTAGCCAGGGCGATCTGTGAAGGTCTCGCACCGTCGGGCTCATCCTTGAGCATGTCAACGCGAGCGTTTTCCGCAAGAAAAAACACGACGAGCCTGGCTATCTCAACGATGTGAAAGATTCGATGCATCACAGTAAAGTGCTGATGGCGGTTCGAGGTCAAGTTTGAACCTGATAATGATCAATTGGGCTTGAGAAAATTAATAATCGTGCACGAGTCCCACACATGTACAGTCAGTGTAAGCTGAACTCGCTACCATCAAGCAGTCGATTATTTAGCATTATATACATAACCCGCCGCGCCGTCCGCGCGCACATAAGGTGCAACGATGGGTCTACTAGAAATTAAAAGGTTTGATTAGGAAAAGGGGCGAATTATACAATCCAAGCCAAGAAGACGTACCTGTCTACTTCGCATTCAAGCTTTGGCGCCTTTCATTCCGCATCCGCAGTAAGTCTACGCTCTTCCCTCCGAGCCGTAATTTCGGCACGCTTCTCCGCGATGAGCTCGGCCGCTCGAAGATCCCACTTGTACGCATAATAACCAGCACCGCCGAATACACTCATTGCGATGACGTGTCCGCCAAGGTCTGTAAGAGTGCAGAGAGGAGGTGAGGAAAACATTGAGCGGGACTTGCAGAGAACGCTGTCGCTCAGGCTAGCATGGAGGGAGGGCACGCACTCTCGAAAGGATTGCGCTTCTGGATGCCGAGCTGGCCGAGGCGTGCGACGAGGCCGAAGATAGAGAAGCCGACAACATTTGAGAGAAGGCCCATTCTTTTCGTCCCGTAGTGGTTTGGGAGGTCTCGGACGGGGGACTGTCGCTGGAATTTGTTGGCGAGCGCCTTGAGGCTCGTAGTGACGGTCTCCGCTGCGCCTTCGTGTGGGGTCACATAGAGGTCACGCGTCACGATGTACGCGTTAAGCGCTAGAGCTCGAGGTGGCGGCGCGGTGGTACTACTTCGCCTCTCTTTGAGTGTCTTTCACGATCTCACTACATACTTACGAGTAGTTCCGCTGCTTCGAGTTATACGATCTCTATAGCATCTCCGCCTTGACTCATACGACTTGAAATGGCTGATACTTCGGCAACTAAATCATCGGCCTCAAAGCCTGCCAGTGAGATCGAGGAGGAGCTCACGCCACAGCAATTGGAAACATTCCTCGCTGGGACGAAGTTGAAAGAAGCGGGCGACCAGGCATTTAAGAACGGAGACTGTACTGAAGGTGACCCTTTCGCCGCGCACGCGACTTCAGCCGATTGACACGTCCATTCCGCCGTAAGCCCTGATGAATTACCATAAAGCATGTAACCCTCCATCTCGTTTACTCTCGGCATCATTATTAACAACGCTCAATATCCGACCATATCTTCTATGGCATCTCACACTTCGTTAGACCCTTCTCCATCTCCGGGGCCTTTCGCGGTACGTGCACATTTAGACAAGGGATGACCCGCGCTGATAGGCCCATCTTCAGTCGCAACCCAGTAAATGCTAACCAGGGACAGGAGACCACGTCGAAAAGCCGAGTGAGCCTAGTATCATAGATCTAACTCTTTGGCTGCTCACCTACGTGGTATTTTAGTCGGACGAGGAGGTCGAGAAAGTCTATGCGAATATGACTGCTTGCTATTTAAAGATGTCGAAATATGAACGGGCAATTCAGACGGCGGATAAGGTCACTTGCTTGGTATCTTCTGCACTGATACACATTTACACCAGACATTATATGCAGGTTCTTGCTTTGAACCAGGACAACCACAAGGCGCTATTCCGGAAGGGCAAAGCTCTGGGAGAACTGGGTTACTTTGAGAAGGCGGAAAAAATCTTGACGGACCTTATTACCAAAAATCCCAATGGTGTGTTATTTCCCCCAGCTTACATTGGCTCCCTTCTAATGTTTATTTTTGTGATAGAGGCGCCAAATATCAGTCGAGAACTGGAACGCTTACGCGAGAAGGATGAAGAGCGTGAGCGGAAACACAACAAAAAGCTCAGAGGTAAGACCGTTCTTGCCATCCTTTTTTATTAGATTACAGAAACTCATGATTCCCTATTGTTACAAAGGCTTTCTTAACGCGAAGAAGGATATCTTTAGCAACGATGAGACTGAGAGTAATGCCGGAATGACGGCTCTTTCGAATAATCCTCCTGTGTCTGCGTCGATAGAGGAGATCAAGGACTAACTAGTATCTAGGAGTGGCGTGTTGTATGAAGAATCTAAGACAATGTTTTGTAGTTTTTTTAACAGTTTTTTTTTTCGTTTTTACAATCGGTCTCTATCGCATGGCGCATATGTTACTTGATCTTGATTAGTTAGCTTCAGCGCATACATACACACAATTTGATGGCATATTTGGCTTCGTTTCACGCGAGGGTAAGCTTGACACGTGATGTGACGCATCGCGTTCACTCCAGTGGGTGGCAGAGTTGGTGATAACTTCCCTGCGGACGAGTCGTTGAGGCCTTGAAGTGTTTGCGCATAAGCTTCTACCCAAGCACATCCATAATCGCCACATACATGTCTGCTGAGTCCCCATCCCGATCACTGACATTGCGTGTCCTCGAGGTGTATCATCCATGCGTGTCCACTCTTCTGGCGTATCTCGAAGACAACATCGATTCTACCTCTCTTTTGGGCGCACAAAGCTCGTCATCGCATTTAATGCTCTCTGATATTAGCTCTTCTGCTGTATGTGACCACCTGCTTAAGGATGATGATGCGCCGACATACCGCGACTTGATGACGAAAGCATTTGTCGCCGCCGAAGCAGCTGCCGCTCCCCATGCAAAGCACAGCGCCCGTCGAGCAAAGCTGAAAATCATTGCGCCGTCCATGTCCATGAATGAGGTGCGCGCCATAAAGTCTCTAGTGTGGAATCTATGTTTTCCAGCAACGCTTACGCCTACCTGCAACGGGACCAGCTGGTCGAGCGCGCGCAAGCGCGCTTATTTGCGAGGAAGGGGAAACCTTCGAATATGATTACGGCGGGATATCGCTCTGTACGTACTCTGCTCCATGTGCTTACCCCTTTCCCGCTTTCGTGCCCGAATTCATCGGGAATCCCAAGGCTGAATTCAGGTCTGAAACCGGGATTGGGGGCGGTCCGAGACAGGGCATCACGAACTATTTTGTGAATACAATAGTAGATGCAATACAAGCTCCGGAGTGGAACCAACTTCTATCCCGGTTCGTTCCCTAAATCTATTTTACGTGTTGTAGTCAGGATGAGCGGTGCTTACGCGAGCATCCTACACACACCCCCTAATCCCAGTGTCGGCGAAACGGTACTCCTCCATCTGCTGACAGAAACGTCAATATACGTGCCCTTGCCGAATGACTGTTACTGTCAACTAACGGGCACACCGTTAATTTATGTTGCTCCTCCGAAAGAGCGACTGGCAGTGGAACCTGTCGGACCTGGCCGATCTGTCAATGAGAAACCTCAAAAGCGAAAAAGTGAGGCTGGCGAAGAACTCCATCAAAAACGAGCCGCAAAGCGTCGTAGACGTAAACACCCGGTGAATGAGGAGTATATGGTTCCTGTGCCTCTGGTGAGGGAAGAGAATTCGACCAAACCAAAATCGTAAGAGACGCTATTAGAAGAGAGGATGAATATATTCACTAAATTGTTAACCAAGCGATTTTAGGAGGGCCGCAACAGATATCCCATTCGCACGGACGAGCCTTTTCTATGGTCGTCCATGTAGACAGGCAAAAACGGGTCGCATCCTTTTAGGTTTGCCTTCTGACCGTAAGCTATTTAATATATAGTTCACCCATCATTTTTTTTCCTGCACGTTTACAATCTTTATCGGGATATTTAGACGTTCTCAACCGCATGGAGTTGACTTCTTGGCGCGAGTCAAAAGGCCTTGTTGAGAGCAAAAACAAAGAGGGGAAGTTGGACATGAGGCCCGGCGATCGCAACGGAGCGCCTGAAGCTCGACACCTTTCAAAGTATATGTTCCCGCTCCAGTATGACCTTGGCAATGCTTTCTTCGTGGCGCCAGAAAAGGTGAGAGAGGAACAGTTCGAAAGGAGACGATTTGCGATCAGAGAAGCCGAAATTGAGGTCAGCACTTAGGAGCGAGTTGTGAAGTCGCTTATATAACCATTACCTTGCAGCTGAAGGGTGCTAGCAAAACACCAGTACGCCTCAAAAATGCTCTTCCTTTACTAGGACAACTATTCCATAGACACTCGAAATGCGGCTATAAGCCTCTGCTGGATAAGATCTGTCCCTCGAAGGTGTAACAGTGTTCCGCTATAAAATATGAATATCCCATTAACTCATTACGTTTCATAGCTGAAACCAGACCTTCGGGATTCAACTGTGGACAGCAGTGTCATCCTGGACCTCATCTCAGAAGAAATATCTGAAGTGCGGCTGCAAACGCAAATGGACTTGGATCGCTCAACGCAGCCCACGATCAGTGACTTTACTTCTTTGTCAATCCTCGGTGGAAACCGCAGGCTCTCGTTATTGAGAACGTCGCAGACGAAATACAAGCCGAAGTTTGCGGAATTCACGTGCAGCTATGCAGAAGTTTTCTTGTATGTGCGGGCAGTGTCAAAAGTAGTCGTCCCTTACGCCCTCTGGGGATGCGAGCGAAATCGGAAGACAATCCTGCTTCGTGCGTCGGGTCTTTTAAAAAAATCTACATCCTAAATGTTCGTGTTAATGGTCAATTGGGGGCAGATGTCAAACAGCTTATATCGGGCAGGCGCTACGAGGGGATGACTTTACATAACGTCATACAGGGCGTTAGCACAAGCGAATGTGATTGGCTTCTTCCACATGGGAGACCAAACCCCAACCAGCAGCTCAACCAGTCCATGGCAGAGATGTTGAAAAAACGCGAGCTTTTGGAAGAGTTTCTTTTCTGGTATTTCGACTCGTTCCTGATCCCTCTTTTGCGGGTACGTTAGCAACTTAGGAATTACATCAACATTTCTCTTTTGCTCTCCGAGGTAACGTGTACAAAGATAGCTGACTTCCGGTATCTCAGACGACTTTCTATGTCACTGAGTCCTCTGCATTCCGAAATCGGGTATTATATTTTAGGCAAGACGATTGGGATGTTCTTTGCCAGCCACTACTCGATCGCCTGGCTGCAACCACCTTTCAGCGTATTCATCAGGTCATATATTTCCTCCCAATTCAACTAATTGAGTAACTGACGATGTCGTACCAGCATGAAGCCGAGGCGTTGTTACAACAGCGAAAGCTAGGTTATTCCTTCGTCCGACTCCTACCTAAGGATAGTGGTGTACGACCCATCGTTAACCTGCGCAGGAAGCGAAAGGTATTTCCCTTCCTTCCGCTGACCAAGGCTTACTCAATAAAATATATCGCATGTAGTCGGATAACCCTAGTGAACAGAGTCAATCCATTAATCAGATTCTGGCTGCCGCCTTTCACATACTGACATATGAGAAGGCAAGTGAAGCCTTCTTAGAAATGGGCGAGTCCACTGATGACCTATGATCTGCGCAGTCAATGCAAAAGGAGCAGCTTGGGGCCTCTGTATTTGGTCCTGACGAAACTTATCTTCTATTGAAAAACTTCAAGAAAAAAGTTGTGGGAGGATCTGGAAAGATGTGTGTTTATATCCTCACTTCAATGGTCGATTTTGCTGAGTATGGATGCATTCGAAGGCCGAAACTGTATTTTGTCAAGGTTGACGTTCAAGCGTGTTTTGACACAATCGAACAAGACAAACTGCTTGGTATCCTGAAGGCCCTTATATCTGAGGTCACTCCTTTCCCCCTGGTAAATGTTTGGCGAAACTAAGGGACCGTATATAAAGGATGCCTATATGGTTCAGAAATATGGACAGATAATACCAACATTTGGCAAGGCAAAGAGGACGTATATACGCAAGGCGCTGCCGGAATGTGTGTCCTTCCCTTACGCTTCTCGAAGAGGGCGAGAAAGTGCTGAGGAGTTTTCTTGATGTACAGACGAGCATCCACACTTCTTGACGCATGCTGCCCAGCTAGCCGCCCTCTTACGGCACGCGATCCTTGTCGACCAGGTTGTATATCCGTTTGCATTCCGCGAAGACGTCATGCAGCTTTTGGAAGACCACATCACGTCCAATATAGTCAAGGTCTGTCTAGAAGTTTGATTGAATGCAGAAAGTGGTATGCAGCCATTAACGCTTTAACCAAACCCGAACAGATAGGACAAGATTACTATCGACAGCGTGTCGGAATCCCGCAGGGCTCTGTGCTTTCTTCCCTATTATGCTCGTTTTTCTACGGAGACCTCGAACGGACCGTTCTACGTTTCGTGCTTGAGTCACAGAACAATGTACTCCTTCGTTTAATCGACGACTATCTTTTCATCACGACAGATGAGGCGGATGCGCGCCGCTTTTTGGAAACTATGAATAAGGGTAGGCTTATACTCCTAGACGGTCTTATTGATACGTGGTTGACTAGCGGTTCCACGTTTACGAATGAAGGACACCCAGATTATGGATGCTTCATTGCAAAGGACAAAACGCTGACGAACTTCGATCACAATGTTGGAACCATTTCGCAGTTAGGCTTGAGCACTGTTTTGCATCCAGACCAAAAGCGTATGTCTCCCTACGAAGATGTATGATATATGGCTGATGCCCTTCCTTGTACCAGTATTCCCTTGGTGTGGATACTTGATCAACACAGAGGACTTGTCGATCATGGCTGACTACTCAAGGTTCCATGACACTTGTAGGCCCATTCAGCTTTTTAAAATCCTGTTGAGTCGACAATAATATTCGGTACCGCAGATCTTTCCGACTCTCTGACGGTCGAACGAGGCAAGCGTCCAAACGCCGCTTTCGTGCAGAAAATGCTGCAGTACGTGTGGTTCCTCGCATACCTTTCTCTCTCTAACTAATCAAACCTTCACATTTTCCACGAAAAAACTTAACCGACTCAGAACTGCAAAGGCGAAATCACACGCGATATTCACAGATACTCTGCACAACTCGGAGCGCGCTGCACGCACGAACGTGCATCAGGCATTTGTTCTCGCAGCGATGAAAATGCACGCATATGTTCGCGCGGCAGGTCGCGGCCTGGTTGGAAGGGGGACGAACGGCCTCGCATTCGTCCCTAATCCGGCTGAGAAGCGGAAGGGAAAGCGGAAAGTAGGTGTAAAGAAGGAAACGTCGGCTAGCGGGGCGTTCTTGCTGAGTGTGTTCCTGTTGTCATCACTATCAGGATGAGTGGTTTGATATCGATTTATCACTTGACAGGCACGATACGCCAGTCCATTCGCTACACATACTCGTCTATCCGGACTAAAGTAGCAGGCAGAGTCGCACAGCAAGCAGGGGCGCGCTGCAGCCTCTCAAGGAACGAAATCATTTGGTGCATTTACGTCGCCCGATCCCGCTTCGACCTCATTAACCCATACATTACAGGCTAGGCACCCACGCCTACCATAGCGTGCTTACCCTGAAGCGCACTGCATACGCTCATGCGGGCGTCTTGGGCGCGCTGGCGGCGGATCTCGCACACCCGCATTATGGAACTGTACGCAAGAGGCTGGGACGTATCGCACGCGAGAGCTTGGATGCTATGCTAAGGGATATTCGGTTCTAAGAGCCTGAATTAACGAGTCCGGTTCTCCGCTCATATTGCCCTTTGATGGTTATCAAATGCTTCTCTGTAATTATAGCACTGAGTTTTGAGTTGGAGCACGCGCCTATTGAATACGTACGCGCCGCCTCGGCAGAGAGTTTGATCGAACGTACGCACGGTATAAATGTGGGACTAGGTTCTAGCACACGCTACGAACGTCTGTCTACTTCGCACTGAGCAGAGATGTATTGCGCAATCGCGCTGACACGGCGGCGCGCATGGTTCGCCGGGCGCACGTTGCAATCGCAGCTGATAATACACGAGCTGACAGAGCACGCTAGCCGGTGTATCGCTGTTGAGGGCACTCGCACAGTATACCGGAGGAGGCCGGTCACGCCTTTTGAACGTCAGCATGCGGGCTTGTGTTCGGGGGGACAAAGCCCGGGCGGACTGGTTACCATAAATGCCGGTACGCGTCCCAGGATCGTGTCCCCCCATCTGCTCTATCATCGCAACACTCACCGCCACCGCGACCACCGTTGCTACTACTCGACTAAACGACCCGCGCAGGACTCTGCAGCAAGCACTATGGCGCAGGGATTTTACGACCTGTCGGCGGAGCTACCTGGAGACAAGCAGTACAACTTTGAACAACTTAGGGGCAAAGTCGTGCTCGTCGTTAACGTCGCGTCGAAATGGTGCGTTTCGCTCCCTCGAGAACGTGTTGGAACTGTGCTGACGATACGATGTTCTCTACTACTGTATATGCGCGTTTATGTATGACCAACAGCGGGTTCACGCCGCAGTACGCGGGTTTGGAGAAGCTGCACAAGAAGTACAAGGACCAAGGGCTCGTCATCCTCGGGTTCCCGTGCAACCAGGTGCGCACCGAAGCACCGACTAATCCTTATGGGCTGACCGCTGACTGGAATGCGCAGTTTGGTGGACAGGAGCCCGGGACGGACAAGGAGATCAGCGAATTCTGCGAGCTGAACCATGGCGTGACTTTCCAACTGATGAAGAAATCGGACGTGAACGGGGACAACACCAATGCTGTGCGTCGTTCACAGTATTGACTTAAAGATTTAAATTAATTGAAGCTATAACGGTAACAGGTGTACAAGTGGCTGAAGGACAAAAAGGCGGGACTCCTTGGTCTGTCGCGCATTAAGGTGTGCATATTTGTTTTCGTTCACGGGCATTGACGACTGATTTCGCCGTCGTGTTGCAGTGGAATTTTGAGAAGTTCTTAATCGACAAGGAGGGGAACGTTGCGCAGCGGTGGGCGTCGACGACGTCGCCGGACGCCATCGACGGCGAAATCGAAAAGCTGCTCAACAAGAAGTAATAACTACAGTTAAGAATGAATGTATATTTGTTATTTGTACGTAAGCACGCATATGTAATTGTCTGAGTTACGTGCGCACATGTGGTGACATCACAGGCGCGTGTCTCGGATTGGCGCGTCGATCTCATGTCTGACAACCGCTCCAGTTTGAGCTCCGCATTCGCTCACTCGCAGTCCTGCATATAAGTCTCACCTGCTATTCGCCAGTCATCCCGCTACCTCTTTAACTTTCCCCACACCCATCCAGCAACCGCAACATGTCCACCTCTCTCGCACCAATGATGGCTCCCACTCCCGCCTCGGAGAAAGGCAGTGTGTATTTTGACACGAATTCGGCCAGTGCTGAGCACCTCGCTCACGCAGATGGCCCTTCAGACACAGCTCCTCCCACCGGCAAAGGTGGCGCAGACGTGGCTCGCAAGCCCTCCGTCGCAACCGGTGCTCTCGAGCAACCCCGTGGCGGCATCCTCACAAACAAACAAGATCAGTTTACGCGTTCTGGCACGGACGAGCGTGGCTACATCTCAGACGTTGACACAACCGACGCTGCCGGTGGGAATCCTAACAGTCGCGGCGTCCCATTCCCTGGCTCGCAGCAGCCCCATCAGCCACAGCGCCAGCAGCAGCCTCAGCAGACTATGCAAAGGGATCCTAACTATGGTGGAGTCGAGTCAGGCCCCAATTACGACGGATCCGCTCAGCAGAACCAATATGTGCCTTACCCAACCGACCACAGCAAGGCCACAGGTGGCGATTTTAGTCAGACCCCTCGCGAAACCAATTATAATCAGCAACCAGACGATTCCCGTTACCAGAGCCCCGGTCAGACGCAGACTGGCGCAGGCAACAAGCGCCTGAGTGGGGCGTTTGCAGGTGGCGCGGCTTTAACTGGACCATCCGCCATGCCGGACAATGACGAAATCCAACACCAACGTGCTGCGACTGCAGAAAGCGGTATGTCTGAAGAGGCGAAGGCGAGGGTCGCCAGAAGCGAGCGTGAGTACCACTTATCTCTCAGCGATGCAGAAATATCCATGTTCACGCCTAGCCACCCCCATTGAAGTCAAGGACGCGAAGCGCATCTCAAAGGTCATTAAAGCGGAGGGCAGAACGCAGGATCAGAATCTCCAAGCTGCGCTCAGCGAACTTGGTCAGCTGCAGAAAGTGCAGAAGCAAGCGGCGTCGGACGAGTCTCGCGCTCTATCTGCACACACCAAATCCACCGACAACGAGCACAGGCTACACACAAAGTTCATCTCTGTAAAGGCCGCACACGAGCGTGCGGAAGCGGATTTGCGCGCGAGCGAGGAGCAGCTCGGCGCGAGCCGCGCACGTGCGCAGGCGCAGACGCAAGCCCTTGCGACGAAGACGCGTGAGATCGAGGAGTTGCGCCGCGCGAAGGGCGTCGACGACCGTGAGCGCGAGGCGAAGCTGCGCGAATTCTCACAGATGGGAAAGAAGTCAAAGTCTCGGAAGTTTTTCTGAATATGTGCCGACACGCCCTATTGAATACCCCGCATTCGGATTCTTACTTTATGTCTTGATCCTGTCTTGAGCGCATAATCATGTCTGTATTTGTCGACCCACGTCCTGTTACTTATGACTCATTGCCTGTATTGTTCTCCAATCTTTCCTGTATTCATCCCGAAAATTTACCTGTCATAACAGTTCTGTCTTTGATTAACTGTACGAAGCATTGGCTTTTAATTCGTTTACCATCGTCTCCAACTTCCGACCTAAACAAGCTTACAGACCTCCTTGTTAACAAAATCGTCGATGACGTAACCATATTCCGGTTTGTGGATGACACCTGCTTTTACGAGGGTTCTGAACAGCTTACAAGATTAGTCTGGAAAGGCGGAAGAATGTTGCGCCGACGCACATGCTGGTGTCCAGTACGACCTCCTCCGGAATCGATGCGCAATCTGCGGGGTAGCTGACAGTCTTCAGCCACTCCTTGATATCGGTCTCCTCATATCCGAATCGTTCCTTAATAAATGCGACATCTGCAGCCTCCCGTGCGTCAGACGCATCGAAGGCGCGCACGTACTCGCTGAGCGTCGCGAGGAAGGCGCGAAGAGCGGCAGGAGGCGCACGGTCAGGGTTTGGGTGAGCGGCGATGAGCCAAGAAGGCCAGGGCGTCAGCACAGAGCCGATCTGGTTATATGCGCATGGAAATAGAGGGTAGGAAGGTGTAATGTTTTGATATATGAATGAGATAAATGAATAAAAAGCGAGTAAAGATGGTGTGCACGCACAAATCGTACGTCGCCACTGTCTCTGAATGGCTTTGTCGTGAACCATTCCCACATGAACGCGCTCGTGCTGCCGTCATTTACTGAGGCGATGAGGCCGTGTATGTCGTTGTTAACTGGAGTATAATGTTGAGAGTCAGCATGTACGTGTATGCATGGAAGCTGAGCGACAAAGTCTAAGAGCACGTGCCTTTGAAGTCGATAGATTCGGGGTCCCAGCCTTGTTGAAGCGCCATCACGGAGGCCATGGTCTGGCTTCCACTGGGATCACGGAAGGCAATAAATACTTTGAAATGGCTGGAGAATATGCCGGAATTATTCACCTTCCAGGTCTAGAGATACCAATCGTCGTTCCCTTCAGGTCCTGAATGGAGTTGTACTTCGACTCCTTGCCTGTTATCACCGCCCTATTGACTGTAAGCAGCACTAGAGCAGATAGGCATACAGGAGTTAACATACCAGTTCAGCGGGGTCGTCACGTAGCTCCCGACTAGCTTGTATGCGGACGAGCCCTTCGCGATGCCGGCGATGAGGGGGTCTGTAAGGGCGCTACGGCACGATGTGCTTCGTTTCGTGAGCAATTCGCATGGCGTACGTACATTGCCACGTCTATTTCGTCATTGGTGAGCCGTCCGATAAGCTGACCGGTCCCACCTTCGGAGGTTGCATCGTTAGTAGGACGTCGATGAAAACGGACAAACAGAATGCAGATTGGTAAGGGGATTTCACGATGAAATGATTCTCACTTGGACACTCCACAAGCACAAATGTCTGACCAGCATCGGCGTCGGCGAATTGAAGCAGGGGGGATGAGAAATGCTCCCGCACTGCAAATAGATTACTGGGATAAGACACGACTCTGTAGTGGCCTGAATATATGCGATGATATACCGTATCCGACCCTGAGAGGCATTCTTCAGCGATTTAAAAGTGATAAATAGGAAGGAGGACGTTGGGGAACAAACAGCGGGGAGTCAGGACTCGGCGGCTCGGCGAGAGGATTTCAACGAAAGTGACGGATAACCTAAGGATCGACAATCTGACATAAGTAAGCTGCATACGGGCATACACTTGCCTATCTCGGAGTTCGGCATGCGTAATTGGCTTCGTGCGTTCGAGAGCTGCGGCGGACGGCCCAGTACTGGCTACGATGCTCCCCTTTACGCTCTTGTCTTACCTCGCACAATGGCTCGCGGCCGTGCCCCCGCTCGACTCGAACGGCGCGGTCAGTAAAGGAAAGCAGCCCGAGTCTAACCAGCTCACCTTTGAGCTCCGCCACCTCCACGCACATACCGGCTCGCGTGTCCTCTTCGCCGATGTCCCAGATATCGCTTCCAACACAGTGACAATCGCCGCACGTAACGATGGCGAGTATGCTCTGCGGACACGTCCAGTGAAAACCCACCGGCCACGTACGCACACGGAATTCGTGGATGCACGCCAGCGTTCGCTGCTGCGCGGTGAGAGCACGCTGCTCCCCTGGGACGAGGACGAGGTTCCAGGACCCGATGTCACCGACCGGGAGACACTGCTCACTCTCGCAAAGATGACATACAATTCGTACGTCGAACCGGCGGATCCGGATTGGTACGACGTCGGAAGCGAGTGGACGGGCGTGAGTTGTCTTATCGCTGTTGCCATATTACTTTGCGCTTTGTGATCTGACTTGGCGTTATATTAGAACCATCCCTTCGGCTGGGATGCAGACGCAGATGGGTTTAGAGGCTATGTGTTTTCTGTGAGCAGTGCTTCGCTATGAGATACTAGTAGACTCACGACCTTGACAGACCGCGGACAACTCCACTGTTGTGCTCAGCATTAAAGGGACTTCGGCGGGGTACTTGGGACGCGGCGGCCCAACGTCAAAGAAGGACAAACTGGTGTGCCGCGAATTCATAATGGATACTGGCGTTAGCATTCTTACATTTTATTTTCTAATTTATCAGAACGACAATCTGCTTTTCAGTTGTTGCTGCGCACGAGTTGATTGGACATGGACTACTGTCTGCGACTGCTATGGTGGAGGCTGGAAATGTGACGCAAATTGTGTACAGGGCGCGCTCGTTGAAGAGAGTTTGTTTTACCCTATAGGGACGGTGAGTCTTGTGTGTCCAGCTGGGCTTACAGTAGTACTAATATTTGCCTTCCGCAGAATCTCTACTATAATCTGACATATATGTATCCCGATGCTAACATCTGGATCACCGGCCATTCACTCGGCGGTGCGCTCTCTTCGCTCCTCGGTGTTACGTTTGGGGTGCCTGTTGTGGCATTTGAGAGCCCGGGGGAGAAGATGGCGTCTGGACGTCTGCATTTACCTCAGCCCGTAAGATTCCATTGCTTTCATGTGTTTTCTTGGCTTATGACTGACGTTAATGTCTGCAGCCCTCGACGCAGCACGTCACACACGTCTACCATACCGCAGACCCGATAGCTATGGGCACATGTAACGGCGTTTTCTCGTCCTGCGCACTCGGGGGATACGCCATGGAAAGCCGGTTCGTTAATTTCTAGCGATAACGCGCCCTTTTATTTGGTTTGTTTTATTAAAAATGTATGTATTACCATTGTAGGTGCCACCTTGGGAAGTCAATTGTGTACGACACAATTTCCAATCTGTCGTGGTCCTCCGACATCCGTACACACACCATCCTGACCGTGATTGAGAAGCTGCTGTCGAGTCCCTGGCCGCCCTCTCTTGAAGTTGGTCGTTCTGTGCCTGAAGCCATCACGGAAGACGACTGCGTTGTGCGTTGACTCTCCCATTCGCTCTTAAGTGAAACCGACATGCTCAATCTTTCGTGTAGGAATGCTACAGCTGGGAATTCGGACAGTTCAAGAATACCTCGGTCTCACTCATGGTCTGACCTGGAAGTCTACCGAAGGAATATATCCCAGCCTGTATTCTATGCCCTATCCTACACACCAGACACGATAATAAGTTAACGGCGTGAAAGCACCTATAGTTCCGCCATGAGCTCCCGCTCTTCGGCTACCAGTACATTCTGACTGTTTGGATACAGGGCCGTGACGACTTCGCGCTCGGTCCAGTGGCGCCCACCACTCTCCTGCTGCGTGATGGTGTACTTTATGGACAGCGCGGATAGTACACCGCCGTATGCGTGCGAGATGCCCGTGTCGATGATGATGATTTTCCCGCCGCACCGGGAAGTGATGCGCTGTCAATTGCAAACGGGGTGAATTCTAGGGGACGGACTTCCAATAGAAAGGCGTCCAAGACGTACATCAAAGTCAGGAGTATGTCCCATGATCAGCCGCCTCACGCCGATTCTTTCGAGTACATCGTCGACTTCTCCGCACACTTCCTCTTCGGGATTTAAGGCCCATCCGCGGTACCACAGCGGACCACCGTCTGCGTAGAGGCTACGCTCTTCAGGGGTCGCGCTCGCGGGAAGCCCTGCATATGGCCCGGGCGGATGTGGCGGAGGGAATTGGCGCGTCTGTAGGCGTTTGAGGAGCAAACGTCCAATAGCATTGATACTGGAGGGGTACGGCGTAAGGTGCTCGTATTCCGGGGCGAGCCCACCATGCACAAAGGACAGCGCCGCCCGTACGAGCGGTGCGGTGGCATCTGAGGAGGCAGGGTCGAAATCCAGCGACTGTGCGTCGAATGGGTAGGCAGGCGCGGAGGGGAAGTGCGAGTCGGGCCCCAGGGGCGGGTGCAAGGGCACGCGCGATGTGATGCTGTAGTTCGCAGCCCATGCACGTCCAATGCGCCCCGTCTGTAACATTTTCTGGCGAGCGGCGACGGAGCCGAAGGTTTTGATCTCACTTTGGTAGACGTATCTGGGGAAGCATGCTTAGTCAAACGAGGCATGGGCTTGGCGTGTAGCTTGTGGGATTACCTCCAGTCCGCTGTTGCAGAATTAGTTGTTGGTATTCACACGTAATGGGGAGGTATAAAAGAGTACATACCTAACAGGTTCATCCATTCGTGGTTCCCGAGGTGCGAGATAACGTCGCCGCCGGCTTCGCGCGCTTGTGTCCTTAACCTCTCCATCCATAAGAAGAGTCTTATGGTATCGTCTCCTCTAAATTGCACAAATTACGGCAGCGAACCAAGGTTAGCCCAGCACTGAACAGTTAACGAACCGAGTGGCGCACCTATCAATAATGTCTCCCGTCTGTACGAACAGGTCTACATCTCCCGTCCAGTCTCCCGCAGAGTCGACAACTCCCGCCATCTGTAGCACCTTCAGGGCATTGCCGAAGTCGCCGTGCAGGTCGCCCACCGCGACTATGTGTCGCTCATATTTGCGTACGGCGTCGTCTTTGCTACCTATTATAGCCTGAGAGTCGCCGACCTCCAAGTCCAAGCCCAGACTACCTGGCTCGCCTGATTCCTGTTGCAGGACGGCTTGTCCATTCGAACGGGCGGCCGATCCATGGGTATTGAAGCGGAGGGCAACGTATACTGCCCCGCACAGGAGGATAGCGGGGAGCAGCCTACTCAGACGAAGGTGAGGCATTGGCATTGCGAGGATGCTGGACTCGGCGGCCAGTTATAACCTTACTTTCGAGCCTCGATCGCGTGTGTGCGCGCCGAATCACGTGATGCCACATCGCCAGCAAGTCGTGGCATAAATTAAGACTTGGTATTAATCACACCGCGGCCGCACTATCGTGCTGAAACATAATGGTTCCACCGCATTTCGGGTCGTCCAAGTATTACACACGCGTAGAAGGACTCGGACGCATTCATTGTATGCAAAATATACTGCATGAAGGCTCGAGCCCCGGGGAATGATCCCACTGAATGAAAAGGGGCCGGTGCAACAACCACGAATTCTCGGGGTGAAACCGTTGGGCCTAGAGGATAGAGTTCTGACGATTCATCTGCTCGGGCTAGTATAGCCAAGGTTCTAGGGCAGCACGAAAGGTCAAAAATTTGAAGCCCGTATTGCCTCAAGGCACACTAGGGCGTCTGCTAACCCGCACTCGATGTGAGCCAACGAGCTCAAGCTCAGATTGCCCCAACGGGTTTCCCCGGTGGTCATAAGGATACAACGATCGTGTATTTGCAGGTCCTATTTACTGGATTAGGATCATCCAAGCGAGAATAAAGTAGAAGAGACTGAAATATGCGTTATTAAAACTGTAGTGAACAAGATTAGAGGTAGGAACTCACAGAAGCGGGTATACTGCGAGCAGAATGCGCTGGTGTTCAATCTTCGTCCCGTCGAGGAAGTTGACAGATGCTAAAGCGTGTTAGATGAGTAATTGTTGAGAAACGACAGCATAAGGAGAAGACCAACCCCAAATGCACCACGCCCAGGCACCTAAAGCAACAGGGATGCGCACCCAGATGATGCGGACGAAGCATGAAACGAGGGCTGCAATGTCTAATGGCGCGACGCAATAGCCTAGTGCACAAAGTGCTTGGAAGAATGAGCTGCAATGCGAAAGTTAAGTCTAGTACAGGTGTTTATAGGGGGCTTGGACTTACACCCTTCCTCCGAGAAGCTAGAGTTGGTGATAAGGACTTAATTCATGTAGGCTTTATGAACAGTTCAGCTTACTTTTGCTTGTACAGTCACAACCACCGAACCCAAACAAACTATGACAACTACGGCCGTGAATACGCCGAGAGATTGCTCTGCGGGGGCCTTTGAAGGAGAATAGATTAGTCCAAATCGAAACAACAAGAGTTTTCTGAGAGATTTACATTCACACTGAGCATGATTCCCAAGAGCAAGCACAGAATGAGAGGTCCCCACAGATCCCAATCCCTGTTGACCATTAGTCCTAACTTTGCCGTGAAACATATACTGATCTGCTTACCGAAGAACCTCTCGTCCGGCACCTGATCGCGACGGGTATAGCACTTGCACAAGCTTGATGTATATCGAATGAAGGTCCCTTACCTATTACATGCCAGAAGCGAGTCAGAACACGTCGCGTCAACAGCAACTGAAGCTCACTATAGTTGTCATGACGGGTTCATCAAGCGTGTCCACTCCGGAGTACCTTGTTTTCACTCAGGATGCATCCTTCCTGTTTGGCATTCCATAGCAACTCACCGCGTTTCTACCTGCACTCCCCCAACTGTCCTCCTCGATCCCTTCGGCGTTGCTCCCGAACCATTCGCTGGACTGCCTATATTTCCTGATAGCGGCGCGGCATTGCTTGACGAGCCCGGTGGTGCGAGCTGATCAGGCGCGCGCTGCTTGCCCTTATCTACTGGACTTAGGCTGTCGCTCTCCATGGTCGGACCAGAGAACGAAGGTAGGGCCTCTTCGTCGTAGTCATCGTCATCGTCTGTTGTGAATACGTGTGGCGTCAAAGAGTGATACAAGGCAGGATGATTTGCATCTTCCTCACCGGCCTGAATGAATTGTGAGGTTGCGGTGTGCGGTGTAATGGGTTCCATTGTCTGCAGGACCGCGCAGCTTAAAGGTCACCTCAATAGGTGCTTATTACTCCCGAGGCCAGTGGACGCGTTCGTGCCTCCGAATTTAGTACGTTTGTCCCACACAGTGAGATCGGCGGTGCTTAGCCGTGCAAAGTTCTTGTTTTGTTCAGTACTTACTTAATTTTTTTATGACTAGTCCGGCTAAATACATACAATACAATATACGATACAGCAGACACCGCGAGAGTATAAACAGGTGTATCGTTACAACAAGAATATCATACATGACATTACACGTTACAACAAACAACAAATAGGAAACACGAGATGCAACGACTCGTTAATTATGATTCGCTCGAGTCCAGCCCAAGCACCCTTTTGACTGCCTCCTCCTCCTTTTCCTTAGCCTTCAACCTTCCCTCATTCAATCTCTGTACTCCACTCCTTATGGCTCGTGCATGCACTTCCAGGGGTATCTCGCCCCCCGAAAGTTCGGGTGCTGCGGCACGTTCGCGAAGCTCTTCCATATCCGCGCTTAGCGTCTGCAAAGCCTGCAGCGCAGCAACGACGTGAGCAAGCGCACGCGACCTGTATCCACCGAGGTGACGCAATAGGTAGAGATTTCCCTCAAAGCGGTGTCTCTGTGCGCGGTTTCCGCCAAGACGCGTCCATAGTTGAGCAAGAAGCTCAGAATGCTCCACCGTCAGCGTGACATCTTCACGAACGATGATCTCGTGGATCGTGCCCAGTTGAGATTCGAGAGTATCTAACGACTGAAGAGATGCCTCCGCAGAGAGAATTAGGTTCTCTAGTGAAGTCGACAGAACGGAAAGAGATTGTGTGAAGGCCGAGGAGAGGCGCTCTGGGCCAGGATTGGCGCCGAATGGCCAAATATATTTCATGAGGGAAGACTGTTTGGTTTCTTCGCTCTCTATCGCTTGAAGCGCGTAATCACTGATTGCCAGGATGCTGGAGAGAACTCGTCAGCCAAAAGAAAAAACTGATGCACCTTATATAAGACATACTTATCCACAGAGCCGCTAACTTTCGCATTTAATTTCTGCAGTCCGCGAGCTGTCTCTCGCGCATTGCTGATGAATATTCCCAAAGAATTTGCAAGAAGATCTTTGCTCCGGAGGTTGCTAGTGCGCACAACCGTCACGAGGTCTGCTGTTGCCATCTCCGCTTTTTTTATTTCCAGTGCAAGGGTAGAACCCCCAACACTCTCATCAAGCAGTTGCTCGAATGTTTTACTTTGAATCTCCACCATCATTGGGTACTCCGCGTGTCGCGGACGACCGACATTTTCACTGGCAGTATCTGGGCGCGTACACAGGGAGGACTGAGATATGCCAGGGATAATGCATAGCGGTGACAGCGCAGATTTGATGGAAGGTAAGAGCGCGTTAGAGATGATGATGAGAACCCAAAAGACGAGAGCGAGCGAGAGGGGCCGCTTGATGAAATAAAAGAACCAGACGACGACCTCGTGCACGTACTTCAGGGAAGATCGTATGCCGAGGTTGAAAGCTGCATGGAGCTCGTCCTCAGAAACGAGTGGCTGGACAGGATGGCGTCTAGCCGGAACAGGCTTGGGGCGAGAGGACACTGTAGCTTTGCGGGGGCTGGAACTCGTAGTAGCAATGTAGGTAGTCCTGACTCCCGGCCGTCTCCTCCTGGGTATGCTAGGCGTTGACCTGGGCGAGCTACTTGCACTTTCTACGTTCCCGGGTGCACGGACTAGCCCCGAAGTTTCGGTTTGGTCCGCGACATCCTCCCATTCATGTTCCTCAACTGTGTTGCTTGCTTTTGGGGGAACTGATGGAGTGGGTATCTCCGGGTCTCTAATCAGGGTGTCAGAGTCATTCTGTAGATACGCATTACTTTACTGACGATTGCTCTAACTTCTCATACATGTTCACAATTGGGTAGCACTTGATGGTAAGAGTTCAAGTTGTGGAGTATTCGTAGAAGAAGACAGTGCTAAATACGTAGCGGGCGGGAACAATCCGTACCGCACGTGTTAGGCGCACTGGAGGGGCACACCGTCTATCAAAACTCAAATCAAGACGGCCAAGTGATGCACGACAGAAATGGAGTAAAAACGCTTAAAGCTTGAGGCAAATGCAAGGCGGTGAGTCGGACTCATCGACTCGAACCAGTCGCCGCCGAACGTCACGGTCAGACCTGGTCCCGAGGTCATGTGATTTGATTATATAAGCACTGTAGAGCATACGCGTCGTTCACTCGCCTCACTCACCTGTGCCCGACCCACTCGTTCTTTCCTTTCCCTTCCTCTCGGAATAAGCCATGTCTAACACTGCGTTCCCCGTCGCGCCTGTACGCGCAGACGACCCGTCTAAAAAGAAGGAGGGCGAGAAGGAGGATAAAGTCGATGAGAAGGACCCGGAGAGCGCGTCGAAGGACAAGGCCAAAGAGGGCGAGGGTGAAGAACTGGTGCGTCCCTTATCTGTCCGAGGCGCCTTCATAGTCTAACTAGCAGTTCTAGTCTGAAGAGGACTTGCAGCTTCGAAATGAGCTTGAAATGCTGGTTGAGCGTCTCAAGGTCCGTAGTAGCATTGGAGCTGAGCACGGCATGAACTCACTATGCACAGGAGTCTGACGTTGGCCTCCATCGGCCTGCGCTCGAAACCTTACGGACTTTAATACGAACGTCCACTTCTTCAATGACCTCAGTCCCCAAACCTCTTAAATTTCTCCGACCCCACTACCGCGATTTACAGACTTTGTACGAAACATGGCCTTCATCCGAAGACAAGAGTCTCTTCGCCGATATTCTCTCCGTTCTCGCTATGACTTACTCCGACACTGAGCCCCGTGGTACCCTCCGCTACCGTCTCCTTGCAACCTCCATGTCCTCGCGGCCAGATGAGCCTGGTTCATGGGGACACGAATACGTCCGCCATCTTGCTGCTGAGCTTGGATCTGAATACGCGATCAGGGAGGAGAAGAAAGAGGGCACCGAGGAGTTACACAAGCTGGGCCTTGAATGTGCCAAGTTCCTCCTTTTACACAATGCGGAGCCGGACGCGGTAGATTTGCTCGAGGAGTTAGAGATCGTGGAAAGCCTGATCAGTCTTGTCGATGATAATAACTATGCGCGTGTATGCGCCTACATGGTCAGGTACGCAGACTCATTTTATCATCGATATCTCGTCCTTACCATCTGGCCGCTAGCTGTGTTTATTTCTTACCACCACCAGATGACCAGACATTCCTCCGCACTGTTCACGAGCTATACCTTAAACATGACAAATTCCCCGAAGCCCTTACGATTGCTCTTCGGTTAGCAGATCAAGAGCTCATCCTCCAGGACTTCCAGAATGCTGGCAACCCGTACGTCCTTAGGCAGGAAATTTGTTTGTGACAATATCTGACTTCCGTTGTCTTGGTACAGGGCGATGAAGCGTCAACTTGCCTTCTTACTTGCTCGAGCGCAGATTCCATTAGAATGGATGCAGTCAGGAGGCGATGGTGAAGAATTTGAGGAGGATTTGGTGGAGTGTCTGAGCAATACGCATCTTTCTGAACGCTTTAAGGAGTACGGCAAGGAGCTTGGTGCCTCGGAGCCAAAAAGCTTAGAGGACATATACAAATCTCACCTCGAAAACGCGCGTGAGTCCGAGGAGTGCATCAAAGGCTAGCAGTTTAACTTAATATTTACGGTTTTTAGGAACTGCCGGACCGAATATCGATTCTGCAAGGGCCAACTTAGCCGGCACATTCGTGAACGCTTTCGTAAATGCAGGTTTTGGCAACGACAAACTTATGGTTGGTGCTGCAGAGGGTGATAGCTGGATATATAAGAACAAGGACCATGGTACGCCCATTGATAAATCTGCATACACAGTGCGATTGACCAATTTTTTGTTCCAGGTATGATGAGTGCTGCCGCATCCCTCGGACTCAGCTTGTTGTGGGACACGGACGTCGGTTTAAGTCATGTTGATCGCTACACCTATTCTTCGGAGGAGTACATTAAGGTTTGTGTACATCCCAGTGTTGACATAGTTTATTCTGAACAACTTCGTTTAGGCCGGTGCATTCCTTGCCACAGGTATCCTTAACTGCGGTGTGAAAACAGAAGCAGATGCCGCACTGGCATTGCTTGGAGAGCAAATCGAGAGCAAATCGGTGCCCCTTAAGACCGGTGCTATTGTTGGCCTCGGGCTCGCCTATGTTGGCTCTCAACGCGAGGATGTGTCCAGCTTGCTTTTGCCTCTCATTGGGGACGATTCCAACTCAATGGAGGTCGCATCTCTTGTATCACTCTCGCTCGGGTTGATTTTCGTGGGAAGTTGCAATGGCGAGATCGCGGGTACAATACTGCAGACGCTGATGGAGCGTGATGACGAAGCTTTGGATGAAAAGTGGGCACGGTTCATGGTGTTGGGTCTCGCATTGTTGTATTTAGGTCGCCAGGAGGCATCTGACGCCACGGTTGAGACGTTGAAGGCTATTGAGCACAGCATCTCGAAACAGGCGCAAATACTCGTCGATATTTGCTCGCATGCTGGGACAACAAATCCACTTAAGGTCCAAGCAATGCTGCACCATTGCAATGACCACATCGAGAAGCCCGAGGGAAGTAAAGACGACGACACTTACCAGGCCTTCGCGGTCATTGGAATTGTGCTTGTTGCGATGGGCGAGGATGTTGGTTCCGAGATGGCCGTGCGGCAACTCAACCACTTGGTGAGGAAACTCCCAGATTTTTTGTCGACTTTGCTGATGATATGGATAGATGCATTACGGCGACCCCACAATCCGCAAAACTGTACCTCTTGCGCTTGGGCTTATCAGCGCCTCAAATCCCCAACTGCCTATTCTTGATACGCTGTCTAAGTATAGTCACGATAATGATCTTGCCGTGGCCCTCAACGCGATCTTCGCAATGGGACTCGTTGGCGCAGGTACAAACAACGCGCGCCTCGCTCAGATGTTACGTCAACTCGCCAGTTACTACTACAAGGAACCAGACTGTCTGTTCACGGTGCGCATCGCACAGGGGCTTGTGCATATGGGCAAGGGTACTATTGGTATCAACCCCTTCTTCTCCGACCGTGGGATCATGAGCCGGTCGGCCGTTGCGGGCTTATTGACTGTCTTAGTCGCGTTCACTGACGCGAAATCATGTGCGCTCGCCTTTCAGTTGTTTTTTCGGTTGCTTTGATTGACGGAACCTTGTTTCACAGTTATATTGGACAAGTACCACTGGATGTTGTACTATCTGGTCACGGCAATGTACCCGCGGTTCTTGATCACACTCGACGAGGAATTGAAGCCGACTCCTGTGACTGTACGCGTGGGCCAAGCAGTAGACGTCATCGGGCAGGCAGGCAAGCCTCGCACGATTTCGGGCTTCCAAACACACCAGACGCCTGTGCGCCTTGGCACGACGGACCGTGCGGAGCTCGCGACAGAGGAGTACATTCCGTACGCCGCTGTGCTTGAGGGATTTGTCATCCTCAAGAAGAACCCCGGTTGGGAGAAGGAGGACAAAATGGAGCTGTAGACGGCGGGCGGTGTTGTAGCATTGTGTTGACATTTAAGTAGATAGCACTCTAATTATTGACGAGCAATCGCATTCTTTCTTTCTTTTTCGTATGAATTTTTATTTTGTTGTCATTTTGCTTCAGCCAAGACTCGGAATCAAGCGTGATAAAAGGCACGGATGCGACTGATCGACGTCCGCATTCGGCCTGCGGGCGCTCGGAACTTTCAACCCTAAAATTGCTAAAATCATTTTTATGGCTCCATGCGCGCAACAAGTAGAATACATATCTTATCTCTACCTCAGGCCACGACAAGTGTGCTTTTTTATGCCTGAACTCGCTCAAGTTTCCTCAAAGGGTGCCGTAGACGACGGCTCGGACGCGAAGTCCGCGGTCAGCGGCGGCGATCGCGAGTCGAGTCCCAGTCCGACGGGCCAATGGACAACAACGAGATTAGAGCTCTGGGCTTTCTATCTCTACTACGTTGTGAGTGGGCGCAAAATGCCTTACTCCCTCGTCTTCGCCACTTATGTCTCTGACAATTGAGAGCTCGCATGCTATACTCTCGACGCTTATTTCATCTTCTGAAATTTAAAAAAAAACTGCTAAAAATGAAAGGGAAACAACGGCCTGTCCGGATTCAATTTTGGGCCTTCGCAATTCCAGAATCTGCTCTCCCTGGCGGGATATGATCCTGCGCAGCCGGCCTTTACCGCACCCTGCGGTAGCGACACTGGCTGCGTGTTGCCGTTCCTTGGCAAGACCCGAGATGGTTCGGCTTCACCTTCTGATTTTGATGGAGTAAATGCGGCTCATGCTCTTATTCCTCCCCTCTCTACTCGAGTGCAGTCAACTCTATCGTGTTGATCACAAATGGCATCAGTTTCGCCATACAAGCAGCGCTGTTCGTGCTTATCGGCGCCTGGGCTGACTATGGCAGATGGAGGTCTGTCTTTTTGGAGCGCCTTCCTGTTAATTTAGCTAAACAGCAATTCAGACCTAATATCACAATATTCTTTACTGCACTTGCCGTCGCAGTTTCCTTTGCGTGGCTCGGCGTTGAAGATGCCTCAAAGTGGAAAGCGGGCGTCGCACTCTACATCCTCGGTCGTACGTTTAGTTGTTTGCATCGAAGGATTCCGTTTTGCGGTGCTGCAATTCATATCGCTAACTGTTTCTGATAGTGATTGCATATCAGGTCCCGACTTACTCCTTTGACGCCCATTAATCGTGTTATACTGATTTCATTATGCATCCTGTCTAGGGGGCTTTGACCTTCTGGACCGCGGCTTTCCCTGGGCTAGCGCGCGACCTCCCTGAAGTAAGGACATCCTCTCAAGATGTTCTCACGGGAGAAAAGCCGTCAGTAATGCTCAACGTCCGCGTAGCTCCCTAATCGCGCTGAAAATTACCCCCAGTTTGGAAGACCATGAGAGTTTTGAATCATTGCAGCGTAATCGCGTGTCGAACATCTCCTTTGCAGTCTGCTCTGCGGGAGAGATCCTCATTCTGGCCGTGATGGTCGGCATCCTCAAGGCCGTCAAATCCACGGAAAGCACTGAGAACAACACGAAGGCATTCAGCGTGTTGATCGCATTTTCCGGGGGCGTATGGTGTATGTGGCCGGCCCCTTTTTACCCGCGTTTTCCTTATTTATAGATTGACCATATCTCCTTTCACGCAGTGTTATGCGCGATCCCCTGGTTCTTCCTTGAAAAGAGGCGCCCGGGTTTGACACTCCCCCCTGGGACGACGCTTCTGACGATAGGATTTCGACAAACATACGTTGCGCTGCGTGAATGCATGAAGCTCAAGCAGACGTTCATGTACCTGGCTTTCTACTTTATAATGGGCGATGTGCTGAATACCACCGTGTGAGCACTGGTTTCATTTCAGCCGACCCATTGTTATCGGAGGGGAATGTCTAACGAAGGGAGATAGGACGGTCATTGGGACGTTACAAAATAGGTGGAGAAATCGACGTTCATTTTAGCGAGTCGATCTAACTTTTGTTCTCTCCTCCTGAAGCGTTGTGTCGTATTCGACACTTCAGCTTACGTACCTCCTCATAGTTGGGATAGTCGCACAAGGACTGGGAATATAGTGCGCCTCTTCTCGCAGGAAAGCGAATTGTGACTCACTCCGTATCGAAAGCCTATTTTGGCTTGTGCAGAAAAGGTTCAAGATTTCTACAAAGGCGATGCTCGGGTTCAACTGCATCTGGATCATTGTGAGCACCAATCCCTCACGTTTCTAAAACTGTATACGAATTAATATGATTCTTCAAAGATACTCACTATTTGGGGCCTGATTGGTGTACACACTGATAAATTTGGATTTAAGCATGTTTGGGAGATCTGGTCTGCCTGCCCGCCTATTCTGAAGGTAAAGCGGAGTTGATTAACCAGACCACATGTATAGGCTTTACCAGGCCTACTATGGACTAATGGTCTGTCCGTGGTATGCGTACAGCCAGACTATGATCAGCGAAGTTTCACCGCTTTCTCAAATGTAAGCGACGTCATCACGGCTTCTCACTATAGCCTGACGTATCGTCTAGGTTCCTGTTCTTTGCTCTATTCTCGATTGTAAGTTCACTTGCATAGTTGACGCTGCGAAAGTCTCATGTCTGTTTTAATGCGGAGATCGGGAAAACTTCGGCTTTTATAGGCCCATTTGTCTCTTCCGCCATTATCGACGATGCGGGCGGGAATAACAACATGCCATTTGCGTTTCTGTTCACACTGTGGGTCTCTCGGTCGTATTAGGTGGCGTTTGCGCTCGCCCCGTGCTGATACGGCAACGGTTATAGGGGCGTCTTGAGCACAGTGCTGCTCTATAAGGTGGACGTGGCCAAAAGTAGAAAAGAGTGTGATGCATTTGTTGTGGCTGAGGCGAGTCGTGCTGCGTTCGCGGAGAGCCGATATGATGCTAGCGCGCTTGGGGAGACGTCGTCGCGCCAATTACCGCCTGCGGGCGCGTGATTTGACTGTCAAGCTGATACCGGCCGGAGCTTGGTTATTCGGAGGCGTCGGACGAGGGAAACAGATAACCGTGGGTGCGCGCCAGGCATCGAGTTAGCTGCTTTGCACTACGACTAGGCCGCTATTCGCCACATATCTTGGATATCTTGGAACATGAATTTGTCCGTTGTCGAGGCCTGGCTCTCTTCATTCAGTGGGCAGACCAATCAGAGCTGCTCCGAAGAATTTAAGCACGAATCCTTTGTTGATGTGTGGGCGCGCGGGACGTATCGCAGCAACTGAATTAGTGAAGCCACGGCGGTTGCCACGCGAATTTGGCGCTAGCATCCTAATCTTGAGTCCGTGACGCGTCCGAAGCCGAAAAGTGCGAACACGATTCGATATGTGCTTCTGATTCCAGTATCGCCGCAGAGAATACTCAGCACAGGTTCGAATGAATATATCAGCAATTGCAAAGCAGGGAGGGGAGAGTGACTCGTGAGGCTTCAGTGGATGCAGGAAAGGACATCCGAAATGCGGGGTAAAGGGACGCCGATCATTCTAAAAGGGGACGCCTGTACATAAAACTCGGGCTACACACCTGACGTGACTGCCAGCCCTTCTTCCCCTGCGCCTTTCTCTCTCGCCTCCATCATCTACCCTTCCCTCCCTCTTCGCCGCTCCTCTTGTCGCCTTCATTAGCACCCCATACACGATAGCGACCCTCTTATGGCACCAATTCTGGCACACCCTCCGGGTGTGTCCTTCATAGACGACCATGACCTCACGCCGGTCAACACGGACGCCTCCGCCTACTACGGCGCCGGAGAGTATTTCAGTCGGTCGCGCACATATTCAAACGTGAGTTCGCCTGCCCTCGCTATCTGCGTATTGCAAGTCAAAGGAAGCGGATCTGTTGGTGTCGTGGCGCCTGCGGACTCCGACTCATCCCTTTTCTCTTTCTTGAGAGGGTTACGGGTTCGCTAATGTCTATCTTTACGTTAGTCGCACCTCCATGGGTATAACCCTGTGCGTCGGCCTGTGTTTCAGGATGAAGCCCACTCCCGCCCTCGTCGTATGTCGCACGACGAGAAGCCTACTGCTCCAAGACGATTCCTCATAGACGTCGAGGAGACCATTCGCGTCATCCTTGAGCAAGAGGATACCGATGGGGACTTCCAGATCAGTATCACAGACGCTGGTCCGAAGATTTTGGCCTTAGGGACCGCCACGAGCAATGGCTTCAAGAGCTTTGATATCAGGGTACGATTCGTATTCTCTTTATATGGCGTGATGAATGTTCTCACATTAGTATGCACGCTAGGGCACGTATATGCTATCAAACCTTCTGCAGGAACTCGCCCTGGCCAAAGATCACAACCGCAAGCGAATTGTCCTTGATGAGGCACGTTTGACGGAGAACCCAGTCGACCGGCTTTCGCGCATGATCAAGTTCTCCTTTTGGCACTCGTTAACGCGCCGCATTGACGGCGACGGGCTAGAGATCATCTGCGCGGACCCAAAGAATCGTTCTGGACGAGCGAACCCGCGTATCTATGTTCCGCATGGCGAGCCTGCAATGGCGGAGTACTACAGGAAGGTGGCGAGGGACAAGCCGCATCTAAATTTGGACGTGCAGGTCCTTCCGCCGAAGCCCGATGACCCGAAGTTTGTAAAGGGTCTGAACGACAAGCCTGGTATTCTAGCGCTGGCGATGGAGGAAGTCATTGACGGGAAGGGTGATCGGACGTTGAAGGGTATCCCCTTTATAGTGCCAGGGGCACGGTTCAATGAGGTAGGTTCACCGTTGATGAACTACTAAATGGTAACTGACTGTTGCATAGCTGTACAATTGGGATTCATACTTCATCTCTTTGGGCTTGCTTGTTGACGGTCAAGTTGCAATGGCCAAGGGCATGGTTGATCATTTCGTTTTTGAAATTAAGCATTATAATAAGGTATTCTTTCACATTTGTCCATGACGGTCAATCATTTGCATGAAAATTGATCAAGTCCTTCTCAGATTCTCAATGGTAGCCGCAGCTACTACCTTTGTCGAACACAACCGCCATTCCTTACCGACATGGCTTTACAGATTTACAATCAACTCGACCGCTCTAAAGAGGACGAGAACCGCGCCTGGTTGAAGCGTGCCATTCAAGCCGCCATCAAGGAATATCATACTGTATGGATGTCTGAGCCTCGTCTGGACCCAAAGACGGGTCTTTCACGGTTTCGTCCTGACGGCCTCGGAATCCCTCCTGAGACCGAGGCGACGCACTTTACGCATATTCTTGAACCCTACGCCGACAAGCACGGCATTTCGGTCCTTGAATTTAGCGAAAAGTATAATGAAGGCTTGTTGCATGAGCCGGAGCTCGATGAGTATTTCTTGCATGACCGTGCGGTGCGAGAAAGCGGGCACGACACCACATACCGCTTTGAGAAGCGCTGCGCGAACCTTGGCACGGTTGACCTCCAGGCATTGCTGTACAAGTATGAGATCGACATTGGGACCGCTATTCGGGAGGTGTTTGATGATGAGCTCGATATCGAGGAGAACTTCCCACTCTCACCTTTCCCCATCACGCCTGAAGCTTTCAAAAGTCCGAATAGACTGCTCTCGACCGCTAAACCCCAGACAAGTAAAGAGTGGTTCGAGCGCGCAGAGTTCCGCAGACAAATCATTGACAAGTACCTATGGAATGAGAGCAAGAAATCGTATTTCGACTTCGACACTGTACAGAATAAACAAATCTTGTATGAGAGTGTCACGTCATTCTGGATGCTCTGGGCCGGGGCTGCCAGTGAAGAGCAGTGTTGGAAACTTGTGTACGTCGTTCTTCATCTTTCTTCTCACGAAGGATTGACATGTTGCCACATTGCAGGACGCACTCCTTGAGGAAGTTCGAGGTCATTGGGGGGCTAGTTTCTGGAACGGAAGAGTCGAGGGGTAAGATTTCGCTGGACCGACCAAATCGTCAATGGGACTTCCCGTGAGTTCAACTTTACATGAGGCTTTGAACTCTCACTTACGCCCGCCTTTCTCACATCGTATAGATATGCATGGTGAGTGCCCATCGTCGGGGGTTTAGCGGCGTTCATCCTCTACTTCTCTCAGCATCAGAGGACATGTGCTAATTTCGATCAAATCTCTTAGGCCTCCTCATCAAATTATGGCATGGGTCGGACTGGAAAGGTATGGCTATTTGGAAGATGCGCAACGATTGGCGTACCGCTTCCTATATATGTACGTATTCTCGTTCTTCTGACCTGAAGATGAAGACACAGTTACTGAAATGGCACAAATCGGCGCAGGATGACGACTGCGTTTGTGGACTTTAACGGCGTTGTTCCTGAGAAGGTTAGTCCATGACTTCTAGGTCCTCTATTTGAATTAGTGCTCCGGGGTGTTCCGTACTCTCATTCCAGCTCGACTGACTTGATCCCTTGTTCACCGAATTAGTTCGATGCGGTCAAGCTTTCTCACCTCGTTGACGCGGAGTATGGGAACCAAGGTATCGACTTTAAGATGGTTCCTCGAGAGGGCTTTGGGTGGATGAATGGTGAGAATTCTTGCCCATTTCCTCTGAGCATGCACTCATGACCACTTTCTGGCCTCACGCAGCTGCTTACCAGGTCGGTCTGTCCTTCTTGACAACCCACATGCGCCGCGCGGTGGCTGCTTGCACGAGTCCAGAGGTGTTCTTCGGCGTGGGCAATATCGCCGACGCGATGGCCCAGGTCCGCGACTTGCATCCCGCGACTACGGACGCGCTTGGCCTTGCGATGGAGGCTCTGACAATGACCGCCAGCTCTGGCTGAGCATCAGTCGTCCGCCACTACTGAGGACTTTAGATTAATTTACCTCCCCATCCTATTCATCACTTTACCCGATTCATCCTATTCTCATTAGACGGAGCAGGCGGGATGTCCCCGCAGGTGAACACCTTCGCCTGGATTCCTCCATCTGCTCCCCACGTTCGTCCCGGCCCATGCCCCGCTATCCACGTCATCCGTACCTTACAGAAGCGCCGGTAATACATGCAATGTCTTTAGAAGTTATCCAGTTCAACGTGCTCCTACCCTGACCCCATATGCTCAGTTTGTTTGTGAGCGCGCACATCGAAGACGCCGACTGTCGCCCGTGCTTCTCTAGATCGAGCATGCGCGGACGGACATAACTGCGCATGTTCCTCGGGTCGGCAAATTCTATTTTCCTGTTCGTGACGATTTTATTCAGTCGGGGCGCGGAGTGAGGGGTGGAAGCACGCGTCCCGGAGTTTTTGAGAAGCGGGAAGAGTGAGAGATGAGAAGATTGTGAGCGCTCCGAGCCTGTGCTACTGGGCTTCGGGCGTGGCGACCGCGCGCTTCGCCGTCTTCTGCCCCTCGCGCATTTGAAGGCGTCCAACGCCGAGGCACCCTCTTGGGGACACGGGTGTGAGTCCTGGAATTTTTTGATCGAGTCCGCATTGGCCGTCCCGTTCTCCGGTAAGCACCTGCGTCGAGCAAAGTTCGTACGGGACTACGTCCATGCGCGCAACTTAAACTTGAAACTTGAAGCGCCTGAGGGGTCACGTCTCAAGGTTGGTGTTTAGCTCCACCGTTCGCTCCGAGTCTGAATGTTGGAATGTGTGCAACTTTGTGTGCGCGGGGTGCGAGCCAGTTTCAACTTTCGCCGGACAATCAATCTGAGCGCTAGTGCCAGTGCCAGTGAGGCATCGATTCTTTGAAGGTGATCGAAGGTCGAAGGTCGAGGTACCTGCCCCAGTGTGTGTTCGATGCTGGCTGATGCAACCTGAACCTGAGCGGAGATCTCAAGCCACAGTACTCGCGGTATTGATCCTTTCCGAGAACCCCGGCGAGTAGTACGTATACTGCGCGCCTTCCTCGGATTTCTGGTCCGATTGAAAATATGAATATGAACTTTGAGTTGAACGGTTCGGTTTGTCCGCTGCACATGCTTCAAATCGTGTACTCGTACTAATGTACGGTCTTACTAAGTACTACTTTCCAAGCAAGGCAACTCCATAAGTTACTCAATTTCATTGAATTATTACTAGAGTTCAGCATTGAACATGCACCAGCCAGATCTGGATCAGACGCTATCATTAAGATTATATACCCTACGTTGTCTGTACACACGTGTACATACATATATACACATCCTGACCATAGCGAGAGAGAAACAGAGAGGAGCAAGAAACGTCATAAAAGGGGCCAGCAGTCGACAGGGGTCGAGGGTCGAGGGAAAAATGTGCGCGGGAGTACAAGTACATATGTACGAACAGCCTGGATCTTGGGGGATAAATTGAAGCCCTAGTGCAGCCGGGTCGGAATTGAAGTCTATGTGATTCACTTGTCCGCTTGGTGCGTGCCTTTCATGGGATGAGTGAGGGGAAGCTAGTCGGTGGTGGATGGTAAAAAGCGAGAGCAGAAGAGGAGAAAAGAAGAGAAGCATGGAGAAAAGAAATTGTATAGAATGGAATGGAACAGAGAAAAACCGAAGGCGGATGGAACGAGAACGAAACGGACGCGGCGTCCCGCTCATTCGAGTGTACCTGAATATGCGTTGTATAGCCCCCAGACCATTGGCTTCTGCACGCGTTCCTGATGAGCCGTGCGCTGTGCTTCAACCCCTGGTGGTGCATATGAACGTGGTGGAGGACTCTGCGCGTGCAACGTAGCCACTTGCACACGTGCAAGCAGCATAGGCTCGCGCGCGGTAGGCGATGGGTCGAATCCCGGCGCATGGAACGGTAGCAATGCGAGCGAATACTGGGGGGGAAACGGTATTAGACAACATAGATTAAGCACTAAAAATACGGGCAAAAAAGAAATATACCGAAACACTAAATCCCCCAAATGAGAAACTCGGGACGAAGTCTTTGGGGAGCATGACCTCGCCTTCCATGCGTCGTCGTCCGGCCTGAGAGTCTGCGCCTGACGCGGGCCACCACACCGCACATGCGACTGCTGTACGTGCCCCTCGCAGCGCAAGTTTGGGTCCAACATTTGAGGCCAACTTCTTCGCTTTCTTTGAGGTCTTTGAGGGGCCCGCACTTGAAGACGGGCCGGCGCTGTGTGATGTCGAGACCGTTGTCGATGTCGTCGAGCGGGAGAGCGGCGAGAGGAATGCATATGGGCTAAAAGAAAACGTAGCGCTCGGTGCAGGGGACGAAGCAGTTACACCTATAGAGATGTCCGAAGGTGAGGAATCCAAAGAGGGTGTGCCCGATACGCCCCAGTCTTCCATAGCGCTTGAGTCGGGGTTCGGAGAAATTCGGCTGCCGCCGGCATTGTACAGAACCTCGCGGATGAGATAAACTGAAGTGGAAAGTGGTGTGAAGATCAAATCGAGCGCCTGTACATCTGCGCAAGCGATTGTCAGTGAGCAAGGGATAGGGGTACCACGTGTATACGTTAGCTAGCGAAGATAGTAACGTGTCAAAAATCAAAACTATTTATTGATCGGTATTCACGACTGCGCACCGGTGAAGCAAACGAGAACTGTAACGATGGGACATATCAGATGGCCAAGCCTGTTGAGAATGTACACTTATCGCTCACAGTACAAGTAGCCTCAACGTTACGTACGCCAAACACTTTCCCGCATATAGTTATTGGCGGAAGCACTTCCCAACCGTCCACATCAGCTTCCGGCCCTAATAGAGGGGTATTCTCTTGATACGCTGAGCGCCTCAGCAACGACGGCGCTGGCGGACGCACTCGTGGCGCAAACCCAAACTGTGTCCCAAGCCTGACTCGGGTTTCAATGCCACGATTAGGGGCCTGCGTGGGACGGGAAGCGGAGGGGACTATCACGCACTTATTGTCTATTCGCAGGGGGCCTCTTCGTATGCGCACGTTGATCTCGTAGTTAATGAATTGCGCGGCGCCCTTCTCAGAGAAGGACGGGGGCAGACGAAGGGTGGCGGGCGGCTGCTTCGGACGCAGCGGGACACTACATGTTGCAGGCAACGTGATGGCAAACGGCCACGAATACGTACCGACGAGCTTTGTAGTGCTCTTGCCTAGGACAGAGCGCGATGATGATGGAGACGGAGAGACTTGTTGGGTGGTAATCTGCGCGCGCGGGTCGCCCATGTCCGAGCTCCATAGAACGTGGGTGAGCTCCCAGAACGTGAGCGCGTTCGCATTGGTGGCGACAATAGTGCCCGACAGTGTGATGCTGACGGCCAGGATGGTCTCGGGCTTGGCGAGGGCGAGCTCGACCGCGCCAGCGACAACCTGACCGTCGAAGTAGGACGGCAGGAAGCGCGGGGACGCGACGTTGGAGGAGAGCTTGAGGGTGGCCCAGGGCACATTACGAGAGTCAAAAAGCGAGTACTGGTGCTCGACGCGGGCCCGGGACGTCGAGGGCTGGAGGGCAGGGCGCCGGGGCGCTGAGTTGGTTGCGGACGGTATGGTGAGTGACGCGTAGCTCGGGGGTGCAGGGGGCTGGTCACGGTCTGGAGGCTCCTTGTCGCTGGCTGTCTCATTGAGCATGGCCGTCGACGAGAGTCGAGGGGTTGAAGGCGGGCAACATAATGCTGGGAAGGGGGTTGAGGCATCGCGGACGGACTAAAAGCTGGAGGAGGAGGAGGTAGCATGTGGAACGCTGTGACCATATGGGCCGCTGCTCAAATCTTTCTTCCTTTTCCGCCCAGCCGCCCTAAGCCTGGTTCTTCGCCGCCTGCATGTCCCAGTTCTCGTCTTTCGGGGCCCCCGCCCAAAAGCCAGCCGGCTCGCTCTTTGGCTCTTTTGCTGGTCAAGGCCAGCAGCAACAGCAGCAACAGCAGCCCCCCTCGCTGTTCGGCGGCCAGGCGCAGGGCGCGAACACGGGTCTCTTTGGCGCGAACAATGGCGCGAACGCGTCCCAGCCCGCTCAGTCGTCGACAAGCATCTTCGGAAACAGTATTGCCCAGCCTCAACAGCAGCAGCAACAACAACAGCAACAGCAGCCTGCGCAACCTACCGGCCTGTTCGGGCAGCCCGCAGCTGGTTCGAACCTCTTTGGCGCAAACACGAACACGAATACAGCACAACCTGCGCAGGGAACAACCGGCCTTTTCGGCACGAACACACAGTCGCAAGCTCAGCCTGGGGGCCTCGGTCTGGGTTTTGGCGCCTCCCAGCCTGCCCCCGGCGCGTTCGGCGGCTTTGGCACCTCGACAACAGGGCAGGCAAACCCTACTACCCCCTCTCTTTTTGGCCAGAATACCCAGTATCAGCAGCAGCTACAGCTACAACAGCAACAGCAACAGCAACAACAACAACAGCAGTCGAGCGCGTGGGTCTTTCACTCCGCTTGTCGGCCATCTGTCCACATGTCTTCCATAACCGACGCTCGTTTTAACCGTGTAAGTCACTCGTACTAACAAATCACATTTGTAGATCGACCGGGCCTCTGTTCACTCGGACAACTAAATTCAATGACTTGCCTGAGGAAGTCAGGAAAAAGTTTGAGCAGATCGAGTGCGTTTCCGGTTCAGTCCTATTGTACCCTGTCCCCGAGTCCTCAATTCATTCGCTCCACCCCCTTGCCGATGCACATATTCATTTGTCGATGGCCATGCCGTCCTGTCTTCCTCCTTTCGTCGCACTCGTCCACACCCCAAATTCTGCAATTCAAGCTCGCACATTCAGGGCCGCGTACAGATCAGTGACGAGCTGAAGCAGCATAAGCTCGGCGAAGAGCCTCAGAAGGGCTCCGAGCAGATCAGGAGCGTGCACAAGGTACGCGTCTTCTGCCACCTCAGTCTTCCGCTTCGGTGGTTCCTCCGTCCCCATACGCTGTCGACTTCTCCGCGACTCTCCACCCGAACATGCCGGAAATTAGAATGATAAACGAGGAGAAAGCATGGTCGTGTTGCGCGTGGTCGCTTTCGCATTTCTCCGCTGCACAAGCATCTGGTTCGGGAGCCTATGCTTCTCCCACGTCTGCCTCGTGCCCCTTTCTTCAGACCTTTCTCACTTCATCGCCGCGTCTGCTTGGCTGGTGTTGTTCGTCCGCATGACTATGCATGTTTATGCGTTCAATGCACTGGGGACCTTGGATGCCTTGTGGTACCGTTAGCCCATAGTTCAAAGAACCGATTGAGGAAAGGCGGTCAAAGAAGAACGGACTAGCTAGAACGAGTCAATGGATTCTCCATTATCTGTTGCTCTCTGCTAGATGACTATTTCCCCTAATTACTTGATCATGCCACCTAGTCATCCCTTATCTTACGTCTCCGGTAATCTGACAGCTTTGAATTCAGGACCTTGTCAACAGCATCAACAAACTCCGCGCGGATATCGCATCTATGCGTGAGCTGCGCGCGCGGATGGACCAGGCTGTACAAGACACAATCGCTGCAACGCGCATCATAGATGCCTTCAAGAGCCCGCAGAACCCTCAGCAAAGCGCGTGGCTAAAGAATTATTCTGGATTCCCGTTAGAGTAAGTCGTTTGCGTCATCCCATCCTAGTTTGATGCTTCATCAACAAAAAGGTCTGCCGAATTAAGCTAACCACCCATGTGCCTGCTAGGTTTTTCAGCCGTGTTACTGGACAGTTACACGAGCGATTACAATGGGCCAACAACACGCTTGAGGTGCAATCTCACTGTGCCTTTTTCTTCCGATATTCTCGCTGATATCTTCCTAATGAACCGGCCGCCTTCAACTCTTCGAAACATCGTCTGCTTTTTTTTTTTTCAACGACACGCGTACGGACTTCCACTATCGTTGGTCTCTACCCGTGCACGCCGTTCGGTACCGACCTCCCCTCGCCGAACTACGATGGCCATTCGCCTGATATTGTCGGTGCCGAATCTTGGCGTCGCTGCATTCGAACACTCTGTCCTCCTTTTGGGCCATCTACATCAAACTCAACACCGAAAACTCTATCTAATCTCCTCGTACACTCGTGCATGTGCCTTATTTGCCATGCATCACCCGGTTTCCGTCGGACCGCGTGACCCTTCGTGTCTTGTGCTGCGTAATAAACGAATACCCCAAACCCATTGGGGTTGGTTTGGCAGCAAATCGAACGCAAGCTCGTCTCTGAAGCAAATCACGTCTCAATCACCCCCCAATGTGCGTGCAGTTCTTACTCCAACCCCTTTCTTCCCTACGCTCCCCAATTTCTCTCTATCTATCATTGCGAATATTTTTGCTCGGCTTCTCGCGTTCGCTTCTTTAAACATTCCCGCTACGTCTTTTTGCTGCGGAGCACCGCGCGTAGGACAAAGTTGCGGGAACACCAGCTTATTTCAGCTTCTTCCGTCCAAGGTACATGTTTGAGAGCATGGCTAACCGCCTTCTTCCCCTTCTGATTGTTCCCGCGCCGTGGCGACCATGCGGTTCTCCGTGCCTCGATACCGGCCACATTTTCCCATTCGCCCTGGCGCACCTCCCGCATGGAACCAACAAATTCAACAAAAATAAATCGCTACATCGCATACGTATTCTCCACCCCTCTCCTTTTTCTAACTGCAAAACAGCGATCACGTCAACGCTCCAAGCGCAGCACGCGTCGTTCGTCGCGCTCGCGGCCAAAGCGGCCGCGTTGGACGCAGAGCTGCAGCGGCTCAAAGATACATACCGTACACTCTGGCGTGCGCGTACTGGCAGTGCACGCGACCCGTTCAGCGCAGTCGACCGCGGCGCGTTCGGTTCTGGGGAGTTCGGTCTCGAGGGTCTCAGCGTCAAGTGAGGAGTCACACGTCTGCCGCTTGCCGTGGACCGCGGTTCAATTTTTCTCTTCCGTTGCCCCGACTCGGACTCGGACATCGAGACGGGAAGCATTTTCGTGTGTATTTTTTCCGCAGTCGCAGTTGTGCCGAGTGCATGTACATACATACAGTACGTATTTGCGTCGCAGACGCACGCTCATTATGAAATGCCCCTGTCGCCCACAAGCTGCGGCTAGAGTGAGGGCCGCGAGTAGCAGGTTTATGTCCGCCGAGCTCCTTTCGATTCAGTGAGCCCCGGCCCGGTGAACATGACTGCGAGTCGCGTTGCTTGTTCCATGCAGCACCAGTGTTTGAGTTTCTCCGAGCCTTCCGAGTGGCCTCGCTACCCACGATCAATACGCACGGTATACATACACGACGTCTGCCAGCATCGGGTAGCATATGGGTACACCAATTCACACAACAGACGCTCGACGTTGCGGCCGCCGGGACAGGAAAAGATGCAGCCAAAGGCGGAAAATGTAGCTATTACAATAATAACATAAATACACACGTGCATGGCCGCGTCCCTTAGTACATCGATACCCAGAGTTAAATGAACGCCCGGTCAGCGTGGCCCCCCCGAGCGCATCGGAGTGCGGATGCCGGATGTCGCGATCACCCAGCCCCATCATGCAGGGCACAACACACAACAGCTTAGCAGCGCGATTGCGAAGAATTGAATCAGCGTCCGGTCCCCCGCATCAGCGCAAGAATCAACGATCGAGAAAACTCACCCTTGTGATGTCCGTTGTATTGGCGCACGGTCTCCCCGGAGGCCATTTCCCAGAGGCGTGCAATGTGGTCCGAGGACGCTGTAAGCGCAGTCGTAGGGTGCATTCATGACGCAGGAAGTTTTATAATAGAAGGGTAGTCAATTAGAAGTGATCGTCACTTGGAGAACTCAAGGCGCCGGCCGCCATGGTATCGACGAGATAAATCGCGATGGCGATGGGGGACGTTGTGAGATGCGTGAAGAAGACTTACCGGTAACCAGGTAAGCTGAGTCGGCGCTGAAAGCACAATCCCAGACCCAGCGCTGGTGGCCGGTCAGTATCTTTTCCAGCTTAAATTCCCAATTGCGACCGATAGACCAAATCTTGACTGTTGTGTCTGCCGAACATGTCGCGAGATATCTACCACAGAAATTTCAGATGGGTACGCAATTTTTATAACAAAGATGAGTAGAGCGCCGGGGGTTTAGTAAAAGTAGTTTAAACTAACCTCACGTCTGGACTCAGTAAGCACCTTGTCAAGTATTTGTTATGTGCTTGGAACTTCGTGATCGCCTGGAATCTTGGAAGGTCTGATGACTCCTCGTTTATTTTCCATACGTAACACTTTCCCTTCATCCCGATCCGAAATTCAGTTCCAGTGCTTCGCGGTATCAGAGGCTGCCAGAAGCGAACAGCTGCTCACCTTGTTGTTACCAGCCACCAAGCACGACCCGTCCGAGGCGATAGTTACCGATCGTATTGGCACATCTCCCGCGGGAGCCTGAGGATTCACAATAAAAAAAAAGCCGATGGGATTATTCCATTGGTTCAAGGGCGGGTATCAGGGTGTCAAACCAACCAGATCCAGCATGCAAACGTTCTCCGACAAGTCCCAAAGCTTTATGCTGCCAGCCTGATCACAAGATATGAGCTCGCCCTGGTTTGGATGGATACAGACATCGTTGACTTTGACAAATTAGTTTTGTTTGCTTGACCTTGCAAATACGCATAACACACCTGGCGCGCCGTTGTCGTAATTCCTATGGGGCTGGCCACTCCTGCATATCGTCAGCCATATACAGCTCCTCGGTTAAGCCATAGCGTACCTTAAGTCCCAGACTTTTATAGTCCCATCCTCGCTACCAGTGACAACCCATTTCCCCTCCAAATGAAATGATACGGCGGTAACATTTCCGGTATGACCCGCGTTACCTTCGAACATTTGAATCTAGATCATAGTTTTGAGTACACAAATCCTTGTCACCTAATTGTAATGAAACTCACAGGCGTATTAGATGCATTAGATATTTCGTATATATTGACTTTCTTGTGAATGGCAGCAGCCAAGAGACGCTTGCTGTAGAACGTTGATACTAATATTAGCTGATGGACCATCAGAGCACAGGCGAGTAATAGCTTACTCTGGCGAGATGGCAAGTCTGTTTACTTGCTATGCGCCACGGAGGAGTTATTTACACACGGTAGCACAAACTAACTGGGTAGATTGTGCTTACACCAGATTCACCGGAGCGCGCTATGGTCCTTGAGCAAATGCCGCTCCATGCTTCCCAGAAGCGAATTTCGTGGTCGTACGAGCCCGTGACGAGAATTACCGAGAGATCTTGCCTTGAAGAGCTGCCCTTTTGAGTCACAGATTGTGGCGGCATGCTGAGAGACACAACGATGGCTGGGGACGTCGTGCGATGACGACTCGAATTCAAGACGGGAGTGCAGATGCTGCGCCAGAGACGCCAATGCGTCACGTGCGTAATCACGGCCAACGCGCTCTGAATCTCGGCTTGTCCGGCCCATGGCTTTACGCGACGAGCATGCTCAGCGAGGGGTGAGATTGTGATGCCTGGTCGGGCATATCTCCAAGCCTATCTCCCGCTTCTCGAATCCGAACAACAGTACACTTTGTGCTGCTCGTCAACTCTGCACGGCGACGGGGATTCCGATCGAAGCCTACCTCTGAGTCTCTGACTGTGCAATGGTATCCGCGAGTCATCTCAGCGAAGGCAAAGGGGCCGTTGTGGATTCGGAGCTTCCGAGTTACTCTGACGGCGCGCATACAACCCGAGTGATTGCCCCGACAACTCCGCCTTCCGGTACCTCAAGGACCGAGCATGAATATTCGCTAAACAATGCCAAAGGGAAACGCTGGCTGACTATACGCTTACACAGCCGCGCACCTACCGCGAAGACGCTCCCCGTCTTTTTCGATGGTGATGAAGTCCGCGGTGAGGTGGAAATGGTACTGGAGAAACCGGAGGGGTACAAGGGTGTATTTGTCGATGCAAGTGTTATCGGTGGCGCTGCATGTGAAAGGAGTTACAGCCTAACCACGCTCTCGTAACTAGATACATGGCGAGAATACGGCTGTTGGACAAGAGCCCTTACGCTTCCTCAGTCTATCTTCTACTCTCTGGACACCGACTCCCTCATCTTCTAAGCTTTCTGGTACTATTGTTTGGCCCTTCTCGCTTACACTGCCCAAAGAAGCTATGGTATCCACATCTCCAAGGGATTCCCCAAAGAGCTACCAGCTCCCTCCAACATTCAGTGAACGAGCCAGCCCCGCATATATCGACTATAAAATAATCGTAACCGTAAAGAGGGGTATGTTTAAGGTTAATCAGACGTGCGCTCCCGCATCTCTAATGATATCCATCTGCTTAATTACTTACATCCAACTTGATTAAAATTTATATTAAGATTGAGCACGAGCTTCGCATACGTTCCTCGTTGGGTCGCTCCCCCTCCTTCTACATTGCGCAGGCTGGCCTACAGCGACGGGAGCCCACTGATTGGCCCTGAGGGTGATCCTGAGGGATGGAAAATACTTCCGTCGGTTAAAGTCACAGGTACACTTTTCGACGCGAAAACTATTGAAGTTGAGGCAACGGTGAGAAGGCTGGAGTCTACTGATATCTATCCGTCGTCGCTGACCTTTGTCTGCTAGCTTGCTCTTGCTACTCCAGTAGGTTTATATGAAATTAGAAACGGAGCCTTTTGTTGATCGGGCCCGGCGACAGTTGTCATATGCAGCAGGCTCACACATCCCCCTCCTCCTTACGCTCACAAGCGCGGATGCGCAGGCGCTTGACCTCCTCTCACAGCCCTCTGCGGCTGCTATCTTCCTTACGCGCACAGTGTCGATCGGGTCAACGGCTACGGACGAAGCAGCACCACGCAGGAGTAACAACACCTTCCCGGAGCACATCGGCAGGGCTTTCTGGTGGCCGAGCGAAGAAGGTGCACCTCAGGAAGACACACGCGTCCTCCATGGCGAGATTGACGTGCGGAAGGACTTGAGACCCGGGTTCGTGTTTCCGCGGCTATCCATCAGGGTATACTTTCTTCTCCTTAGATTGCGCCGTTGCTAAAGACGGAATGGTTGATCCTTTTTTTGCAGTATCATATCTCCGTGCTCCCTTTTAGCGCATCAGGTTTTGTTTCCTCCGGGGAGACAACTGCCGACCAGTTGTTACTTTCCGAGAAGGTTGACATAGTCACGGACAATGCTCCGGGAGTCATCCCGCGTTCGCATGCGCCGCCGGGGTACGTGAAGCCTGAGGAGGGAAACTACAATAACGCGATGGGATATCTGGAGAATGGGAACCAGAGGTTCTATCATCACGGCGGTCACGGCGGGATTTAAGAATTTTAGTCTTTCTTCGTTGTGTTTCTAATTTTATTTCAGTTACTATCCTTGGATCGAGGCTCCGGATAAGCAATGTATAAATATGACAGAACCAGAAGTACGGGTTGAGATGAGTTTTAGTGGATACAATCCAAGTCGGGCTCGTACGATTTTATAGAAATTTCGGTTGTGTGGATTCCCGAAAAAACGCGGTATAATTCCACGTTTTTATGAAAACTTCCAAGAGGCCGCCAGTTGATGTTAAATAGCCCATATAGAGTTTTGGTGTTGACAAGAGAACGTCGTTGAGCATTGAGCGGAGGTTTGTGGGAGCTGTCTGTTAGACGGATGTTGAGGAGATATTTGCACACTCAAGCATAGTGAAACTCAACCCTGGCTGGGTGAGCCCTCAGCGAATCATCAAGTACTCGGTTGAAATCGTGAGACTAATCACCGAATTGGCTCCCTGGGAACTAACTTCTTCTTTCGACCGAGCTTCACGTCGCAAAGGTTGTGCTGCAGCTCGAGCACAGGGCGACTCAGCCGTCAGCGAATGTATCGCGCTCTGCATATTTCCAGGCGCGGGGCTCGCCACCCCGTCGTCCTGCTCAGAGCCAGGCATCCCCGTGGCGCACGCGTAAGTTATTTCTCTCCGTGTCGCCAACATATTTACTCAAGAAACCGTGCAGTCATTTTCGAAGTCACTGGCGGTCGCGAATGAAGCGTCATCGTCGTCCTCAGTCCCCCCACCGAGGAAACGCGGATTTTTCAGGACTGTGGCCCTGTACTCGACAGGGTTCGTAGTCCTCTTCTATGCCGCCAGTCCCGTCGTCGCATTCAACAACGAGCGATACAATGCCTTCTTCAACGAGAGCGTGCCTTTTGGAGAGGCTATCCTTGGCCTTGCTGAGGACCAGGGCCTGGACGACAAGCTGCGCCTTGGTTTTCTGAAGACTGGGAAGGAGAAGATGCAGAGCGTGTTTGATAGCGTGTCGAAAGCCGCTGCCAGCGGACCTTCCGCCGCCGACAAGACGGAGAAGGCCAAGGAGACATTGGTTGAAAGGGCCACTGCAGCCAAGGCCTCAGCCGTGGAGAAGGTGAGAGAGAAGGTGAAGGACACTAAGGAACGTGCACAGGGTGTGGTCGGCGAGCTCAGTACGAAGACGAAGAGAAATGTGTCCCAGGGTGCGGAGAAAGTGACGAAGTCAGTGAACTCGGCAGAGCAAAAGGTTAAAGAGGCTGTTCGTCCCGCGGCATTCTCTGAAGGCGTTGAGGACCTTGTCCGCAGGGCAGAGGGCGTGTTGGCCGGCAAACCTATTGATATCTTACCGGAAGCGACGACTACTCCAGAGCAACCAGCGGCTTCCCCTCCTGATCTCACGTCGAGGGACAACGGGGTCCCGGAGCTCGCGCCAAAGGACATCTCCGCTCAGCCGGACAAGAAAGTGTATACGGCAAATCTTCCTGTTGGCTTTGAACCACCTCCCGGATTTTCGCGTCCTAAGGCCGTTGGACCAACGCCTTCACCTTCCCAGCCCAGGTCTGAGAAAAAGGAGGGTGCCCTTCCTTTAGTCGCTCCTGCCGTTGCGGACATCGGTGCCTCTGAGCCCGTCATTGCTGAACTTGCATCGACCATTGACTCCCTTGCCGCATTTGTCAAAGAGAATCCTGCCGCCGCATCGTCCGCAAAAGGAATTCTTGATACTGCTAGGACTGACCTTCAGGAACTTGCTGCACGCATAGAGCAGGCGCGTACGGATGAGCGCAATAGACTTGAGGCGCAGCTGGATGATCAAGCCCGGGAATACACTCTAAAGCTATTGGATCTTGAGATGTCCGCTCAGGACAAATTGGATGAGCAGGAGCTTGAGTTTAAGGCATTCTTCGAGGAAGAGCGGAGGAATGTGACAAAGGCATACCGCGAGAAGCTCGAACATGAACTGCGCACTCAAAGCGAAATCATTAACGAGAGGTATGTCTACGTACTTGTGGTCTTCAAGGGTGAATTTTGATTTCAGAACAGGCTCAAGGCAGAGGTTATCGCTCAGGGTGTTGAAATGCAGCGCCGTTGGATACGCGAAATCAAGGTTCGCGTCGAGCAGGAGCGTGGCGGACGTCTCGCAAAGCTCAACGAGCTGGCCACAAATATCAAACAGCTTGAACGTATTACCCTTGATAACGCCGAATATCTGGACGAGAACCTCCGCCTGCATGCGACATTGGCTTCGTTACGTGCGCTCGTAGCAGCATCCTCGGAAGCGCCTGTGCGCCGTCCGTTCCGCGATGAGCTGCGCGTACTCCGTCATGCATCTGGTGCGAAGGAGGACGAACTCGTGCGTGTGGTGCTCGATTCCCTCGAGCAGACGGACGTCCCGGACATCGGCGTTGAGCCGCTCGCGGACCTTACATCATGGTTTACAACTAGCGTCGCCCCGCAGGTTGCACGCGTCGCGCTCGTACCCGAGCAGGATGCTGGCGTCCTGTCATACCTTACGTCGTATTTCATCTCGACCTTCCGTTTCTCTAGGAGCGGCCTCGTTGAGGGCAACGATGTGCTGAGCATTCTTGCCCGGGCAAAGTACCATATGAACGAGAAGGATTTAGACAGCGCGGCTCGGGAGCTTAACCAGCTCAAGGGCGCCCCGAGGGTTTTGCTTCACGACTGGCTTGAGGCGGCACGCCGAAGATTAGAAGTGCTCCAAGCGTTAGAGGTCCGTAACAGCCAATCCCTTGCATGATCCATAGCTGACTCGATTTCGATTTTTTTTCCAGGTCGTCCAGGCGCAAACGACATTTGCTTCCCTTCGCGTAGTATAATGTCACTGCTAATATTGTGCTACATTCAAAAGCATTTTTATACATCCTTTTGAGATTGTGCGCGAGATAAATATGATACAGCTAGTGTACAACGGGCACCTACTGGTAACCGTCCGCACTAGATACGTCCGATCCGACCTGTGTTGATATCCCAGCTTTCGACCCGAGAGCGCAGGCGCAGATTACTTGAGCACGTCTCACGACTGTTTGAATCATGTCCATATTTCCTTCCGAATTAAGGGATCCTTTGCCGACCTTCACCAGTCCGGGGAATACCGTTGCACCCACATAGTCCTCCGCGCCGCTCTCGCTCTTCAAACAGCGCTTGATGAGCTCGACCTGGCGCGGGTACAGCTTGCTCCCGAGCTCGGGCACGAACGCACGGTAGAATGTGTCTCCACCGACTGCGCCGGCCCCCGCACCGTGCAGCATGCGCGAGAAGCCGTACGCGGTGTCGAGTAGCTGCACGACAGACGGTGAGAGTTCTTCGCAGTCAGGATCCGTGGAGAAGAGCCGTGCGAGCGAGGGAGCGGTGTCCATTAGGAGCTGCATCGACATCGCAGGCGAGCACGTCTCGACAGCAGCGGAGAAGGTCTGGCGTCGCCAGACGCACGCGACGGTCGGGTCGCGCGTGAAGAGGTGCTCGTGGATGCGCGTAAGCTGCAAGTTCGCCTCGCTGGAGCTCGTCACGATGAAGCAGTTGACCACGCCCTCCGAGATGGTCTCCGCCATGGCGTGCCGCAGGAGGCTCTGGGCGAGCATGGGCGAAGCCTCCGATCCGTCTGGCTCGGTAACACCCAGGATATCGGAGAGTACGGCGTCTCTGATCTCGTTCAAGGAGACTGGTGGGGCGCGGACAACATCTGCCGCCCATCGGTTAATAAGTTTCTCTAGCTTCGACGCCGTATTCTACAACAAAATATGAGAAAATAACACGTTTGTTAGCATGCGACGTGAGAAGGACGTGGGCGAGCAGCCCTTTCTCACCTTGATAGACCAATCATCGACGGATGTTCCCCCTTGCTTTTGATTAGTGGTCCCGGCTGAGCTGGACGCCTCTCTGCCTTCGAGTGTGGCTATCCGCGCTCGAAGCTGCGCGACCTGTTGTTCCTGCTCTTGCAACTGCTGTCTTTGCTGTTCCACCTTCTCGTGGGCTATACGCTGCGTCGCCAGGCGTTAGCGTCGTAACGAGTTTGCAAAGGCACAGGTACACGTACAAAATTTGTGAGGACATATTTGTGTGTCTCCGCCGGGACATATTCCCCATGAGCAGGCTGGTAGGCCATCTCAATGTACTATCGAGCGATGGAGCGCGATCAATGGGCACGACCAAGACTAGGCCGCGAGGATGAACGGGCAGTCCTCCCCCATCGTGCCAATATATGTAAAAGCAAACGCAGCACCGCCCTCGTCTCTTCACGCCTGTCATCATCGTCGCGCGCCCGTACCTCGTACTCCCCTAAACGGTGCCGAGTACAAAAAAACGCCACCCTGATTGCATACCCATCAAGGTGATGAATCTGTTCAGGTAATGAGTCCGCTGATCGCCCTCCCATGTTCGGGCTGTGCAGAGGATGACAAAACTAAAGATTACAGTGTCTAATACAGCAGTAAGAAGTATCAATGTTGTAAGCAATTGCCAATGTGCTGTACGTCAGAGAAAGGAAAGAGGAAGGGGAAGAAGAGAGAAGAAGGAAGAAGAAGATGCTATCGAAAGTGCACGCGAGCTTCTATTTCAGTGCCTTCTTAAGAGTCTGGGAAGAGTAGCCATTAGTAGCTAGTCATAAACGATAGCGTGCGGCAAAGACATACATCCTCCATCACATCCACATCTGTTGTATCCACACGAATGATCTGCCTACCTAAGGACTCTTCAATCATGTGCATATCTTCCCAAGTCTTCTTGTTGTGCACGAAGTTAATGGAGACACCTTTCCTCCCAAAGCGACCGGTGCGGCCTGATGAGCGAGACGGATCTGATATATCAGTGGAAAATGGAAACAAATCAGAACAACCCACCGATACGATGCAGGTACGTCTCCACGTCCGGTGTCTCAAAGCGTGAATCGTACGTTGAGCTCTCCGCCTTGTCCGACATCATGGGAAGGTCGTAGTTCACCACGACGTTGACCTGCAAGATGTCTATTCCCCGAGCGATCACGTTCGTCGTGATCAACACTTTCTCGTGGCCTTCACGGAATCGGTCGATGATTTGATCACGTTCAGCTCCATCCTTCGCGCCGTGGAGCGAAGCGACCTTGTGCCCTTCTTCGGTCATACGCTTCGCAATTCGGTCCGCCGACGAGCGATGCTATTTGACGCGAGTAAGCAAGAATAGATGTACAGATGCGAACAATGGGGCCCGACCTTGGTAAAGATGATGCTCTGGCCGACGGTAAGCAGATTGTATATCTGCACCAGGATATCATACTTCGAATCTTCATCCTTGCAGTCCATGTAAAACTGCTTGATGCCCTCCACAGACAACTCCTCCTTTTTGAGTTCAATCTTGTTGGCGTTTGACGCGAATTTGGACGCAAAGTTCCGCACGCGATCGGGGAAGGTAGCAGAGAACAGGACTATCTGCGTAGGCCGCTCTTTCGAGAGTAGACTTTATCCAGCGAATTGGCTTTAGTATGCGCGCAAGTTGGATGATACCCGAGATCGTACTTCTTTATCTTTAAACACTGCTCGCTCAAGTTCTCCTGGTCAAGCATATTGTCTGCTTCATCCAATACAAGCACTTTCACCATGCTGGAGTCGATCATCCGGCGCTTCAGTAAGTCTGCCATCGTTCCGGGCGTGCCAACTACGATATGTGCCGAAATGCGCTCTGTAATGCGTACTTCGCTTTTAATCGCATAGTCAGTTTTGACAGGCGTATATTTGCCCATGGCATTCGCCACAGCCATAATTTGACGGGCGAGTTCGCGAGTTGGGGCGACGCAGAGGGCCTTAGCAAAGTAAATAAAGCCGTCCGATATATATTATTCCGTGAAACGCACCTGAGGCTTGGAGACTGAGAAATCTACTCGGCTTAGCATAGTAAGCACAAAAGCGGCTGTCTTCCCTGTTCCCGACTGAGACTGGCCAATCAAATTTTGAGGGCTTCATCAACGTCGAGTGAATCAACGAATCCCCCCTGGGTTCTCACGAAGTGCACTCACGGATCTCTGAGAAGAAGAGGAAGCGCACGCTCCTGAATTTTTGATGGTTTTGAGAAATTCATGTCAAATACACCCTTTAGAAGGTCCTCGGATCTGACGAGAGCAATCGGTGAACGAATGGAAGAGAATCACCTGAGTAGGCACTCACAATCCGAGCTCTTCGAAGCTTTTCACGCTAAACAGCGGCGAATTTGGATCCATTTGTTGGTCCGCAAGCGTGACCTACAACCCGAGACAAATCGTCAACTTTTGTCAAATGCTGTAAGGCTCGCAATGAGTGCTCTACCTGCACATCGAAGCTCGATTTAATCAAGTCTGTAGCTATATGCGTGTAGATTGTGAGCAGATGGGCCTATGAAGGATCAAGTTCGCCCTTACCAGGGACGGCATCTTTTGGCTCCTCAGCAGCAGGGGCAGCAGGGGCAGCGGGGGCGGCAGTAGGCTTGGCTAAGAACGCGTTCTGATCAGCGATGCCAGACTGGAGATCCTCGTTGGACACTACAGCTACGTACGGGCAGCCGAGATGAATCCATCTTCGTCTTTCTCCATCGCGCAAAGTTGTCGGGAAGATCGTGAAGGACGGGAGTAAATTTGGAGTGTATGCTGGTTGGCGCGCGGTGAACAGATCTAGAGTCGTTCATCACTGCCCGTCTGGGAAAGGTAATAAGCTCCCACATCGATTTGGAACGTTCACGTGCTTGACCGCGTCGCGTTCAAATCACGATGCATCATGCCGAACTTAAGCTCTCCATGGCTGCAAACGTGATACTCGAAAAAAAAAACCGCGAAAAATGACTGTAGCCGTTGTCTATATACAAGTTGTCACGCAGCTTTCCGTTTTCAGCTGCGGGACAATCGTCCTGTTCCCGCCTCGCTCTGCCTACCATACCGTCAAGCTCACCACTAACATTGAAGGGGGGTAGCAGTGGTAACTAACAAGTTTTTCTCCAGAAACGTGCTTCTGCTCCACATACGAACGAATACAGACCGAAATTCTGGGGATGCCTAGAGTAAAACACCGGATCTAGATGGGCTAGAGCTTGAATTTGACTCGACATAATCTTTTTGTCAAACTCCTTCGGAATCATCGTTCATATTGCTCGTCATGCTCATATCTTTGTGATGATATCGATTCAATCTTTGCTCTTCCCACCGTCAGCCCTGGCTACGTAGCCCTTACCCGCGTCGAGCTTAATGAGTGCCTCCACCTCCGCCTGGATCGAAGCAAGGAAATCGGACGTATTACGCGTCGGCGTCCATCCGATGGAGCGGGAGCGGTTAGGGATACACCTAGAGTTCGAGCCAAGGTAAGGGGACTAGGACGTTTAAACAGTTAGCCTCGCGAGGAAATATTGATAAACTGTCAAAGGCGGGACTAACCCCGTTGAAATATTTATCGAGGTCTTCCTGGGTGAATGTGGTGGCATCCGGACTCTTTCCCTTGCCGAGCGCAACAAGTGTTTTGGCAACCGTATTGCAAACGTCTAACATAACGTGTTCTCCGGAAGCACCAAAATAATAGCCCTCACGACCGTGCGGCGTTCCTTCTGGATCGGCGCGGATCTTGTCGAAGAGAACGATATAAAGGTCCGCCACTGTACTCAAAAGGGGATTATTAATGCTGCCCAGATGTCAATAATGATGATGCGAACCATCGTCGATGTGCACGTTTGGCCACACGTTCTTGCCGAGACCAACGACTCCACCCTGTCCGCGATCGATACTGGCACGGATGAGCTGAGGAATCTGGATGGAGTGTGGGTTCTGTATCCCCGCCTCCGTGAGCCCATTTCTCGGGATGGAGTAAATCGTGCTGGGAAGAATAATATACGTCTTGACGTGTCCTAGAAATAATACTTGAGTTCGGCCGCACTCCCAATGGTCGATCGATTCCCTTGCCTTCTGTGTCCGCTTGTGTAACTGCTACGTCGACTGGCCGATGGATCTGAGTAATCGGCAGGGACTCAATGTCTTCGGCCTCTGAGTCGTCATATACACGTTCGGTTGCGTGCATTCCTGCAGCGTTGTCCGCGAGGACACCCGTACCAGACTATGGATTGTGCAGTACACCAGATTATTAAGAACGGTTAGTTGTACAGTGTAAAGGGGGAAACGTACAGTGTGAATGAGGAAAGTCGGTCTTCCGGTTCTCTCCTTATGCTTCTTCATACCACGCAAGATGGCCTGAGCTGCCCCGAGGTCATCGACATCAGCCTGCGCATACAGGCAGGGTCCTCACTCGTCAGCTACTTGAGGCGCATACACTCAGGTGGAGTTTGGGACTTACGATCGCAAATACGTAATCAGCCTCATCTGCGAGGCTTTCGAGTTTATCCTCGTCTGCGTGTGAGCCCACTACGGCCTCAACACCAAAGAGAGTTGCGAGGAGCTTTGCCTTCTCTGCGCTGCGTACTAGCACCTTGAAGTTAAAGTCGCTCGCGATTTTGTGGTACAGAAGTCGCCACAGAACGGCGCCGCCGATATATCCTATGGGCAGAGCCACAGAAGTAAGCACACACAATGTAGGGTAGTTTGAAGGTGCAATATGCGCACATACCGGTGGCACCTGTTAGAAAAATCGTTTGTTTAGACATGAATCCTGCTTCAAGTTGGGCTATGCCGGCTAACTTATCCCTTCCAGAGAGCGATTGAGAGATAAGTAAAAGTAGGGTACTATGAAGGCTGTTTATGCCAAGGGGCGGGCTCGCCTTACAAGTTATTCGGAGCGGATGCTTTCTAATGCAACGCGTCAATACTGCTCACACGGAAAGATGATGCCACTCGTGTAAACTGTGTTTCCGACTCCGACCACGACCAAACCTCGGTAGCATTTAGCAGTTTATATTTTGCTCAACTATCGCACTCGAAAGCTCAGATTGTAAAGACACTACTAATATTATTGAACGGAGGCAACTCTGCCAGAAATCGATATACAAAATCGATAATATACCTTGAGGCTTGAGAACTTGATTTGGCCAAGAATAGCACGCTCCGACTGGTACTAGTACTACGGCCAGCGATGTCATACTCAACGCGCCACTGGACAACAAAACAAAACAAAACGGAAATACTCCCGCTTTTTTTTGCGTGAAGCTGCAAGAGACAAATTCACGAGGGATGGGATTATGGCAGTTATTACGTGATATGCTGGTGCTCGCCGTCCACCGAGTAAATCCGAGTCCCGCCTGAGCCAATGACGTGACGTCCACGTGATTATCTGGCACGTCGCGTTCAAATCGCGTTTTCTGAGTACTAGTCGCCGCTTCAAACTTCATTCACCATCATCGAGAAAACTCTTTAATATCGCGGACAGGACTTCAAATAGTATGTCAACTTTCACTGATAACTGTTATAGACAATATTGATGGCCACAAACACACTGTACATACACGCCATGCTCTCTTTTAAACCCGAACGTTTTTCCACCTTTGGGGGATGTTACCAAGTTTCTCTCCGCAGTATATCGCTTCACTCTTTGCTCTTTCACTGTCAGCTTTGGTCATGGATCAATCCCTTGCGTAGAGCTTAACGAACACTTCTACTTCTGCATGGATCGAATTGATGAAATCTGACGTGGTATGCGTTGGTGCCCATCCGATGGAGCGACCACGGCTAGGAATGCACCTGGAGTTTGTCCCAAGGTACTGAAACTAGAACGAATTGATGATCAGCTCCATATGAAAGACATGGACGTTGATTGAAGGAGACAAGACCAACTCCGTTGTAGTATTTATCGATATCTTCCTGAGTGAATGTTGTGGCTTCCCGACTCTTTCCCTTCCCGAGGGCAACAAGGGCCTTGGCTACTTCATTACAGATATCGCCCATGACGTGGGCATCGGAAGCGCCGAAGTAATAGCCTTCACGGCCGTGCGGAGGCCCTTCTGGGTCAGCGCGGATTTTGTTGAAGAGAAGGATGTAAAGGTCTGCCACTGCGTCCAGAGTAGTCAATTAATACTGTTTGAAAGACCCATAAGACAAGCTAACCATCATCAATATGCACGTTGGGCCACACGTTTTTTCCAAGGCCAACAACTCCTCCCTGTCCACGGCCAAGGCCGGCTCGAACGAGTTGGTTAACCAGAATAGAATACGGGTTCTGTATCCCCGCCTCCGTGAGCCCCGTTTTCGCAGTGGCGTAAATCATTGCAGGAAGGACAATATACGTCCTCGCGTAACCTGAAATGACATAATTCTGTTAGTCAAGTCGCACACCGACGATGCCTGTTGGACCAAGGTGCTTTCCTTCTATGTCGGCCTGGGTGACTGCAACGTCGACGGGCCGGTGGATCTGTGTGATCGGGAGGGACTCGATATCTTCGACCTTTGAGTCGTCATAGACCCTCCCTTCCGCGTACATCCCCTTGGCGTCTTCCGTAAGAACGCCAGTCCCGGACTGTGGGTTAAGGGAGCGGAAGGATCAGATTATAAAACACGACATGCCGTCAGGGAGTTGGGAAGAACGCACAGTGTGTATGAGGTAAGACACTTTTCCAGTTCTCTCTTTATGCTTCTTCATTCCGCGCGATATAGCGTGCGCCGCAACGAGGTCATCGACATCAGCCTGTGCACCCAGGAAGTGAGCAAGTTCTAGATCACCAGACGCTCAAGACGTACAGTTGTAAAGATATAATCAGCCTCGTCCGCGAGACTCTCGAGCTTGTCCTCGTCTGCGTGTGAACCCACTACGGCCACGACACCAAAGAGGGTTGTGAGAAGCTTCGCCTTCTCCTCACTACGCACCAGCACTTTAAAGATGAAGTTTCTAGCGTCTTCGTGGTGCAGGAGACGCCATAGGACGGTCCCGCCGATATATCCTGCGGATAGAAGTCAGCGTACGGAGCAGAAGGACATCATATGGTGTTTGCGTGGCACGCACCAGTGGCGCCAGTCAGGAAAATGGTTTGTTTAGACATGTTCTTGTCTCAAGCTGGGATGTTACTTGGGACTCTGCGCTGGTGGGTAAGGCGTATTTATAGGGCGCCTTTTGGTGCCGATAAAACTCACGCGTAGGATGCAACCGCCGTAGTATCCAAAGCTCGGGTCGTCAATAGCACTTAGCATAGTATGATTTATCATATCACGAAATAGGTATCACGTAATTAAGGCTGAGTTTCTGAAGCAGTACTATTGTATGACCCCTTTTACAAAGTCACATCCAAAACAAAAATTGGTCTCAAACTGAAGACGTCTTAAATTTCGCTGAAGAAAATGGCAAGAAATATTTATATACTATGCAACAGTTCAGAAGAACTTTTTCGATTCCATACCCATGATGCAGAGGCCGGAAACTCAAGTTTTGTCTGAGGATGTGGCTTTATAAGAGGGGGCACACGATAGTATCGGCGGCGCAAATATCGAGTCGCCGATAGCGTTTGACAGTTAACGTTTGGCGGGTATAACAAAGCACCTTTGACGGAAGAAGCAGTTCCTTCAATCTATTGAGTAGAACTTGATATACAAAGTTAATAATAACCAGAGTTTCGGATGGGATCCATAATTTATTTGCGTTGAGTTAGCCGTCAGCGTATTCGCCTTTATATTGCGGAAATAGCTAAAAACGCCGCATAGTAACGGATCAGCTCGCGCTTATACGCATCCTCATTATTCTGCGATCCACGAATTTCTCTTTTTGTGGGGATGAAGAAAATCACTTGCTTGAGCGGCTTTGTGTATATTTAAACCAACCGCATTCAGGTGTCTCATTCCTGACAATCCTGAGAGTCCTCGTTTTCATATGGGGGGCGAAAGTCTCCCGTCTCCTAAATGGAAACGTACGCATCAATTTTCGGAGCTCCGAAATTGATGCACACGTCTCAATTTGGAGGATGGGGGATCGTGATCATTAGCCCTCCTCAATTGCACGTTATCCTACGATTTTTTGTCCGGCAGGTGGACGTGCCATTGCGTCGGTTTGATATCGGGACTGGCGATCTGACCCAGGAGTTTGGCGAATTCCTTTTTGGGCGAAAAAACCTGCAATCCGCTACAAGTGCTCTCGAGCACTTGTACACGATTTTTAACGTCGGAGTTAGAAATTTCCACATGGCTCCTGTCTTGTTTGGGCAGAGCTGCAAACCGCCTCTGTAGATCCTTTCCCTATACAGACATGTAAATACCTATTGTGGCATGGCTTACACATGATATATGACTGTCCACCAAAAGACTGCAATCAGGTTAAACCGAGGTCTCAATTCTGGCTGCAGTTGCAAGTGCGAAAATAGAAGGACCCTACGATTACATATGATGCCGAGCAAAAGTTACAATCGCACGATAACGTGCAATTGAGTGGGGCTATTATCTGATTTGTGAATCAATGTTGATGGCGCGTATTTGCAAATTCAGCATATGTATGTGTCCAGATGTTGGCACAAAACGAAGAAGCACTTGTTCCGGATCCTGAACTAAACCACAGGAACACGGACTAATCAATTGTTAGTCCGTCTCAATTCGGTGGTAACGTACGATTGTTAGAATTTCTCGGCATTGTATGTAATACAAGGGCTGGATTGTAACGGCGTTTGAAATTGAGGCTGCGATGTGATTGTCCACGTCTGCGGCAGCGCTCGGCACAAATAAGTAATCAGACCTATACATATGTACTTATGTAGTAATTTTGGCCGCAGTAGTGGCACGTCGCACGAAAGTACCTACAAAAAAAAGGATAGGGACTCCTATAAACCACACACGACAGTATTGGAGGAAGAAGACGCTTTAAGGATAGTGTCACGGCTACAAACGTACAAATGCGTCATGGTCTCTTTTATGTAAACCTTTGAAGGATTGTTGCTAAGTTTCTCTCTGTGATGTATCGCTTCACTCTTCACTCTTTCGCTGTCAGCTTTGGTCATGAATCACTCCCTCGCGTCGAGCTTAATGAGTGCTTCTACTTCTGCATGGATCGAATTGATGAAATCTGACGTGGTATGCGTTGGTGCCCACCCGATGGAGCGACTACGGCTGGGAATACACCTGCAGTTTGTCCCAAGATACTGGAACTAGAACGAATTGACGATCAGCCCCATATGAAAGACATGGACGTTAATTGAAGGAGACAAGACCGACCCCTTTGTAGTATTTATCAATATCTTCCTGAGTGAATATCGTGGCTTCCGGACTCTTTCCTTTCCCGAGTGCAAAAAGCGCCTTGGCTACTTCGTTACAAATATCGCCCATGACATGGCTATCGGAAGCGCCGAAATAATAGCCTTCGCGCCCATGCGGAGTCCCTTCCGGGTCAGCGCGGATTTTGTTGAAGAGAATGATGTAAAGGTCTGCCACTGCGTCCAGAAAAGTCAATTAATACTGCCAGTTTGAAAAGCTCATAAGACAATCTAACAATCATCAATATGCACGTTGGGCCACACGTTCTTGCCAAGGCCAACAACTCCTCCCTGTCCACGGCCAAGGCCGGCTCGAACAAGTTGGTAAGCCGGAATAGAATGCGGGTTCTGTATCCCCGCCTCCGTGAGACCCGTTTTCGCCATGGCGTAAACTATTGCAGGAACGACAACGTACGTCCTTGCGTAACCTGAAATGACATAATTTTGTTAGTCCAGTCGCACCGACGAATGCCCGTTGAATCAAGGTGCTTCCCTCCTATGTCGGCCTGGGTGACTACAACTTCGGCGGGCCGGTGGACCTGTGTGATCGGAAGCGACTCGATATCTTCGACCTTTGAGTCGTCATAGACCCTCCCTTCCGCGTGCATCCCTTTGACGTCTTCCGAAAGAACGCCAGTCCCGGACTGTGAGTTAAGGAAGCGCAAGGCATCAGACTACAAAACACGACATGCAGTCAGGGGGCTGATAAGAACGCACAGTGTGTATGAGGTAGGACACTTTTCCAGTTCTCTCTTTATGCTTCTTCATTCCGCGCAATATAACATGCGCCGCAACGGGGTCGTCAATATCAGCCTATGCACCCAGGAAGTGAGTAAGTTTTAGATAACCAGAAGCTCGGGACGTACAATCGCAAAGATATAATCAGCCTCGTCCGTGAGACTCTCGAGCTTGTCCTCGTCTGCGTGTGAACCCACTACGACCACGACACCAAAGAGGGTTGTGAGAAGCTTCGCCTTCTCCTCACTACGCACCAGCACTTTAAGGACGAATTTGCTAGCGTCTTCGTGGTGCAGGAGACGCCATAGGACGGTCCCGCCGATATATCCTGCGGATAGAAGTCAGCGTACGGAGCAGAAGGACATCATATGGTGTTTGCGTGGCACGCACCAGTGGCGCCAGTCAGGAAAATGGTTTGTTTAGACATGTTCTTGTCTCAAGCTGGGATGTTACTTGGGACTTTGCCCCGATGGGTAAGGCGTATTTATAGGCCGCCCTTTGGTGCCGATAAAACTCACGCGTAAGACGCAACCGTCGTGGCTCAGGTCGTCAATAGCACTTAGCAGTTAACAATAATTTGTCATATCACGAAATAGATATCACGTAGTTAAAGCTGAGCTCAAGCGGTACTGGCAGCGCAAATATCGAGTTGCCAATATGTAGTGTTTGGCAGTTAACGTTTGGCGGGTATAATAAAGCATCCTTGACGGATGAAGCAGTTCCTTCAATCTCTTGAGTAGAACTTGGTACACAAAGTTGATAATAACCAGAGTTTCGGATGGGATCCATAATTTATTTGCGTTGAGTTACCCGTCAGCGTATTCGCCTTTATATGGCGGAAATAACTAAAAGTGCATAACGGATCAGCTCGCGCTTGGGTGCATTCGTATCAACTTGGGGTCCACGAATTACCCCTCCATAGATTATTTTGTAAGGATGAAAAAGATCACTTGCTCGAGCAGCTTGTGTAATTCGGACCGATCGCATTCAGGTGTCTCATTCCTGACAATCCTGAGGGTCCTCGTCTTCATATAAGTGGCGAAAGTCTCCCGTCTCCTAATTGGAAACGTAAGTATCAATTTTCGGAGCTCCGAAATTGATACACACGGTCTCAATTCGTGGGATGGTTGGTCATGATCATTATCTGATTTGTGAATCAACGTTGATGGTGCGTATTTGCAAATTCAGCATACTATGTGTCCAGGTGTTGGCACAAAATGAAGAAGCACTTGTTCCGGGGCCTGAACTAAACCACAGGAACACGGACTAAGCAGTTATTAAGGCCGTCGGGCACGCGACATTACACGTGATATAAAGAAAATCAGGAGGTACCCGTCCTGTGGGTACTTTGGCTATTTAAATTTCAATTCCATATCCGCGTAAATAACCTCGCGCGGCTTTAGGGCGGGCTTATCTTGGTGGTGTTTTGATGTCGGCCATCCGCAGTACTGCGCCTGAGACTTTTTTCTGGAATTTCGATTCCTAATTGGAGATGCCGAGAGTGAGAAGATCTCTGATGAGATTCAAACGAAAAGAATTCTTAAGCGCCTGAAATGCAACCTTGAAGGAACCTGTTTGTTCCCCGAATTCGGCAAGTCAAAAATGAATCATCTTGGTTTAAGTTATAGAGTTCAGCTCAATTATAGCATGTTGGTGCTGCAGCAGCCGACTTCCATAACTGAAGACAGTCTAAATTTGGAATTTGACGGCTACACATCTTCATGTGGTTGCATGCACTGGTCATCGGAGGTCCGCAACGGTAGCCAAATTTAAAAGTCGACAGCAGCGCCACTGGAAAGGACCCGGTTCTTACCCTTAAAAATGTTACAGTAGATCCATCTCTGCACGCGACGACTTTAGAGCGATAAGCACAGGCTTCTCCAGATTGAAAGCGGAAATCGCACTTGTCAAAGAGACATCCGGAGCCGGACAGACTCCGCACGTTACGCACGGGCGTGGATATGGGACCCGAACCGAGACAGTCGGCCAGAGCTTGCATTTACAGAGTGAGTCATGCGTGGGTGGCGTTGCTGTGAAGAAGGCGGGATTTGTCAGGGCGTGTGGCCATGATGGTTCGAAGAAGCGATGATATTATGAGCTTTTGCTTCGGAGTCTCGGCGTGAGCGGAAGCAGTGAGAGTGAGAAGAGTGCTGGTTGTGAGGGGGCTCAGGGGAGCACCTAGACCAAGAGGGACATGAGCCCCCACCGATAGCCAGACTCGGTAGCGGTGGAGCGGGGGCTGAGGGCGCGCACGCGCTAAACATGTTCGGTAGTCGCCTATTTCAGGAAGCGCACCAGCGGCCTGGAGTGTTCACCGTGGCTGATTAACGGAGTTCCGTTCAAGGAAGTCTACCTACCTTAACGAGTAAAATGCGGGGCATTTGATGCCGTAAAAAATGCTGATTCCATCATGTGACTCTCACTGAATTGAGCTGAGATCGAAACTCGTCGAATCATCCATTCGGCAGCTGCATATAAATGCTGTCGCTGACTACTTGTCCCTCTCACTTACAACCCACCATGTCTGACAAAATCAAGCACTCTGAGCCCATCAGTATCCCCAACAACCAGCACTCTCACTCTCGCGCTCGTTCCGTCTCTTTCTCTCCCTCTTCCTCCTCAGAGGACGAGTCAAACTCGCCGCCTCTCCGTACTCCGACTTCCCCTGGCCCCCAGCCCCGCGTGAACACCACCGCTCAGCCAAAACTCTCCCCGTCTACATCTCCTCTCCTTTCCTACTTCCTTTCGTCGCCCCCAAAAGGTGGAGCGCCCCAAAGTCCATCCACAGGCTTCAACTCGCTGGGACGCGGCTTCGCTTCCAAGCCGCAAGAACCCATCATTGAAGAAGGTGGCGAAGATGAGTCTCCCATCGTTCGCCACGCTCGCCGTATGAGCACCTCCGCGGGCTGGCCCCCTGGTGCCCCTCGCTTCAATGCGGGCACGACTCCTGCGACTACGTCTGAGCACCACGAGAGGGGTGCATCGCTTCTGCGCAGGCTTAGTCTTGGGAGTGCGCTTGTCCGGGTATGTCCGCTTCTTTTATCACTACTCTAACCGTCATCTAATTGGTTTCCAAATTGTAGCCCCAGATTCCTACTGCGAGTGCTCCTCCCCCAACACCTTCATCTGCCAACCCTGCGAATGCGCATACAAATTCTCCGCCCAGGATGAACCAGTCTACCTCTGCTTCTTCAGATCGTAGGAAAAGGCGCGCTACAACCATGGCCTCGAGCGATGGCACGCGACCGCGTCGTGCGCCTAGCCCGATGGGCGAGCGGATCCTTAAAGGTCACTTTGACGGTTTCAACTGATGTCAAGTGCCCTTGGGAGCACCGTGACGGAAGCCCGCGCCGCGCCGCACACACTTGAACAAAATGCCGTAAAGAATTCTAATAAGCGCCGCGGGTCCGTGGTCGCTGGATTGTATCATTATCATCTGTCAACTGCGACGTTTTGTCACCGCTCTTTTCCATCAACAGTGGTCTTTGCATTTCTACGTTCGTCGCTTGTTGTCGCGTCTGAGGCCCGCCACCCGTTCCTTTCCTCAACCTGCTGTTGGTATCTATTGTGTCCGTACTGTCTCTGGCCTATACGTTTAACTCGTTGCTTGCATCCAAAATTTTGTTGAATTCTTGACCACTAATTGTATATTATTTGTATGGACGATCCCCGACGAGAATCCTGCCAATTCCCTTAAATTCCACAGTATACGTATGTGCTGGCCTTAATTCGCCAATCCATAAAAAAACTGTATTCTACATATATGTCTAAACTTACGGGAATTACTTCGCATAGATCTATTGCGTGTTCGTGTGTTCGTAAGAGCAATACAGGCAGATCTGCTTTGTGACTAGCGTAGTTTATGAATGGGACGGAGATATGCGTTCAATTACAGCAGAACGCCCGTTACTCCGCCGAACCCAATCCCTCACACACACATACGCGTACACTCCGACATCTCGGCATTTCAGGAACGCAGAATGGCGAGGATGCCTGAAGGCATGTTCACAGGGATGCAGTCAAGTGGCCCCTATGTGAGGTAAGGAAGTTGCCTAGAAGCCACGGGGATCACCTGTTCGCGGGTTCTTTGGACTGGTTCGGATATTGAATGGAGGAAGAGCACGAGGCCCCCCGCTGTTCGCCCCATTTCGCTGTTCGCCATCGCCAAGTCCCTTGAGGACTCCATCTTGGTGGACTTGGCGTGTGGATGGTTGGCACGGACGTGGCAGGATGCGCTGTGCGCCTTGTGTGCTGTGTGTTGGCAGAGCGCCAGTACGTGAAGGAGGAGGTGAGAGTGATGAAACTGACGGGGAGGTGTGTTTTCCAGCAGGCAACGGGGTCGGATAAGCGTATACGCCACCATATTAGAGTTTTCGGACATAGCAAAGTAAGTGTGTTCGGGGGTAGCGGTCCTGGCCGAGTACTGTACATACTGTACATCGAAGTTCGCGCGGCCGCAGTACTAGCATCGCAATCAAGTGGGAAGTGAGTTAGCAGTGCTGTCCGGGGGGCAAGGTTCACTCCAACTTGAACTTGAACTCGAACTCGAAAGAACCGCTTCCTCACTTCCGAGAATGCACGCGTGGCAGCAATAAGCAGATGTGCATCCGCAGTTCTGCACCTCTTGTCTCGATTTAGGTTTTCTTTACCCCGCGCGCGTTTCCCTTCGCTCCTCCCCTCGTTCCCTTCTTTTACGGATGGAAGGGTAGGAGAGAACAACTCTATTTGCGTTGGTGATGGCTGCCCATCGGGACATCCGTATTAGCGGGGAGGACGTCCGCGCACGGGCTGTGCGGGCTGCGCGGGACGCTCTGGCACGCCGTTTACGCGCGCGGCGTCGCGTCTATGTCATTTTTTGTTTGTTCGTTCGTTCGTCGTTGTCGTCATCGAAATCCCAGATCGTTCTATTTTCGCAGTAAAGCCCTCCTAGCACTATTTTCAGTACGGTGCGGTAGTGCGCACGGTCACCGTGCAGGGTCCAGGTCCACTGGTCCAGAGGAGTCTCGGGTAGCCTCCGAGTCCCGGTGCGAGCAGAAGAAAGAGCGTTCTGGAACCTGAGGGAAAGACTCGGGGGTGGGCACCCCGCGCAGCGCTGCCAGCCTAGCACCCCCCGCTTCGGAAGTACTTGGACTACGGCAAGAAAGAAGGAGCAGCTGACTCCCGAACACCCTGGAGTTTCTTCCCGCGCAGCACCGATCTGCGCATCTTCGAGAATGAGCCGCGATGGCGGGAGCCGTAGCGAAGAAAATCGTCGATCTCGAGCTCGTTGGATCGAGGGCGCCCCGCCCCGCCCCGCCCAGATGGATTTTAAAGAAAGTCGTCTTACTTTACCAGTAGCGGCAACACCCAACGTGTGCAATTCCTAAGCGCATGCGGGAAGCCCAAGAAGCGTCCTTATCTTTCTTTGAATGAAAATGGAGGATCGATACAAGATGCCAGCTCAAGAGTCGCAATCAGCATGAATGCCAGAGTTAAAGAAGGAAGAAACAAGAAGAAAAATATTCGTCACCTGAGCGATTCGAACACTCGCGTGCAAAGCACAACCGCTGACCAAGCAAATAGCAGGCGATCCCGTTAACCACTCCGGCAAAGTGACATATGCTGGTATTTGGTTAAGATTTATACAAGGCCGAATTGTAGGCGGGAGCCGGCGGTTAAGAGTCAGCGATCTGGCTGCACCTTGTAGTCAAGGACGCCCAGACAGCGCCTGCGGGCGTTTCACACGTACGCGCATTCGTGTTTTGAAAATTTACGAAAAAAGGGTAACTGAAAATCAACTGGGGAGTCAATGGCATCCTGCCCAGGCTTCCCTTTTCAGGATCGTCCCATACAGAAAGGGGAGCGAACACGGATAACGGAGTCTATGAAATCGAGCACCGCCGACTGCGGGCGCAATCCGATTTCATTCCAGATCCTTGCCTTTTGTCCTTGATGTGCGTGTCTCTTTTGAATAAAGTATTTGCTTTCCATTCCTCGAGTCACAGAACTCCCTCGCTTGTCCTTCTGCTTTCACAGCGCAAAATGGAAATTCACTTTGCTCCGGGCGTGCTATTCCCGGCCACCGTGACTGCAGCCGATGCCGTCGTCTTTCGACAATTGCGCATGCTGTGCGGACGCTCCTTGATTTCCAATGGCTGACCTCCGACATGAACGCATGCGCGTATATATACTCGGCCCCCCTCTGCGCCCATGTCTCGCCTCAGCCATCTCCCAGCAGACATGTCCCTCACCCAGCCGCCCGCGCCAGCAGCTTTCCCCGTCGAAATCTGGCGCGAGATTGTCCGTCTTGCGACTGCGGCTCCAGACTCCCCCAACGCGGCCCCTGGCAAGCTCGGCGCTGGCAATTTCAACTGGCCCTACACATTTTCATGCGATGAGCCGTCTATCCAGTCGTCCGCAACCAGACATGCTCTGGCCCTCACGTCCTACCAGTTTTGGGAAATGACACGTGAATTCCTGTATGAGACCGTGTACATCCGTCGCATCGAGCACGCACGGAGCCTCGCTGCCAGCCCCGCGCTGCAGGACGCGCTCGCGAGATGGACGAAGCACATCGTCATTGCGCCCGTCTTCGCCGACGGCATCTCGCACGCAGAGTTCAGCCCGCTCGCGCGCGAGCTCGGAGAGGCGGTCGTGCGCATTTTGAGGTGCTGCACGAAGCTGCGGTCGCTCGTCGTGCGCGCGGACACAGCGTCGCGCCGCCTGCTCGTATACGATCACTGGATGAAAATCTGCCGCGCTGTCCCGCAAGGAGTGCGCCATCTCGATGTTGACGACGACATCTTTGTGTCTTCGCTGTGGGAGCCCCACCATCTCTTTAACCAAAAAGTCGACAACTTTCTGTGGTCCCTGCGCCTTACCGCCGTGCAGGACGAGCGCGATTACCACTTTACGAATATGACGCACCTCTCGCTCTACAGCTGGCCTATCGCGCGCAAATGGCTCATGCCCGCCCTCACGCACCTCAGCATCACGTACTTCCCCAATCTGCCGCGCTCTGCCACCTTCTGGCTGACACCCCGGCCGCGCCTCGAATTGTTGCATTTCGGGCATGCTACGGACCTCGGTGCCCTCCCGGAGTTCGCTCGCCTACTCGGCCAAGTCGCTCCTAACATCCATACACTCGAGTACTACTACTTCGGAACGCCGGAGATGACGTGGGATCCGAGCGCGCTGCCTGCATCGCTGAAGCAGGTCACGATCAAGACCTTTCATCACCCGCAGACAGGCCATAAGCGCGGTCAGTTGGGGTTCGACTTCTCCGAGGGCGACTCTGAACCGGTTCTGGCGCCCGCTGTCATCGAGAGATGGACAGCATTCGCGCGGCACATCGCAGCATTCACGGTCCGGCCTACCATCCTTGTCCCGGCGGGCGTCTCGCTCGACCGCTTGCAAGTAGCTGTGCAGCCCATCTTCACTGCGTGCGGCGCCGACGCACATTTTGCCGTGTCCTCATGAGAAACGGCCCGAAATGACTCGCGACGATCTCTCTGACTCATCCTTGAAACTCTACTTGTGCAGTTATTGTTCTCGCTTTCGCAAATCGCATCATGCGCAAATGTTTTTCGTTCTTACGCTATTGTATTCGCTCTATTGCCTCCCTTCATCATGACCAGCCATGGACGCTATCCCTTGTGCAGTATTGGTATCGCATTGTTACGGTTTATGTTATCGTATTCTTATTATGCTTACTTTAGGAATGGATTTTGTTTCCTATTGCACATGATGTGTATGAAGTCGCCGTCCGGCGACTCGTCCCGCCCGGACACTATAAGCGAATTCAAGTTATGTATGATCGACAGCTCGCCGTACAATTCAGCCCTTGCTCCGATGGAGGCTTGGCGAAAGCCTGAGTCTGACGCGCTTCGCGTCGGCAGGCCTTATACTTTAATTTAAACGTGATTTTGTAGATGTCACTCCGTGTTCCGAGTACCAAATGGCGGCCCCTTTGAATTTTAATCGCGACGCGTCCCGCAGAGTTTCAGCCCGCACACGCGAGTTCCGTGCTGTGATTGATTAATTGGGGGGCGAAGCCTCCCTTTCTACAGCATGGGGCACGCAAAAAAGCTATCACGTGATACCTGCGTACGCGCTTGCGACATGGGCCCCCCGTGAGAAATGGCCCCCCCGTGAGAACTTGCACCCAGTCCCGCGTAGCCCTATCTTCGCCCGCCTTCCTATTGTGGGGGACCCACGTATCAATTCATGGTTACATATACTTGGCTTTCCGGCCCACGGTGCGCGGAGTGTGTGCGCACTACTGACAAGGAACTTAAATAGACTTGAAACCGTTGGGACGTCGCTTCCGAGTCGATGAGCCGCCCAGCGGACTTGACCCGCTTGAAGCTACTAATGGGCCAGGCCAGTCGGGCCGTGTCTGGTGTTATACATTGAATACTATCAATTAACGACCAGTTCTCATCGGAGAGGGTCATCAAGTTGCAGAAGACAAACTGACTCAAGGACTAACCCATTGAGCCCTGTCCGTGTTGTACTCTATCCGTTACACATGACATACTATGATATGTCATGAGTACACTATTAAAGATCTATGATTGGCCCCTTAACGTCTTCACTCCCTGGTGACTTGTATGTTGCCGCCGGCCACCAAGGCATGTCCAACACTCGACACAGTTCCACGACCGATAGGGGCAACAAATTGATATGTTGTCCGATGCGTCCAAGCGGAGTGTATGTTAATTAAATAGTATTCGTGGCCACTACTACCTTTGTATTACTCGCGGCGACCGATGGCGGAACGGGGTCATGGCGTGAGTGATCAATACGCCGAAATGGAGGGAGGCCATAAACGACGTCCGAGACAAAACCTTCCCCTAGCCGTACATAATACACCCACCACCCGATCAACCCACTCCCCTCCTCCGGTAACCTAAACAAGGACGAATCCTCACTCGTCATCCACAAGCTTCCCTTCTGACGGTGCCGGTGCCGACGTTGTCGTTTTCTTCTGCGGCTTGCGTTGGTAAAACTCCGCGATGATCTTCGGGGAGATACGGTTGAGCTGCTCTTTCGGGAAGATGCGCAAGAGCGACCAGGCGAGATCAAGCGACTCGAAGATCGTGCGCGACTCGTAGGCGCCTGCGAGCGAAGTGGGCAACGTCAGCGAGTTTAGTTGTGGGGTAAATTTGTTATGGTATACCTTGCCCGACAAATTGCTTCTCGAACTTGTCCAGGAATTCGAGCGCAAGCTTGTCTTCCGGCGAAAGTGCTTCTTCACCGACGACAGCCTTCATCGCAGCGGCATCACGACCAATGGCGTACTTAGCGTACTTTGGGAGGCAAGACGTTAACTCGTTGAATCAAAATTGACGCAGTGATGAGACTAACAAGCTGGTTGGACACGTCACTGTGGTCTTTTCGCGTGAGCTTCTCGCCGATAGCACTTTTCATGAGACGCGACAGTGAGGGCAGGACATTGATCGGAGGGTATATCTGTCGGTTGTGTAACTGTCGGTCAACGAAGATTTGGCCCTCCGTGATGTACCCGGTCAAGTCGGGGATAGGATGTGTGATATCTAAAATAATACCTGTATCAGCCAACGCTAGCACAGGTGCAGACGAGTGTCATGACACACCGTCATTTGGCATGGTAAGAATGGGGATTTGAGTGATCGAGCCGTTGCGCCCCTGTACACGACCGGCGCGCTCGTAAATGGTCGACAAGTCAGTGTACATGTAACCAGGGTAGCCACGACGTCCCGGCACTTCCTCACGAGCGGCAGACACCTCGCGCAGTGCATCAGCATACGAAGACATATCCGTCAAAATGACGAGCACGTGCTTCTCGAGCTGGTAGGCGTAGTACTCTGCCGTCGTAAGCGCAAGACGCGGTGTGATGATACGCTCGATCGTTGGATCATTTGCAAGGTTGAGGAAAAGGGTGACACGATCGAGCGAGCCATTCTCCTCGAAATCTTGCTTGAAGAAGCGTGCAGTCTCCATGTTCACACCCATCGCCGCGAAGACGATACTGAAGTTATCTTCATGCCCGTCGTGGACATCCTTCGTAGGACCCTTGACAAGGCCGGCCTGACGACAAATTTGAGCAGCAATCTGCGGATAGAAAGGAATAAATGTATGATCGATGGGTAGGTAGCAGACGAACGTGCTAAAGGATCACGTACTTCGTTATGAGGTAGACCGGCAGCAGAAAAGATAGGGATCTTCTGTCCGCGCGCAATAGAGTTCATGGTATCAATGGTGGAAATTCCTGTCTGGATCATCTCCTCAGGATAGATACGTGAATACGGATTGATGGGAGAGCCTTAATAAATGCGGGAGTTAGATTAATGATGCTCTTCGCTGTTAATGCTCTTGCACCATGACACGACCCACTGCAAGCGAATACACGTACCATTAATATCGAGATAGTCTTCCGCAAACACTTTGGGGCCATTGTCAATTGGGTTACCCGAACCGTTAAATATTCGTCCCAGCATATCCTCCGCCACAGGCAATTTCATACTGCTCCCCGTGAATTCAATATGCGTTGCTTTCACGTCGACCCCTGACGTGCCTTCGAAGACCTGCACAATGGCTTTCTTCCCTTGCACCTCCAAAACCTGACCACCACGCTTCGATCCATCCGGAAGAGTGAGCTCAACGATTTCGTTGTAAGAGGGGAACTAAGTAATGCAAGTTAGCACGTGCATGACCATGCGAATCATACATCGGTACCTTGACATTATCCAGAACAACCAAAGGACTAGCATCGTGCATAAGATCTCGGAATTTAGTCGATTTCGCTCAGAAACGCACCCGTTAACGGCAGAAACGGTCCTGTAATCTATATAAAGAGTCAGTACTGCGCATGCACTCCGGCAAGCTACGGTCTACCTAGATGCGGTTTAACATTGTACTCTTTTGTAACTGCAGCGGCGTTGATGGCAGCGAGCTCCTTATCACTGAGTCGCGGACTGGACGCCATAGTTGTTGGTCGCGTGGCGAGAGACTTAAGAGAGAGTCGAGGAGGATATGTGCGTGACGCCTTGCGTATAACCCTGTCGGACTTCGGAACGCGCCCCTTTTTGGGGTGTCCGACGCACGTGGCCGCACCGCGATTTGCCAGGTTTGATGAACAACTTGTCATCTTACCTTTACCAGCTTGCACAACTTATCAAGAGGAACACGCGGAAAACAGCTATGAATTTTGCAAGCTTGATTCACTCCACCTTGAAACTCAAGACTGTTCGGTTTAGATTTTCGTTGATTGTGTCTACTCACTGTTCAAAGGGTTAACGAACGGCTCAGAGTTTATCTACAGACCGCCAGGCTACCTCATTTCTTCGTAATCGCCAATGCCACTCATGATTCATTCAAAGCATCAAAATCGGGAAGATATTACTGATTGGCTCTCACGCGCAAATTATTATGTTCACTTGAGTCCAGCGACTATCGGTACCCTTCTCGACTTGGTTGGCTGTTTTCTGCTTGGGACAGACGCTTGAACTCCATTTTTAAGACCTTGTAGCTACTGGCTCTTCTTTCCTGCTCATGAGATTGCCATCCGAGACTATCTAAACATCGGAAGCAATCGCCCCCACAGGTTATGCGTTGCCTCGCTGTAACCTGCAGGCTTCTAGGTCCAAACCTGTGGCCCTTCTGGCTGCGGAAATTAAAAATCGATATGAACAGGCGGTCAATGAGGGCATTCGAGTCTCTCTAAACAGTGTCCCTCATTGCTTTGGAGATTTATCCATTCTTCCCGAGCGTTCTTGATAGTCCCGCGTTCATTGCCTTGTGTTATTGGATGAGATCATGAGGCTTTTGTCTGGTGGGTGCACTCCGAAAGCGGGTTCAGAACTGCATTGGCACTTGACTTGCACCTCAGATGTTCATAAACCGAGGTATCTCCTATGGCAATCGTTTCGTTCTTTGCGCATCACCGCTGGTGTCGTCATAGGCCCTGCGATAATCCTGCACAGCGAATATAACTACCACAGAAACTTATAAGTAGGGCTGCATGCTATCTTATTGCACAAGGCCTCAAAAGTCGGAACTCTAAAGCTCATTCCCTGCCGATAATCAAAGTACTCCTTTTCCATGGCTGGGTCACACAAGCGGCCACAAGTTTACAATCTTCGCTTACGCGGCGACGCACTTCTCTCATCCCCACGATGGAACAAGGGCACCGCGTTTACCGCTGCTGAACGCGAGCATTTCGGACTCACAGGCCGTCTACCCTACGCAATCAACACGCTCGAGCAGCAGTGCGCACGTGCTTATGACCAAGTCAAGGCCCAGGACAGTGACCTCCAGAAGAACGCGTTCTTGCAAAGCCTCAAGGAGCAGAACATCGTACTGTACTATGGCTTGCTCGAGAGACATTTAACAGAACTCATGCCCATTATCTACACACCTACTGAAGTAAGTTATTCATGTTATTCCCCGATATTCCGTGGTTTTGAGTGCTAACCCAATCGCCGGTCGTAATTGCCGTGTTACGCACATCCAGGCGGACGCGATCGCCCAGTACTCGCATCTGTTTCGCAGGAGCGAAGGGATGTATCTCACGTTCCCAAACCAAGAAACTATGGAAGAGGATTTCATTGAGCAGACACGCGGGCGCAATCTAGACCTGATCGTATGCTCAGATGCCGAAGCCATCCTAGGAATTGGAGATCAGGGCGTGGGAGTGCGTAAATCCTTGGATATATGTGTATAATGTCTCATGAATACTCTCTAATTTTTAGGGAATTGGGGGGAGTATTATCCCCTTAGACTCTTTGGCACCCCTGTAATTTATATGTTAAAATAACTCACAGATTTCTACGGCCAAAGCGGTTGTGTACACGTATGTGGAGTTGTGTTGCAAATGTATATACACCAAAAATTAACTTCATTTTCAGGTTAATCGGAGCAATTGATCCTGCGAAGGCTCTTCCGGTAACGCTCGACGTAGGTACCAATAATGACGATCTCCTGAGCGATCCCCTTTATGTCGTGCGTAACCTCTTTATTTTCTCAAAAGCGGGCATCAATACTGTTTGTAGGGATGGAGAAACAAGCGCATTCGTGGGCAGGAATATGACAAATTCGTCGAAAGGTTCGTCTCCTAATAACGTTCCGCGAAGCGCATATACGAACTGTTACGCAGATTCGTCAACCTGGTACACAAACACTTCCCGCAGAGTTTGCTCCACTTCGAGGACTTCGGTGTTAGTAATGCTCAGCGTCTCCTAAGCATCTACCGTGACAAACTCGCCGTATTCAACGATGACGTGTGAGCATCCGAAAGCACTTTTAGGAAAAATTTTGTCTTTAATGCTCACGCATATTTCTAGACAAGGTACAGGGGCGGTGACCCTGGCCGCGCTCATGTCCGCTGTTGGCGTGACCAAGTCAAAACTAGTTGACCAACGTATCATCATTTATGGCGCAGGCACAGCTGGTCTGGGCATTGCACGTCAATTGCGAGACGCAATGATCACTGCGGAGGGGGCCGAAAGGGAAGAGGCAAATTCGCGTCTCTGGCTCATTGACAGATTTGGGCTTGTGAAGCAGAGTCTGGGTAATGAGCGTATCCGTGAAGGGACGGAAGACTTCGTGCGGAGCGATGAAAATTGGGCCGGGTCTGAGTCTGCGGACATATCGCAGGTTCAAACGAACGAGTACAACTCAGTAGGGCTGTTGGACGTCGTGCGCGTAGTGCATCCAACAGTGTTGATCGGAACGTCAACGGTTGCTGGCGCATTCACAGAGGAGATAGTGCGCACGATGGCGGAGCACGTAGATCGTCCAATTATTTTCCCGCTGAGTAACCCGAGTCGCCTTCATGAAGTACATCCGCACAAGGCGAATGACTGGACGAACGGCCGGGCGCTTATTGCGACAGGCAGCCCGTTCCCCAACGCAAAGATGCCGAACGGGAAGGATTATGTGTCAGTGTCCTTCGCTTTTTTCTCTAGTCTTCCGCTTCCATGCTGACTCAATACAACGTCTGCTTCCAGCATTGCTAAATGCAACAGTGAGCACACTCGCCTCCCATTATTTCTGTTTTTACAATACCTATTGTACAGACGCATTGATCTATCCCGGGCTCGCTCTTGGCGCAATTGTCTCGAGAGCGAGTGCGCTCTCAGACGGAATGATCATTGCCGGCGCACAACGCCTCGCCTCGCTCGCACCCGCTCTGCGTGACCCGGATGAGGCGCTCCTGCCTGACTTTGCGGATGCGAAGGCTGTAAACTTTGAGGTTGCAGTCGCAGTTGCGGAAACAGCGATCTCGGAGGGACTCGCTGGAGAAGAAGAATCGGGCTGGGATCTGGAAGAAGTGAGGGAGCGAGTAAAGGAGAGGGCTTGGAGGCCTGTGTACGGAGATTATATGTATGACGAAAATGGGGATGCGTAAAAAGTTCTGCAGTGATTTAGACGTAGAGAAATGTCGAGGAGTAGACCCCAGCTGCTAAATACGTGGGGACGTCGAAAACATACTTCCGCCGTTCGCTTTGTTTGTCCGACTTTCACAGTTCACACAAATCACACCTCCCCCCTCACTACTTCACAAATTTCTGACATTTGCCATCATAAACATATCCATCACAAATTTGATAAGACTACACTCCATTCTCTTGTTTCTCATATTTTATTAGTTTCGCCAGAGCCTTTTAAACTTCAACCCCCCCCCCCATTCAATTCTGGTTACCCATATACATTCCTCCCGACCCATTTTAAAATTTGCTAACCTCTAAAACCGCTTTCCTCCCTTTCATACATCACACACATCTCAACCCCAGAAAACTCTGAATCACATATCATCATCTTTCCTAATTACTTTTGACACTCTCGTACATCCGCGTCTTGTACTTAGTGCTGTAGCGGTATAAAAATGCTGATTATAAAATAAAATAAAATAAAAAATTTGTTTGTCCGACGCACGTGGCTGCAGTGTCGGGGTATATCGGATAATATCGCAGACGGCGGCGGTATACTGGCGGGTATGACGTACATACTGTATACATACACGAGGAGTACGACCGCATGTTACATTTCACTCAGTCCGGACCTATCCAGGCTTCTCCCTTCTTTCCTCTTCACTATTGAATATCGATGGTACGGGTAGAGAAAATCTCCCCGAGGTAGCCCAACGCTGTGTGGCTGCACCATGCGCTTCCGATGAATTTGTCAAGTTTCCTTCAACAGCTCGCTCTATCGTCATGCACCATTCATCAAGAAGAACGCTAAGAACACAACTATGATATTGCGAAGTCCATCTCGTCGGCACGGTGCTCACCCATATAAGCTCTTTTCCGCACTCTTCCCTCCCCATCATTCCGCCATGGCTGCAGGTGCAAAGGCTAAGGCAAAGGGCTCCGCGAACAGCGCCGTACCAAAGGGAAAGCCGGCCAAGGCCCCAAGGTCCTCCCCTTCCCCTACGGCGAGCGGGAAAGTCACTCCCCTCGTCAAGGACGCATTCGAAGACGCAGTCGACAAAGCTGCAGATATATTCCGCATTGGTAGACCCGACAGGACCTCGTATGATGCTGACCAGAAAGCCCTGAACGCAAAAATTGCAGAGCTGCGGGAAAAGATGGTGCGCTGGCCACTCTTTGCTCCTCCTGCTCTTTCGACGGATTTCCCTGACACTGTACTGTGTCACCACAGGCCACTGTCTACGCCGAAATTGACGCAAGCTCAAATCGCGGCTCTGGGAACAAAAGACAGATAGAGCTGCGTGCCGAGTTGAACAAAATCGGACAGGACCAGGAGAAATTCAAGAACTCCCGCGGTCAGATCGTGGGTCAGCTGAAGGCCATAAACGGAGATATTGCGAAAAAGGTGCGGATATATATATATATATCAAAAAACTGGACTGTCGCTAATATAGCATACAGATCAAGGATTGGCAGGCTGCCAAGTCGAAAACCCAATTCAAATCTGTTGCGGAAGTCGATGCACATATCAAGTATGTTAAATATATATATGTATATATTTCTTTTAGAGTAATTTTAACGGTGGCTACCTTTAGGCAAGTTGAGGGACAGGTTAAGTCGGGTAGTACGAAACTTGTCGAGGAGATTAGCCAATGCGAACGGCTCCGCAAGACCGTGGAGGGTTTACAAGTTGACCAGGAATCGATAGAGCGTGACCGTGCTGCGGCCAGCGAACTGCACAAGCAGCTCGATGACCTGGAAGCAGAGGCCGTCTCTGAGCGCGCAGACGGAATAAAGGCTGAGCTTGACCAACTCCGTAAGGACAGCGACCAAACTCACGCGACCCGTAAAAAGCTCTTCGAGCAACGTAACGAGTTCAAGGCACAAATGGACGAACTCTACAACCAGAAACGTGAATGTGCTCTGGATTTTAGGAAGAGGAACGACATTCACCAGGCGAAAGTCAGTGAGGACTGTGCACGGCGCGCTAAACGGGTCCGTGTCGAGCTTGACAAACTCTGTAAGGACAGCGGCCGGACTTACGCGACCCGTAACGACGTCAAAACACAAATGGACAAACTCCACAACCGGACACATGAACGTGCTCTGGACTTTAGGAAGGGGAACGACATCTACCAGGCGAAAGTCAGTGAGGATCGTGCACAGCGCCAGGTGGATGAAGAGGCAAAGAAGAAGGAAACTGCGCTTCGTTTACATGAGGAGGCTGAGACGCCCGCGTATCACTGGTACCAGGTACAGGTTGAAGACTGCCAGACGCTCATTGACTATTTTTCTGGCAAGTCCGGTGGCACGAACCAGCTTTCGACGTCCTCTGAGCCGCTTGTCGTGAGGGGCGAAGTCGCGGGTGTGCATAAGCTCGAGCCCCGCCAGGTCGATAAGGACGTCGCTGGATTTGTCGTCCGGAAAAAGAAGGGCGACGACGACGAGGCATATTTTGTCGGCGGGAAGAGCAAGAAAGGCAAGAAGAGTGGCGCAAAAGCTACGCCCGCCAACGGAGATGCTGCTGCGTCTGCGTCTTCTGGTCCACTGAATATTCCACTCCCGACGCTCTCGGCGTTGCTTGCGCTATCAATTCCAGCGCCGGCCTCCCCGGCGGATGTGCCGCGCACAATTGAGTATTTGAAGATCAAGAAAGCTTGGTTCGAGGCAAACCTAGCACGTGTCGCAGCAGAAAACATAGCAAAAGCGGAGGCAAGCATCCGGAAGTTCATGAGCGACGCCAAAGCGGTCGTGTCGCCTAACGGAGATGGAGAGAAACCTCCTGAACCGATCTCGACGCCTGCGGTACCTGGCATACTAGCTCAGGGCATCCCGTCGAGCGAAGTCGACCAGCAGCTGGAAGCGGAAGTATGGTGGACTGGATGGCTCAGCTCCTCCACCTAGTCGCTTCAGTGTTGTCGAGCGGTAACGGAGTTAGTTGATAGGGCGACGGTGTGAAAGACATTCAGAGCAATCCAGTCACTACCGAAAGCCAAAGAGTAATTAGCAAACCCAGTAGTAATTTTTGGTCGAGAATCACACGTACTAGGAAAAGCTTGAAATTTGAAAGGCGCCGAAGGCCGATCGCTGCGAATCCTCCAGTTATCCGTTAGGAGCTGCCAAAAAGCTTGTTTAGTCAGCGGTAGCTAGTGGCTGTGTGGTCCCCCTCAAGCCAGCCTTTTCAAGCCCTTGCTCAATTACCCAATTACACTGAGTAAATATAGCTTTTGTGGCGTAGCCTTGCGCCCCACATACATTAACATAGTTATCAATCTCAAATATATAGAAAGAAGCACACCATATACTATAGCAATCTATTTATGCTCCGTCGCACCACTCTTTAGTGTCGTCATAGGCCCCTTGTTAGTCCTGCACAATATGAATATAATATTAGTTCCTATAAGTACCACAGGGTTGCATGCTATCTCACTGCACCCAAGCCTCTCGAAAGTCGATACGTTCCTTTCAATCATCACAGGCCACTTTCTCCATGGCCAAGTCACACAGACAGCCACAGGTTTACAATCTCCGCTTACGCGGCGACGCACTCCTTTCGTCCCCACGCTGGAACAAGGGCTCCGCGTTTACTGTTGCTGAGCGCAAGCATTTTGGACTTACAGGCCGTCTGCCCTTCTCAGTCAACACGCTCGAAGAGCAATGTGCGCGTGCTTACGATCAGCTACGCAGCCAGGACAATGATCTCCAGAAGAACGCGTTCTTACAGAGCCTGAATGAGCAGAATATCGTGTTGTACTATGGCTTGCTTGAACGGCATTTGACAGAGCTCATGCCCATCATCTACACACCCACCGAGGCGAGTTCTCTCGATATCCATGAATACCGACTTGAAGGCTGATCATAACCCATATGTCGTATCGCGCACGTTTAGGCAGACGCGATCGCCCAGTATTCACATTTGTTTCGCAGAAGTGAAGGGATGTACCTCACATTCCCAAACCAAGATACCATGGAAGAGGACTTCATCGAGCAGACGCGTGGGCGTGAAATAGACCTAATCGTATGCTCGGATGCTGAGGCCATTCTGGGGATTGGAGATCAGGGTGTCGGAGTGAGTATTTATGAGTATTTACGTATTGCACATCAATGACCCAGTCTGTTTATTAGGGAATTGGTGTGGGTACTAGTTCTTCAAACTCATTGACACACCTACAATTTACATGGAACTGCTCATAGATCTCCACGGCCAAAGCGGTCGTGTACACGTATGCAGTCGCATTTCCTATGTGCACTCAAATCTGATATTATCTTCAGATTGATAGGGGCAATTGACCCTGCAAAGACTCTTCCCGTAACGCTCGATGTGGGTACAAACAACGAGGATCTACTGAACGACCCCCTCTACGTCGTATGTAATCTTCTTGCTTCTTTTAAAGTCAGGATTTAACAATGTGTTTCAGGGATGGAGGAACAAACGCATACGCGGCCAGGAATATGACGAGTTCATTGATAAGTTCGTCTGTTGATAACAAGTATCTCAAAGCGCATATATAAACGAGTGGACAGATTTTTCAACCTGGTGCACAAATACTTCCCACAAAGTCTGCTTCACTTCGAGGACTTCGGGGTGAGTAATGCTCAACGCCTGCTAAATGCCTACCGGGATAAGCATGCTGTATTCAACGATGACGTGTGAGGATTCTCTAAAGTGATTCCTGAGGATGCATTCAGTCTCTGATATTAATGCATATTTCAGCCAGGGTACAGGCGCAGTAACCCTAGCTGCGCTCATGTCCGCCATTGGCGTGACTAAATCGAAGCTTGTTGATCAACGTATCATTATTTATGGCGCGGGAACAGCTGGTCTAGGGATTGCACACCAATTGCGTGACGCGATGATCACCGCGGACGGTGTTGAAAGGGAGGAGGCGAACGCGCGCTTCTGGCTCGTTGACAGATACGGACTCGTGAAGCGGAGCCTGGGCAAAGAGCGTATTCGAGAAGGAACAGAAGACTTTGTGCGAAGCGACGAGAATTGGACTGGGTCTGAATCTACGGACACGTCGCAGATTCAGGCGAACGAGTATAATTCGATCGGGCTGTTGGACGTCGTGCGCGCAGTACATCCCACAGTGCTGATAGGAACGTCGACGGTCGCCGGTGCATTCACGGAAGAGGTCGTGCGTATGATGGCCGAGCACGTAGACCGCCCCATTATTTTCCCGCTGAGTAACCCGAGTCGCCTGCACGAGGTGCATCCACAAAAGGCAAATGATTGGACAAATGGCAAGGCGCTCATTGCGACGGGGAGCCCGTTCCCCAACGCGAAGATGCCGAATGGGAAGGACTATGTGTCAGTGTTTCTTCTTTCCGCTTGTCCTTCTACTTCCATACTGACTAAATGCGTCACCTGTAGCGTCGCCGAATGCAACAGCGAGTATACACACCTCTACTCGTTTGCTATTTACTCATCAACATATTTTGCAGACGCGCTAATCTATCCCGGACTCGGGCTTGGTGTAATCGTATCGAGCGCGCGCGCACTATCAGACGGGATGATAATTGCGGGTGCTCAGCGCCTCGCCTCGCTCGCACCCGCTCTGCGCGACCCGGATGAAGCGCTCCTTCCTGATTTCGCGGATGCGAAAACTGTAAACTTTGAGGTCGCAGTTGCAGTTGCGGAGGCGGCGATTTCGGAGGGGCTCGCCGGAGAAGTTGAGTCGGGCTGGGACCTGGAAGAGGTGAGGGAGCGAGTGAGGGAGAGGGCCTGGAGGCCGGTGTATGGGGACTATGTGTACGACGAAAACGGGGATGCGTAGTATGTTGGAGGCTAGAGGTGTAAGAAGGCGGGAGTTCTGCAGCGAATTTGGGGCTAGAAGGACAAATACTCCGATGTACGTAGGGAGAATCTGTATGATACACGTTAGTAGACGTTGTACAATAACTCGGAGCCAAAGCCTGCGGTTAGTTTCCTGGGTCTAGGACTGGGCCCCAGCTGCTAAACATGGTGGGTCACCCACAGCACACTTTTGCTCGATTCTGGTCCGAGGGGATGTTGTATTATGAGCAGATGGATAGAGTCCAGAGGATGAGATAATGGGCGAAGTCACGGGTAAGCGTACGTGCTTAGGAACGTTCACGTGCGATTGTCATCCGCACAAGCTGCAAAATGGTGTGTCAAGAACTAAATGAATTCCACATAGCATATAGCCACATTCGCTGAGTAATTTGCATTCTCGTTCCCCCAGACAATTGAGCATACATTACTCATTTTTGGGGGGCTTAGCTTGGGGAACGCAATGGGGATACCGATAAAGGCAGAGGCGGTGTCCCCGAGATCGACACGAAACGCCACGGAAACATTTGAAATACATAGAAACGCGCATATCGGGGCGCGTCGATCCCTAGCACGCATATATGCACCAATAGACGCTCGTTCCCTCGGACTTGTAACTGACAAAGACAGCCTGGGAAGAGCCACACGGTACGGGCATCCTTAGTAAACTCTTGATGCTTTGGGGATTATTCAAGTTTTTACCCTATGGGATGGGAGGTTTCCGCTGACTTTCGAACGTAGTTGCCTTGATGTGACGTATCTCCAGTATGTAAGCATCCAGCGTATGTTCCCTGGAGATGGCTTGTTGATATTTGCACGGTAGAACCCGCTACGTCAGAGACGGCCTTGAAGCACCTTGGCAGGACCAGAGACCCGGATGTCGTGGATACATTTGAATACAAGTGAACCGGATAGTTCCAAACGGAAAAAAAACTTGCACATGATACACGTGCAACGCTGCATGCCTTGAGATGATTCGGATAACTGAACCTCATCGCACAAGCATGTAGGAAGTCGTCGTAAAGGGGGACGAGACTTGGCGGTCTGGTGGTGATATTACGTGCGATAACATAGGGGCCGAACAGCTGAAGAGCATTTATCGCATCTGCCATCCCGAATAAACAGCATATAAGGACTATTTGACCGCTCCGACAGCATATACTCCAGATTAGGATTTGGGGGATCGACGTTGGAATCCAGATACGATGTGGGATCTAGCGAGCAACAAGAGTGACTAGAGCAAAGTCAAACCAGTAGCGCGTGAGCCTAACAAGCTACCCGATTTTCGTGCGGACGGGGATCCTGAGAGGTCTTGAGAGGGTCTGTATCGTAATGGAATGGGAGTTGGAATGAGAAACAAAAGCACGTACTGGTGGAAAAGGAAGGACCGAAAATGGTTATCTAATTCAGGGCCTGTGGCTGTACGGGCAGCTAACCGCGCAAGTCGTTGGGGACATGCTCTTGGGGCGCGTCCACATATTTTATATAGCACACCCCTTCTCTGGTCGTTCCCTTACTCCCTTCCGGTTCGGTCAGCCCTCCCTTATCCCTCCTCGCCGCTGCAGCGCTGTGCTGACAACAATCTTTTCTTTGCCTATCGCAACAGACATTGACTTTTACTAGTCGACGCGACCTTTAGACTTTAGACCGACCACAAGGAGAAGCTGTTCAAAAACCCCCACCACTAGTAGATATGGCTCCTCCGAACGGTCACGCAATCTGCGCTGCTCAGGAGCGTCCCCTTGTCATCCAGTTGGGAAAGATTAGAGTGCGTCGCGGTTTTTCTCGACTCTGTCTTTTCGTTCGAGCGCTCGTCTGACTTTTTTCACTTGACGCTTCGCGAAGTTTTCTGTGCCTGTCGTCGCGTCAGGCGACGAATGGGTCGCAGCTGAGGTTTTGCGCGAAGAATTTGTGCACTCTGAAAAAGTAAATGACGCGGTTGAGACGACGAGTGAACTCGAAGATGATACCGAGGCGACCATAGAGCTTTTCGCCCGCTTCCTCGCCTTCGCCGCCGACATCCCCGACCCCCACAAGAACTGCGCCAGTGCGCGCGTCGCTGTCCTCTCCTCTGTCTTCCGCACCTTCACGGACGCATACCTCGCTGAAAAGGACGTGCATTCACTCACCATGTCGTTCGACACGGACGTCAGGAAGACGGTCCTCTCGTCCTACTACTGTGCCCTCGCACTACTTGAGGCCCAAAATGTTGCCGATATCCCACGAGGCCCCACGTCGGCCCTGTTGGGTGCAGCAGAAAAGGGCGAAGCATCTCTTTACGCGCTTTTTGGTGGCCAAGGCACCAATGAAGTCTACTTCGACGAACTCCAGACACTTTACGACATTTACACGCCCTTCGTCGCGACATTCATCGCGACACTCTCAGTTAATATCTTACAACCATTAGCAGCCGCTTCTTCTACTTCCTATTACGCCTTTGGGCTTGACGTTATATCCTGGCTCTCTGGCGCGCTTCCCCGTCCGCCGACCGAATACCTCGCTACAGTTCCCGTTTCTTTCCCACTTATTGGTCTCACGCAACTCACGCAGTATCTTGTTGCGTGTCGTGTCGCAAATCTCACGCCAGGCGAGATGCGCACGCGTTTGCATGGTGCGACAGGCCACTCGCAGGGTATTGTCTCTGCTGTATGCATCGCCGCATCGGACAGCGAGGAATCGTTCGTCGAAAACGCTGCCAAAGAGCTTCGTTGGCTCTTTTTCAGTGGCATGCGTGGTCAGGATGCATTCCCCGTGCTTTCTCTTGAGCCAGGCATCGTGAGCGACGCAATTGAGGGTGGCGAGGGCGCGCCATCGCCCATGCTCGGTGTTGCGGGTCTTGCGCTCAAGGACCTCGAGCCGCATATCGCGAAGACGAACAAGCATCTGCCTAAGAATTCGCAACTTTATGTATCACTTAATAACGGACCGAGGTCGTTCGTCGTGACTGGTCCTGCGAAGGCTTTGTATGGCCTCGTAGTCAACTTGAGGAAGATTCGTGCAGCCCCTGGCCTGGACCAGAGCAAGATACCGTTTTCGCAGCGCAAGCCAGTATTCTCAGTGCGCTTCTTGGTCGTTGGAGTCCCTTATCACAGCGAATATCTCAAGGGTGCCACCGAGAAAGTCTTGGAAGATCTCCAGGGTGATGAACTATGGACTTCAGCGGACATTGCTATTCCCGTTTATCACACCGAGGATGGTATGTGCTTCTCAGTTGTCCTCGGATAGTACTAGTATGCTTACACTATTGCTTCGTAGGCTCTGACATTCGTGAGCTCAAGGCGTCTGTTGTGCGCTCGCTCTGCGACCAGATTTTCACGCAACCGATTCACTGGACCGTGGCAACTAAGTTCCCGGAGACCGCGACGCATGCAATTGACTTTGGTCCCGGTGGACTGAGCGGCATTGGTCCCCTCACCGCACGCAACCTCGAAGGTCGCGGTGTTAGAGTCGTCGTTGTTGGCGAGAAGGGTAAGGGGGCTGCGGAGCTCTACGACTCGCGGGAAGTGAAGCGCGAGCAGTGGTGGGCAAAGAAATGGTCTCCTTCGCTGGTCAAGACTAGGTATTTAGGATGTCCTCATTTTCCTAAAGATTGTTACTGAAGTCCATTATCAGTGACGGAAAGGTGCATATTGACACACCCTTCTCGCGCCTGCTCGGCAAGCCGCCAATTATGGTGGCAGGTATGACGCCGACGACCGTGAAAGCGGGCTTTGTCAGCGCTGTTCTCCGTGCGGGCTATCATGTCGAACTTGCGGGTGGCGGGCACTATAATGCGGCTGCGCTGCGTGCGAAAGTCGCCGAAATCCAGGCGCAAATCCCTGCAGGCGTCGGGCTTACGCTCAACTCGCTCTACATCAACCCGCGTCAATTCAACTTCCAGTTCCCTCTCTGGCAGGAACTTGCCACGGAGGGCGTTCCCGTTGAGGGCTTCTGCGTCGCTGCGGGAGTTCCAAGCACTGAAAAGGCGGCGGAGATCATCACGAACTTGAAGGCAGCTGGCTTCAAGCATGTAGCGTTCAAACCTGGTTCGGTCGATGGCATTCGTCAAGTCGTCAGCATCGCAGCGGCGAACCCTGACTTCCCTGTCATCATGCAGTGGACCGGTGGACGCGCGGGTGGTCACCACTCGTGTGAGGACTTCCACCAGCCCATTCTTGCGACATACGCTTCCATTCGCCAGCAGTCGAACATCTCGCTCGTTGCTGGATCCGGCTTCGGAGGCTCCGACGACGTCTGGCCGTACCTAACTGGTGACTGGTCGGCTGATCTCTTTGGTGTGCAGAAGATGCCCTTCGATGGCTTCCTTTTCGCGTCGCGGGTGATGATTGCGAAGGAGGCGCATACCTCGTCGAGTGTGAAGGACCTCATTGTTGCAGCGTCCGGCGTCGGCGATGCTCTCTGGGAAGGCACGTACGCACGCGAGACTGGCGGAATTCTGACTGTGCGCTCTGAGCTTGGCGAACCGATCCACAAGGTCGCGACGCGTGCAGTGAAACTCTGGAAGGAGTTTGACGACGGCGTGTTCAAGCTGCCGAAGGAGAAACGTGTGGACTGGCTCGCGCAGCACCGCACAGAAGTCATTGAGAAGCTCAACCGCGACTTTGCGAAGCCGTGGTTCGGATGGAAGAAGGACGGTCGTGTCGTTGCGGACATTGGCGATATGACTTACGAGGAGACCGTACTGCGGATGGTGCGTTTAATGTACGTCGCGCACGAGGGCCGCTGGGTCGATCTTTCTCTTCGTAACCTCACGGGCGACTGGCTGCGTCGTATCGAGGAGCGTTTCGCAGGTGTCAACAAACCTTCGCTCCTGCAGTCTTATACCTCCCTCGACGATCCGACCCAGTTCATTGAGAATTTCTTTGAGGCTTGCTCCGAGGCTACCCAGCAGCTCCTTGCTGCGGAAGACAAAGCGTACTTCCTTGCTATCGCGCAGCGTCCCGGCCAAAAGCCAGTTCCCTTCATTCCTGTGCTCGATGCCAGCTTCGAAGTCTGGTTCAAGAAGGTATGTTTTGGTCTGGTCGTGACACTTTCAGCATTGTTAACTTCGTGAATTATTCAGGACTCTCTCTGGGCGGCAGAAGACATCGAGGCTGTCTTCGATCAGGACCCGCAACGCGTTTGCATTTTACAGGGCCCTGTTGCTGCCAAGCACGCGAAAGCGAAAGACGAGCCCATTGCTGACATGCTCGGCAACATCACGTCACAACTTTCTGCGAAGGTACTCGAGCGCTACTACAACGGTGACGCGTCGCGTGTTCCGACAATCGATTACCTCGGTACCGCTCCCTCACAGCTGGTGATTCCTGCTGGCGTCACGTCCGAGTCGGACACAACATCCACGACTTATACGATTGGCACCAACGTCCCGCAGGCAGAGGCGTGGTTAGAGGCTCTCGCAGGCAGCAGGCTCTCTTGGCTCCGCGCACTTCTGACCACACCCTCAGTCGTTCAAGGTACTTCTTACGTGAGCAATCCGCTCCGTCGCCTTTTTGCGCCTCGTGCAGGCCAGAAAGTGGTCGTGGGGTCTAAGGGCGATGTACCTGCGTCGGTTGCGCTCTATGGCTCTGCCCGCTCGTATGGCAAGCACAAGGCTGACTTCAAAGCTGTTGAGGTTCTCTACAACGGTAAATCGAGGAAAATCAACGTGACGATATTCGAGGAGCGCCGTGAAGTTTCCGTACCTTTGAGCCTCGTCTTTGACTACCGCCCTGACATGGGTTTCGCGCCCATACACGAAGTCTCCGAGGGTCGCAACAAACGCATCAAGGAGTTCTACTGGAAGTTGTGGTTCGGCGACGACAGCAGCTTACCGAGCATCAACGTGCGCGAGACGTTTAAGGGACCGGTTGTGACGATCACCTCGGAGCATGTCGAGAAGTTCTGCTCCGTTGTTGGCAATGACGGTGAGGCATTCAAGTCGACGCGTAATGAGAGTGTGCAGGCGCCGATGGACTTTGCTATCGTCACTGGCTGGCAGGTAAGAGAGCGTCCAGGGATCTATTTTATCATTACTTATAATATGGTCCTCAGGCAATTATGAAGGCTATCTTCCCCGAGTCGATCGACGGTGATCTTCTGAGGCTCGTTCATATGTCAAATGGCTTCAGTATGGTCCGCGGCCAGAAGCCGCTCAAGGTTGGCGACGTCTGCCAAGCCGAGGCGCAAGTCGTTGCAGTTATTAACAACGACAGTGGCAAAATCGTCAAGGTTAAGGGTCACGTACTCCGTGAAGGCAAGCCCGTCATTGAGGTTGTCTCATCCTTCCTCTACCGCGGTCGCTTCACGGACTTTACGAACACGTTCGAAGTCATCGAGGAGCCAGATTACATCGTCGACATGAAGTCAGATTCTTCTGTTGGTGTGCTGCAATCAAAGGAGTGGTTCGAGTGGGAAAATGATGCGAAGCCGCTCGAGACTGGCACGTCTCTCATCTTCCGCCTCAAGTCTGAGGTCTCGTACAAGGACAAGACACACTATTCGTCCGTCACAGTTTTCGGTGACATTTTCGTCCGCGACCCGCTCAAGAACCTTGTTAAAGTTGCGTCGGTCGACTTCCAATCTGACAACTGCCAGGGCAACCCGGTCATTTCGTACCTGCAACGTCACGGTACGGCGCAGAACTCGACTGCGCCGCTTGCTGAGGGCTACAGTCTGGCGAGCGCGAATGTGTCCACTGTATTCAATGCGCCACTCACGAATGAGCCGTACTCGAAAGTTTCGGGAGACTTCAACCCGATCCACATCAACCCATACTTCTCTGACTTTGCTTCGCTTCCGGGTACGATTACACACGGTCTCTGGTCAAGTGCCGCGACGCGTCGCTATGTTGAGAATGTTGTTGCGAAGGGCCGCCCGGATCGCGTGCTTTCGTAGGTTATCTTTGACTTTCATGACATTCAGACTTATTAACTTGTTTATGTCAACAGTTATGATGTCTCGTTTGTCGGCATGGTTTTGCCCGGTGACGAGCTTAAGGTTGATCTCAAGCATGTCGGCATGAGGAACGGTAACATGGTGGTCAAGATCACCACATCGAACTCGGAGGGTATTAAGGTCCTGGAAGGCTCTGCTGAAGTCGCACAGCCGACGACTGCATATGTTTTCACTGGTCAGGGTTCGCAGGAGCCCGGCATGGGTATGGACCTTTACAATAACTCGCCTGCTGCGCGTGCCGTTTGGGAAGGTGCAGACAAACACTTACTTGCCGTCTACGGCTTCTCGATCGTCGACATTGTCAAGAACAATCCTAAGGACAAGACGATCCATTTCGGCGGTATCAAGGGACAGGAGATCCGCCAGCGCTACATGGATATGAGCTACGACACGATGGATAAGGACGGACAGGTCAAGACGCTCCCACTCTTTGCTGACATTAACAACCGCACACCTCAGTACACATTCAGTCATCCTGGGGGCCTTCTCTTCGCAACGCAGTTCGCACAGATTGCACTCGTCGTGACGGAGAAAGCCGCCTTCGAGGACATGCGCGCGAAGGGCCTCGTACAAAATGATAGTGGTTTCGCCGGTCATTCACTTGGAGAGTACTCCGCACTCGCGTCGATTGCGGATGTCCTTCCCATCTCCTCTCTCGTCGATGTTGTATTCTACCGTGGTATTACGATGCAGCGCGCTGTCGAACGTGACGAGCAAAACCGCTCGAACTACGCAATGTGCGCCGTTAACCCGAGTCGTATCTCGAAGACTTTCAACGACTCTGCGCTTCGCGAAATCGTCGACTCCATTGCCCATCGCACCGAACTTCTTCTTGAAATTGTCAACTACAACGTTGAGGTACTTATGTCATGTTCCCGTCGTTTATGCAGCTACTGACAGTGTTTATAGGGCCAGCAATATGTTTGTGCGGGAGAACTCGTTGCACTCCAGACGCTTACGAATGTGCTGAACTACTTGAAGATCGAGAAGGTAGACATATCGAAGGTAAGTCACATTTAAGGTTTTTTGTAGGCTCCTAACAGACATATATTGCCTTGTTAGTTGGCTGAGAAGTTCACTCTCGAACAAGTTAGGGAGATGCTCGGCGAAATCATCAAGTCGTGCTTCAAAAAGGCGCAAGACCAGAAGGTTGCTGAAGGTCATATCAAGCTGGAGCGTGGTTTCGCAACAATTCCTCTACCTGGTATTGATGTTCCCTTCCATTCGCGCTATCTCTGGGCTGGTGTCATGCCTTTCCGTGCCTGTAAGCTTCAGTTATCTCCGGGTTTGTTCATCTCTAATACTTTTTTCATAGATTTGTCGAAGAAAATCAACGTTGCGCAGATCAATCCGGACATGCTCATCGGAAAATACGTCCCCAACTTGGTTGCGAAGCCGTTCGATGTCACACGTGAATATGCGCAGATGATTTACGACCAGACGTCATCGCCGCGCCTCGACAAGGTGCTCAAGAGCTGGGAGCGTGATAACTGGGCTGATGATGACCATCGCCAACGTCTCGCATACACAATTCTCGTGGAGCTGCTCGCGTACCAATTTGCATCTCCTGTGCGCTGGATTGAGACGCAAGACATCTTCTTTACGCAGTTCAATTTCGAGCGTTTCATTGAAATTGGCCCGAGCCCAACGCTCACCGGGATGGCGACGCGTACTCTGAAGGCGAAATACGAGACTCAGGACGACTCTGTTAGCCGGAGCCGCGCAATTCTCTGCCACTCAAAGAACACCAAGGAGATTTACTACCAGTTTGAAGATGAGGCTCCGGAGGTTGCGGCCGAACCTAGTGCTGACTCGACGCCTGCTGCTTCCGCCCCTGCTGCAGCAGCACCCGTTGCTGCGCCTGTGGCTGCACCTACGGCTTCCGCTGGCCCCGCCGCTACTATCGCCGACGAGCCCCTCAAGGCTGTCGATACCCTTCGCGTCATCATCGCTCAGAAGCTGAAGAAGTCTGTTGATGAGGTATCTCTTTCGAAATCGATTAAGGATCTTGTCGGTGGCAAGTCAACTCTGCAGAACGAAATTCTCGGTGACCTACAGATCGAGTTCTCTTCGGCTCCGGAGAAGGGAGAAGAACTTTCGCTAGAAGAGCTCGGCTCTGCGATGCAGGTGGGATACTCGGGCGCTTTGGGCAAGCACACGTCCGGGATGATTTCTCGCCTCGTTGGTGGTAAGATGCCTGGTGGTTTTAATCTTTCAGCAGTCAAGGCGCATCTCTCGAAGACTTGGGGCCTCGGTTCTGCACGGGCGGACGGTGTGATGCTTCTTGCTCTGACCATGGAACCCCCGAAGCGTCTTGGTTCGGAGGCCGAGGCAAAGGCCTGGCTCGACTCGATTGTGCCGATCTATGCCTCTAAGGCTGGTGTTTCACTCTCGCAGGGCGGCTCAGCAGGTGGCGGAGGCGGTTCCTCTGGTGGTGCGGTGATTAATAGTGAGGAGTTCATCAAATTCCAGGCCGATCAGGAGAAGTTCGTGTCACAGCAGGTGGAGCTTTTTATGCGCTACCTCAAGCGCGACTCTCGCGCGGGTGAAATTGCTTTCGACAATGAGAAGACGAACACGGCGGCGCTGCAGGCACGACTTGACTCGATTACCCGTGAGCACGGTGATAGCTATCTCGATGGCATACAGCCCGTTTTCGACCCGCTTAAGGCACGCCACTTCGACTCGTCATGGAACTGGGTTCGTCAGGACGCGCTGCTTATGTTCTACGATATTATCTTCGGCCGCCTGACTACCGTCGATCGCGAGATTACCGCCAGGTGCATTCAAATCATGAATCGTGCGGACCCGACGATGCTGCGCTACATGCAATATCACATTGACAAGGTCGATCCTGAGCGCGGCCCGACGTACAAGCTCGCGAAGCAGTTCGGTCAGCAACTCATTGACAATTGCAGTCTGGCAGTCAACCATGGACCTCTTTACAAAGACGGTGTGTTTACTATTTTTTAGTTCTAATTCGTGGTACTAATACCTTACGCACAGTGACTTTCCCGACTGCGCCGCACACGGAAATTACCGCGCGTGGGGATATAGTCTACACTGAAGTTGTGCGAGAGAATGTGCGCAAGCTCGAGGCCTATGTTGAGGAAATGGCCAGCGGCGATTCTATCCCTGGTTCCTTCAACATGCAGAAGATTCAGGATGACGTCCTGAAGCTCTGGAGCGTGGTGAAGTCGCAGCCTGAGATCAGTGAGGAGCAGAAGGGCAAGATCAAGGCTTTGTACGACGGTGTTGTACGCTCACTCAGAAAGACTTCGGATCCGAAGATCCCCGACATTCGTCGTACTCCCCGCAGTCGCCGCTCGTCGTCGCAGTTCCTCCGTCCTCAAATCCAGAATGTTGCGTCGGTCTCGTCGGATAAAATTCCCCTCCTGCACCTCAAGCGTCGCGTCGGCACGACATGGGAGTACAGTAGCAACCTTACTGGTGTTTACCTCGATGTGCTTGGCGAGATTGCAACATCCGGAACGACCTTCAAGGACAAAAATGCTTTGCTTACGGGTGTCGGCAAAGGCTCGATCGGTATCGAAATTCTTAAAGGATTGCTTTCGGGAGGTGCCCACGTCGTCATTACGACATCGCGTTACAGTCGCGCAACCGTCGAGTACTATCAAGACATCTATCAACGCTTCGGTAGCCGTGGATCCGCCCTCACAGTCGTTCCTTTCAACCAAGGCTCGAAACAGGATGTAGAGGCACTTGTTGACTACGTCTATGCCACTCTCGGCTTGGACCTTGATTATATTCTTCCCTTCGCTGCTGTTCCTGAGAATGGTCGTGAAATCGATGGTCTTGATGACAAGTCTGAGCTCGCTCATCGCATCATGTTGGTGAACTTGCTTCGCCTCCTTGGTGCAGTGAAGACGAAGAAGGCGAGCCGCCATTTCGTCACACGACCAACTCAGGTCATCCTGCCCCTCTCTCCCAACCACGGTCTCTTTGGCAATGACGGTTTGTACTCGGAGTCGAAGATCTCTCTTGAGACGCTCTTCAACCGATGGAACTCAGAGAGCTGGGGTGAATATCTGTGCTTGGCGGGTGCGGTCATTGGGTGAGTGCCTTTAGTTCCTTCTTTGTCCGTTTACTAACTTCAAACAGATGGACTCGCGGCACCGGCCTTATGGACGCGACGAACATGGTTGCTCACCAAGTGGAGTCTTATGGTGTCCGCACATTCTCCGCGAAGGAGATGGCCTTCAACATCCTGGGTCTCATGCATCCTCTACTGTTCAGCATCACGCAGGTTGAGCCTATCTGGGCGGACCTCAATGGTGGCATGGATCGTCTCCCTGATCTGGCTGAAATCACAACGAACATTCGCGTGACGCTTAACCAGCAGGCAGAGCTCAGACGTGCCATAACCCTCGATAACTCTGCCGATTTCACTGTCTCGAAGGGCGGTGAGGCGGAGCGCGTCTTGCAGACTGTCAATGTGACGCCTCGCGCGAATTTCAAATTTGATTTCCCCAAGCTTGATTCACACGAATCGTTCAGCGACATTGCGAAGCTCCAGGGTTTGCTCGACCTCGACAAGGTTGTCGTTGTCACAGGCTTCGGTGAAGTGGGCCCATGGGGTAGTTCTCGTACGCGTTGGGAGATGGAAGCTCGCGGTCAATTCACTATGGAAGGATGCATCGAAATGGCATGGCTTATGGGTTACATTAAGCACTTTGATGGCCGTCTGCCTAACGGTTCGTTGTACGTTGGCTGGGTGAACAGCAAGAGCGGTGAGCCAGTAGATGACAAGGACGTTCGCGGCAAGTACGAGAAGGACATCCTCGCCCATGCTGGTGTCCGTTTGATCGGTATGGCGTTCAGCTTGCCTTTGGTTTTCTTGCTGACCCATTTTCATCGCTAGAACCTGAGCTTCTCGGCGGCTATGATCCTTTGAACAAGACTTTCAACCAGGAGGTCCAGCTTATTCACGATCTGGAGCCACTGGAAGTCGCCGCGGAGGAGGCACAGCGCTTCAAACATGAGCACAAGGACAAGTGTGACATTTGGGCTGCCGACGGCGGTGAATGGTTCGTTAAGCTGAAGAAGGGAGCGCGTGTCTTCATCCCGAAGTCCTTCACGTTCAGCCGCACTGTCGCGGGTCAAATTCCGACTGGTTGGAATGCGGGACGCTACGGTATTCCTCAGGACATCGTCGACCAGGTTGATCGATGCACACTCTGGGCCCTCGTCTCCACCGCTGACGCGCTCAACATGTCCGGTATCACTGATCCGTATGAGCTGTACAAGCACATGCACCCCTCGGAGGTTGGCACTTGTATCGGTGCCGGCATGGGAGGCGTCCAGTCCCTTCGCAGCATGTTCCGCGAACGTCGTGACAGTGCCGAAGTCCAGAACGACATTCTCCAGGAGACGTTCATCAACACTACAGCTGGCTGGATCAACTTGCTCCTGCTGTCGTCGAGCGGGCCAATCAAGATCCCTGTGGGCGCTTGTGCGACGGCTCTGCAGTCCGTTGAGATTGCCTGTGACACGCTCCTTTCTGGAAAGGCGAAGGTAATGCTCGCCGGTGGTTTCGATGATCTCAGTGAGGAGGGCTCGTACGAGTTCGCGCAGATGAAAGCCACAAGCAACGCCGAGACTGAGTTCGCAATGGGTCGCGAGCCGACGGAGATGTCGCGACCGACGACCACAACTCGTTCCGGATTCATGGAGTCGATGGGTTCTGGTGTTCACGTTCTCATGACCGCCAAGACTGCGCTCGAACTCGGCGCTCCCATTCGATCTGTCGTAGGCTTCACTTCGACTTCTACGGACAAGGCTGGTCGCTCGATCCCCGCCCCTGGTCGTGGTGCGCTGTCAATTGCCCGTGAGATCCCTTCGAAGCACAGTGCACCGATCCTCGATATCGGTTACCGGTCTCGCCAGCTTGCTTTCCGCCGCAAACAGATATCACAGTGGCTTAGCAACGAGCACGACCTGCTTCGTGAGGAGGTTGAGTTCCGCAAGTCACAAGACGAGATCGTGGATGAAGAGTACGTATCAACACGTGTCGCTCAGATCGAACAGGATGCTGCTCGTCAAGAGAAGGACGCTATGGCAGTGTACGGCATGCTCTCGGGAACCGATCCTCGGATTTCCCCCTTACGCCGTGCCCTCGCTGTCTTTGGTTTGACCCCAGATGACATCGATGTCCTTTCCATACATGGCACAAGCACGAAGGCGAATGAGAAGAATGAAACACAGATCTGGGACGACGTCTTCAGCACACTCGGTCGTACTCTTGGCAATGCCGTTCCGATCATGGCACAGAAGAGCTTGTGTGGGCATTCAAAAGGTGGTTCTGCTGCATGGCAGCTCGCTGGCCTGATCCAAACAGTTGGCTCGGGCATCATCCCTGGTAACCGTAATGCCGAGTAAGTCGTTTTGAATACGTTTAGCTTTTGGTCCAACGATGTTAACTGTCATCTAGTAATGTCGACGCGGGCTTCCGTAAGCACGAGCATCTCATGTTCCCGTCGAAGACAATCCATACCGACGGCGTCCGTGCCGGAATAATGGCAAGTTGCGCATTTCACGTTTTGAAGCTTTACTAATTTGTTTTCTACGCAACAGTCCTCGTTTGGTTTCGGTCAAGTCGGTGGTACGGTACTCGTCATTCACCCCCGTTACCTCTTCGGCGCTGTAGAGCCTGCGGAGTACGAAGCCTATAAGATCCGCAATGGCGGGCGAGCACTGGCTTGCTACAAGGCCATGACCTCTATGATGACCACGAACTCACTCGTCAGGGTCAAGGACGCACCGCCGTATTCAGCCGAGCTTGAAGTTCCCGTTCTTCTCAATTCCCTGGCGCGCACGACGCTCGACGAGAAGACCGGCAGTTACTCGTTTCCGAAGAAGCTAGTGACTAAGGCCGCGTATGATGTAGCGAACTTGCAGGCTGCTGCTAAGGCCCTCTCCGTCGAGGGAGGTTCTATTGGTGTTGGCGTTGACCATGGTTAGTCTTACTACCGCAATCTATCGTTACTGAGGCTGACGTCAAATCCAGAGCTCATCTCAGCGGTCCCTTCCTCCAATCCGACTTTCGTCTCGCGCAACTTCACTGACGCGGAGATTGCCTACTGCCGCTCGCAACCAGCGCCTGCATCCTCGTTCGCTGCGCGCTGGGCCGGTAAGGAAGCTGTCTTCAAGTCTCTCGGGGTTGCATCAAAAGGTGCCGCTGCGGCGATGAAGGACATCGAGATCCTTCCGGATGCATCGGGCGTACCGACCGTGACACTTCATGGCGATGCACTAGCCGCTGCGGAGAGCAAAGGCGTCACGAAAGTGAATTTAAGCCTTAGTCACTCTGAAACGGTGGCGATTGCCTTTGCGCAGGCCGCATCTTCATAAACTCTTTTCGTCCGAACTTTTTTGGCCTGTTCTCTGGATAGATGATGGAACTTATGTTACGATTAGCTGTTAACAATACCTGGTATTCCTACGACTTACGATTACGATCGCTTTCTCGTGTATTATCTTCCTTTACTCAAAAATAATAGAAATTCCGTCTTGTCCTTACAAATGCGTCATACAAACTAAGCAGACCTAAATATACCTAACACTATCATTGACGGTACAGATTTTCTTTCTTAATAAACTCTGCCACTTTCGCCGGGACCATACGCAGCCATTCGACAGTGTCTTTGGCTTTTTCCACGCGTACTTCACTCGAACTAAGGGACATCTCGTGTTCTGAAAGCTCCGTGAATAACACGTTCCCGGCTTCAACGAAGGGGCGCGCAAGGGTGAGAGTCTCTTGCATCTTATTCCGAATAGCCGAGACCTGAGAATCCCTTTCCGTTCCAGCGGTCGGGCAACCTTCGACAGGAAATGCATACTCTGACTTATTCTCCCCTCTCCACGCACACAGGACCGCCGAACCCTCTCCTTCGGGATGTGGAGCAAAGAAGCGCTTAAGTGCTGCGCGCATCTCAGCGAGAGAGTCTCCATAGTAGCGAGGTGCGAAGAAGCGCTCCAGCGTGTCAAATCCCATAACGAAGGTGAGCTCAATCGGTGTGCTGGGAGTCCCTGGTTGGGGCGGGGTGGGATCGCAAGCAGCACCGGACGCCTCGGGACTTTTGGTGAGGGAAAGAATACGGTCTTGCAAAAAGTGGCGCAGGACAGCAGATTTGCGGACAAACGTCGGCTCGTCTACGATTGCGACTGCAACGTTGTCGATTCCATGTTTCGAAGAAGAGTCTGTCGCCTCTTGGAGCTCATGAGCCAGTAAGACCATCATCTCCAGGCGCTGAGTGTAGCTTGCGTCCCCGGGCTTAATGGCCTTGTCTGCATTCCGTACCGAAAGAAGGAGTAGATGAGCGTCATAGCCTGACTCGATGGCGACATCATGCAATGTTGGTGAGGATTGCGCGAGGGAGAGATGCGCAAGTGTAGGAGGGTTGAAAGACGAGTCTAGAATGGATAAACGCAGCTTTGCTTTGAGTTTGGACGCAAGTATTTCGCGAAAATCAGGAGCGGCCGGATGAATATTCTAAATATCCGGCCACGTACTCGATGTTCTATCGACAGCTCCTTCGCTAGCTCTTGTCGGAGTTCCTGCCGACGGGGACTCGGGAGGCAAGGGCCAAAGTGGATGCGATTGGTAGACTATTTCTACCGCGCTTCTGCGCTGCTGTACATCATGTATGCGATGGGAAAGGTCTACTGCGCTCGTGCAGAGACCTTGGAGGTGCACACGCGGCGGGACCATCTGGCGGATGCAGGATCCAAAAAGCACGGATATCAGTTTTACGATCCTTGTTGAGTGGAGATGTCCTGGGTGGTTTACTCTTCGAGGCAGTTCGCAGAGATGGGTATCTTGTTTACCAAATCGCGCTCACGTGAGAATAGCTACAAAATGATCGACATTCTATATACAGCAATTGCGCAAATAGCAGCAAATAGAAGGATGGCGAGCGCTCACCGATTAAATGACGACAGAAGACAGCATATATGTGCGTTCAGACACATAATACATATTCAGACACATGGTAAAGGTTGAGCTGTCTTGATATCAAGCTCCTCATAAGTCCCTTCCTTCAATTTCTTTGTGGCTAGTCTTTAGGAGTCCTACAGGACTCAGAGATCCTGGGACGAATCCGGCCTTAACCAACAAAGGGAAACGGGGCGCAAGCGAGATATGAAAGAACCACCGGTTCGAGCACTGGAAAGTCTGACTGACTCTGCGAAGGGCATGTGTTTCGTCCGGCGCTTGTATCCGGTAGTTTTACTTTGGCCTCGAGTAAATATAACCGGCGGGAGTAATGTCTAATATTCCACCAGGGAAGACATACACAACTAAGTCCGCCATTTTCTCAAGGAGCGTTTGAGGCGCTTTCAGATACATAGCTCTATCTCCACGAGGTTTCTGCGTGGTAGCTTGGAGAAGCACGGTTTCCGCCTGAGACTCAGGCTGTGCGGGCGAGCTAGAAGACTTTTCCGAAGCCGTGTCCATATGTTTCTTCGCAGGTATCTGAATCCCGGCATTTGTATCGAAGACGCCATTCTCATGGAATAAGACTCGAACAGGTCTGATGGGTACGGTCTATAATTGTGAGCCGGGGGAAGGAGGGTAGGTGGCCCCGAAACCTAAAAAGCCAACATCTTGGCCAATACATAGGACATGAACTTGTGAAAGCAAACGAGGTTGGAGCTTAAATCGCAGCAAAAGATTGGAGTCCTAGATGGCTCATGGGAGAGTGACTCACCATATTAGTTTACAGACTACCGTCTAGTAGAAATAGCCGAAGGCGCGACCGCGACAAGACTCCTGACCGGGCCGGCCTTCACCAAAGCGCTATTTTTTGTGAGCTACGCGTGATAGAATCGTACATACGCCATCTCCGCCTTATATTTTTACCCGCCGCACTTCAATGCACGCGGTAAATTCCTCCTTTCAACTTTATTGAAGGGCGATACTAGATTTGAGTTCAGTCCAGCCACAACCAGCTTGCCTTTTCGGGAACGACCTACTCCCCATCCCTCGTTAAAATCAAAAACAAATCATAGAGAATCGCTACGGCCTTCGAAAAATACGAAAAATGAACCGGGCCTAACGGGGAATTGAACCCCGGACCTCCTGCACATGGGAAACAATTGCGTAAGCAACCGTTTACTCCCGAAGCAGGAATCATACTACTAGACCATCAGGCCGACACACTGAACTCATAATAAAATTATATAACCAACGCCTGTTGTCCACCTTCCGCTCTGGAAAATGTGGCGCAGAAGGAACTCACCGTCCACCGTTTACTGAACTTTTGAAGGGCCGGTCCGTAGTTTTCGCTTTCTTTTTTAGAATAATTCGACATTCCACATCAAATAGGGCCTGATAACGCATAGCCGACGAGGAGGTCATACATGGGTTGGGGAACACTGGATGAAAATCGAGACATACCGAACTCAGACGCTAGACTTGGAGAAAGTATCTGGTTACGCCTTAAATATCGTGAGCAGGATGTTTCCGTCTCTATTGCCATTATGGATATATAGGCATTGGACCGGTTCCTATTTTTCCTCCATTAAAGCCGGAGAATGACAACTTGCGGATTGACTCGGGCCAGCGGGTCCGGAAAAGGTCAACAGTGGAGAGTGTATTGCGCTTCGGAAGTTCATGTCCGATCATCTTATTGTCTGGCGGTAACCCACATTAAGGATCAGTCGGCTTCCTTTTGTCTACTCAATCCCGTATGCTGAAAGACATTGAATAAAGGCCCGGGATTCCATATTACTGAACGTGATCCGGATAGGAGGGGTCGCGCAATCAAGAGGGTCCGGATGATCCGTGTCTCGAGTCGAGTACGGTTTCAAGGGTTGCGAAAAATTAGGCCAGCCGCCAGCCACAGGTACACAGTCAGGATGGGGAATACAGGGGGTTATTAAAGCTTGAAAGGGCGGTGAAATGGGTGACTTAAAGTAATACCCCTAGGTACGAATACCTATCTGGAAGGCACGGGCGATCACCCGGCCGGTGTCGGCGGACCCGACGCGCGTGGGCAGCGAGCACGTGAGAATCTGTGGAATGCAGGAGATAGCGACCAGACAATAATATCTTGGTAAACCCCCCAGCCCAGAATGTTTTTTCCTCTTCCGCAGCCGTGTTATTCTCTGCTCAAGCTCGTCGTCGCGCACATTGAGCTCAGCTCGCCCAACGCCGTGCCAGGGGGTAGTAACGATCATTAGTGTATGTCGGTGGTCCATCTCCGAATCTGCCCCGTTCCTGACCAGCGCGGATGAAATTCAGCTGCCCAAGTACACCCCCACGCGTGTCAGCCTCCAGGTTGCCCAACTCAGGCCTTCACCATTCCCGCCCTCTGCTATTGGCGGCAGCGACAGTCTCCTTCGCAACCGTGAGTCGGAGTGAGACGGGGCGTTCCGTTACTGCTGGCGGGCGGTTCTTCGCGCTTGTTCGTAAACTCAATCAGCGCTCAGAAGGCAAGAACTGCCAGATACCATGCAGATATTCTCAGAGCAGTTCTCTGTATGTCTACCCACTTCCCCTCTGCTTATCGCCGCACTGATGTTGCTATTGCAGGGCACCGACGGAGGCCCCCCGTCGACACAGGCATACAAGAGGGCAGTCTACAAGCAGCCTCCTCGACACTTCCTCGTCCAGGTCCTGTCTCCCCAAAAGCACGGTATGTGTGCAGCTGTGCGCGTTGCAGGCGGATATGCCGCTGACTTTCGTTTCTAGGCAATGCGTTTAGCTATGGCATGCACATCACTCCCTTACATGATCCTTCTGACCGTCGGTCGATCATCTCACGAACTTCAGGCAACTCGGGTGGTTCTTCAGGGTCGGGTTCTGGTTCTGGGTCAGCCTCGGGCTCACAGGTCCCTTCCTCGCCTGAATCGACAGCTCCCTTCACGAGCGAATACGAGGTCTGGCGGCGCTGGGAGGACTGTCTGTTCTTTCAGGACACGCTCGAGGTGCAGTATGATATAATGTCCCGCGAAAAACGAACACGATTACACGCCGGCAAGGGTGTCAAGAAAAATGGTCTGTACGAGCACGAAGACCCCTTGCGTCGTTTGCACCGAGCTGCATCTTTTGAGTCGCTTCCTCCCGGCCCTGACCCGACGATGATCGCCAAGGACGTACACGACGTTCTTCCGCGACTTACGAAGAAGGGCACGATCTTCAAAGCAAGCAAAGACACGATTGAGCAGCGTGGGAACGAGTTCAAGGCACTTATCGAGGCACTCCTGCACGAAGGCGACGAAGTACCGACACTCATAGTGGAGTTGCGCCAGCTACGCGTTGTGAGGGATTTTTTCGGATTCTGGCGCCGAGATCACGATCGTCTCGAGAGGGAGCGTCACAAGCAAAATGGCGACAAGTTCAGCATGCGAGGACGCTCAGAATCGCTCAGCTCCCGGACGTCGAGCGTGTTTAATGCCGGTGGGCTCGGGATGTACTTCAATGCAAGCAATTTATCATTGCAGCTGCCGAGCCCAGTTTCCCCCTTGGAGGTCCCCTCCCGGAAGCCCCCAAGGAGGCCCCCGATGATGCAAGGCGGAAAGGGCTCCATGTTCCCCGCATCAGCCACCGCCAGTGAATTTGGGCAGATAAATACGACACTCCCCTCCCGGCCGCGTGCACAGACCATTCAGGGGGGAATGGACTATGGCATGGACAATTCTCACTCTGCCGGGTTTTCTAGCTCTGTATCCTCGAGCAGTGTTCACACGATCATAGCCAAGACTCCTGCATCCGCGCCTGCTGGCGTCACCTTTATGTCAGCTATAGGGGACGATAATGGTTACATTTCCGATTCGCCCAGCGCGACAGAGTCGGCAACCTCTTCGCAGACCTTCCAATCTCCAGTCGGCTCCCCTCGTGCTGGGCGCATGCGCTCTCCGCATACACAATCGCACGCACAGTATGGTGACGCTAATATATCAGGGACTTTTGATGGGAAGGGGAAAGGCCATGCGGGGAATACGGTCGAAGACGGCCCGATAATTGTGAGCCTCGAGGCAGGGGAGAGCTTGCCTTTCGACGAGGAAGCACATATGCTCATCATGCGCGAGCATGAACACCTTATTCCTCACGGTATGGACACTCTTTACGAAGGGACGGAGCTACGTCTTGGGGCTGGACGTGGACTACAAGATTTGACTATCGAGGAGGAGGACGAGCACGACGGTTACCCCGTTTCGGAGTACCCACATTCTGAATCGAGTGCGGAGCAGGATACGAGGGAATCAATGTTGATGGGGGAAGAACATTACCCGCCCGTCGTACCTCGCACGCCGCGTTCCGTTAATACCCAGAGCATGACCTTAAATCGCAACGGCATGTTCTTCAGACCTCCATCTTCCATGACCGATGACGGAACCGTGTCTTCTGCTGACAATCTTTCCGTCATGAGTGCGGGGCGCCCAGGCAGTCCCACATCAAGTACGCGCTCACAAACGCCCGTGTCCTCTGCACGTATCGCCGCAGCGCACGCGGATGCATTGAGAGCTCTGACGGGCGGTTTCAGCCGAATGCGTCCAACGACTCCCGTCTCGGCCAGGCTGCTTTCTCCCTCAAGCGCATCAATTCGTTCTTCGCTGCAGACATCCGGATCCGGTTCTGGCTCCTCTAGTTTCGCTCTGCCACCATCGTCTATTGATACGCTGAGTAGTTACGATGTCCGTCCTGACTCATTTCAAAGCTCCGTGTCCTGTGCCGACCTGGACAGTCGCCTTACGTCGTCCCCCATCATGCACACACCGCTTTTTGATCAGTTTGAAAAAAGCTGGAGCGCGGTTGAGCAAGATGAAGATTCCAACGAACAAGGGCATACGCGCTCGCATCATCGCGCACACGACTCTATAAGCAGCGTGCGGACGTTCATGACAGATAGCTCGGCAGATGCTGTCATTCCCCTTGCGCGCGAGAGGCGCTCAATGTCCCCGGCGGCGAGGCCGCCAGCGGCCGCACCTTCTGGGGCGAGTTTAAGACGTTCGTTTTCGTCAGGATCGAGACGGCCTAGTAACAGGATGAGCCAGGCATCAGGAGTTGGCGATCCCGCTGAAGAGGGGGATGACTTGCCCGATTCGTACTTTTATGGTATGTCTTCCCGTCTTCTGTTTTGCGTTTTAGGATTAACGTTTCTGCCGGAACAGGATTTACTTCTCCTGCCACTGAAGTTGATGGGAGCACTCCTGGTAGTCCTGTTTCCCCCGGGCGCGAGCATTTTCGCAGTATGCTCGCTCGGCCTGATAATTTCCCAAAACCATTCCAAAATCGACCCCCGGGCCAGTTCCATCTTCCTTGGACACCTCCCCGACCTACCTCCCCTGGTCTGCCAGTCAGCGTGCGCAACTCCGTCCTCACAATGGACTCCTCATTCTCCATCCCCGCCTCTGTCTCTCCGTCTTTCTCCTCGGGCAGCACGGGTCCGACCTCGCCCTCATACGCGTCTTCAATTGCGTCATCGTTCTCAGAGGAGGCAGCCGGCGCTGCCATCTCGATCAAGGTCGTCTGCGGCGATTCCATTATCGCGTTCCGTGTCGAGCGGAGCATGCAGCTCGTGGACCTGCGCGCGAAGCTGCGCCACAAGCTCGTCGACCAGCAGGGCGTCGCCCTCGCAGACCACTTTGCGCTGGCATACAAGCCGGCGGTGCTCGCGCGCGTGAAAGAACTCAGGGCGACGGCAGGGCGCTCACGCTCGAGCTCCGTGTCAAGCGTAGGCATAACGGACCCTGGTTCGCTGCGCATCATCTTCTCGCAAAGCGAGTGGCTCGATGCGGTCAATTCGTGCACGCCTGGGACGAAGCTTACGCTCCACGTCCTCAACGGTTAGCGTGCCACACTCTCCTTAAAAGCTTTCTTTATTTCTCTTTCAATGTACGAGGTACAGAAAACCACCTCCCATACCCATCTCGGAGCTGTCTCGACTATCCTTCATTTTTATTTGTCCTCCATGTGCTTTGTTGTTCGGATCTCAAACGGAATTAGGAACCCGGCTCGTCGTCTGTTCGTTACTGTATTGCTCTTTCTTTTGTAGGTAATGCTGGGCCGTGTGACTCCCTTTCACTCCTTCTGTGATAGATAGATGTCTCTCCTTTAACAATAAGAGTTGTATTCCGGATCTGCAAAGAACTCGTGGGGATCCGTCGATCTTGTCGATCGCTTCGTAGAAAGCTTGAAGGTTCCTGCTTTCAGCAGCATCAGGTCTCCCTTCAACGCCGCGGCACGACAGCCGACACCATGGATTTGAAATGGGCGTGTGTTTTACCCTCCAGGAAGTGGGATCACAGATCCGCTTATCCGGAGTATTTCTGGTGGACTGCCGCGACTCGCAACTGGGGACCGGTATCCTCCCGGGTCAAATGGATCTCCAAGCAACAGCTTGATGTCCCAAATTTGTGCGACAATATCCACATATGCATTTCAATACAAGCATGCTCAAAGACGTACAAAGCGTATAATACAAATCACTCGACCCTCTGCTATGCACCGACCTCCGCCTGCGTGCTGGCAACTTCCATGCGCGGCGGCCGAGGCGCCGGCGGCGCACCGGGGGGCAGCGGCGCCCTCGTCCAGTCAGGCAGGTGGAAACCGGGTCGTTTGGAGGGGACCACGCCCTCCACCATAGATTCCTCCTCCTCCTCCTCCTCGTCTTCATCGTTCGCCTCCGCCTCGTCCCACTTCTCACGCGAGATCTCCACCCCGCCGATTTTCATCGCCCTGTCAAAGTAAAAGGCACGGTTAGGAATGTAAACAATACAAAAGACGACGAGAGCCTACCCGGCAAGTGAGCCTCCTACCCACGATAGTGTTGCCGGAGTGAAGGCGGGCGCTTTTCCTGCACTTGAGGCGACCCCTGCCGATGCCGGTAGCGGCGAGGGATTATTCAAAATTGCAATATACGGCGCGAGGGGCCGAAGGGGTGCGTATGGATCGTATACGGGCGGAGCAGGTCGATCTGGGCGCGCGGGATGGTCCGACGTTGGAGGGTGCGTCAGCAGGCGCACCAGCTCGTTTTGCAAACGAGGAATGAAACCAGGCAGCATCGCCGTCCCGCCGACGACTAATATCGAGCTCGCAAGCGTGCGGCGGAGGTCGACGGGCACCCGCAGCAGCGCGTCGAGGAGCACCTCTGCAACACTGCCTTCATCGACGTCGCCGCCCTCGAACAGCACCTCCGCCGCGCGCTCGCGGACCCATCCGGGAATGTGCAGCGTGCCCTGCCCCGTGCCGGTCGCATGCGACGGAGGGGGGTCGACGCGCAGGTACAAGTCTGTCGCGGTAGAGTAGCGGCTGTACATGGTCGAGATAGCTTGGAGGTGCCGTTCTCCTGACGCTCGGTCAAAGCCCGCTGCCGCCGCTGCCGAGTCAGGTCCAACCCCAGAGCCGCTGAGTGCGTGCGTGAGAGCGGAGAACCCGGATGGAGAGGTGATAGACGATAGACGACTCGACGGCGGCGACGCGGGCGTGTTAACTGCGGAATCCAGCTCAAACTGGCTCGAGTCGCTCGGTGGGACGTCCGTCTCGGTCATCCCGTCGTCCACATACATAGTCGCAGAGTGAAAGTCCGAATCCAGCATCTCGCCGACGAAGCAGCAGCGTGCCTTTATGTCCTCCATCACAACATCCGTCAGTATCTCCCCGGGGACGCGCATCGAGCGGCTTGCAGCAGGGATATTGGCAGCACCGCCGAGGGTAGTCAGTGGGGGCATATAAGTTGCGAACATCAGTATCAGAGCGCGTAAATGCAACGTGAGTCTGGAGCCAGCGAGCGGCGTCGTTTTGAGTTGTGGAAAGAGGGGGCGAGAGGCGAATATCTAAACTTTCTGCTCAGAGTTTGAGCCATGTAAAGGGCTTCTCGGGGAGATCTTACGGGAATAACCGTCGACTCTAGGTAGCCGCAATCGAGTACCAATCCTGTCATCCTGCCAACGCCTAGTAATGCTAATAAGTGACTTGATATGAACGAAAGGGAGGGTATCTAGTAGGGAGGTCAGTATGGGTACTGGCAAGGGGAGATACAGATAGTACACGCCTGAAGGTTGTCGAATAGTACGCTGGCCATCATGTCTTTTATGTGTAATGGCAAAAGCGGGTGCTCGACAATAATCACTTTGCGCGACTTTGGATCTGTCAAAAGAATCCTGGCGCGTAGATGAGTAACGTGTGGATATTCAGGAGCTATTCTGCCTACTCACTCATGAAAGACTCTCCTCAGCCGGTCCTGCAGCTTAATCCTCAACATCCTGTCCTCCTCCTCCCTCTCCGTCTCGCCCTGCGCCCGAGTCAAGCCCCATAGCGTCGTCTGATCACCATTCTCCACAAAGAACACGTCCCGCGGGCGGCCTTCCCCGCTGAACCCGGCCTTCCAGACACGCGAGCCGGGGTCTAGGATAATGCGGTCTTCAGTACCATATAGTGAGTGCCGTCGCGTCGTCGCGTAGTGCGGCGAAGAGTGCATGATCGATGAAGCAAGGCGGTTACCAATGGGCGTTGACGGGGCCACGGCGCCCTTGGAACGCGGGGTATTCGAGGCGCTGGCCATTTTGGTAGTGGTCGGACGAAGGGAGCGGGACAAAGTGTATTTGCGGTAGCAAGGGGACTCGGAATGGAGAGCGGCACGTTTAGTCACGTGCCTAATTGAACGCGTACTGCGCTGAGCACTCGCGCGCGCGGTTCCTACTCAGCTTCACTCTGGCATGATCATACCTATAAACCTTCCCGCACATGTGCCAAAGTCGGAAAACAAATTCCCTCCTCAACTGGCGAAGCTAGGGTCCGAGGAGGTAGTTCTCATCGAGTTGCAGGGTTCGATCGAGGTCGAGGGCAGCCAGTGGGGCCAGCCAATCGGTCGATTGAAGTTTGATGAAAATGTGTTTTTTGTTCAGTGGCTTTAATCTGAAAGGCGATAGCTGACGCGTCTGTCTTGTATGCAGGATTCAAAGCCGACAATGCTGATTGGGCACAACCTCCTCGAGGGAAAAATAGTGAACTTGCCAAAGCCCTTAGCCGTACTCTTCAAGAAGGACATAGACGTATCGGGCGCGGGGGAAGATAGCAAGGGAGGTGCAACATGCGAGTATGACATGGTAGCCGTAGTGAAGCGCAAGATACTGTTCTCGAAGCGGCCCATGCCTATCGTCAACATGATGAGCGCGCCGTCGGACTTCGGTTCGAAGAAGTAGCTGGCCTTTATCTATATCTCCTTGGGCATGTATAACTGTATGTGTGTATATCAAAAAAGACGACTTCTGTATCCTTATCAGACGTTACGATAATAAAGTATAAACGTCCTCGGACAAACTTTGTGTGCCCGGGAGACTCGGACGCGTGCGATGCGCGTAACGGCACGTGCCTGACGAAAATCATGAACTTCTTTACGTATGGCAAGATCCAGCTCAGCTCAGCTTTTGCTCACTGCTCACCGCACAACGCTCGTCTTTTTGCTAGGTCCGCCATGTCTTTCGCAAGCTGTGAGTAATCCCCCTCGAGGACATCAGTAAACACAACTGCTCACACATCACAGACCTCCCACAGACTCCCGGCCTTCTCCCCAAATGGCAGCTCCTCGTCGCGACCACCGCACTATTCAACACCGTGCAGTGCTTCTTCACGCTCAAGTTCACGAAAAGGATATACAACACCTCTCCAGGTATGTGCACACCCTTCACCCTCCTCTTCTCGGGACGCGGCCGGCTCCTTCATCTTCCCGTAACTGACTTTAGGGGGGTGTGCAGTGACGGCGCTCCAGGCGCGTACCTTCGCCGTTTGGACGCTCACGTCCGCCGTTGTCCGCTTCTACGCGGCGTATCACATCACGGATAAGGTGTACGTCCGCACCCTGCTCCTTAACCACCCCTATTTAACAAACAATATTTCCAATTCGCGTCCACCCGCTAGTGTATACGACATGGCACTCTTCACGTACCTCATCGCCTTCGGTCATTTCTCCTCGGAGCTGTTCATCTTCCGCACCGCCAAGATAAACCCGGGCGTCATCAGCCCTGTCATAGTCGCAAGTGCGTCGTGTCATCTGCTTGTCGTTACATCGCAGCTCACATATCCCATTCGTCCCTGCCATAAACAGCCACTTCGCTAATCTGGATGGTCACTCAATATGACTTCTACGTGCGATCATAGCGTCTCTCCGAAACCTTCTCCCCACGGAAGCTGGCGCATCTTTAGAATTTTTAATATTACGAATTGTTATTTACGTCTACGACGGCTTTCTTGCGGTATTTTCAGCCCCGACATGCTTCTAGATGTCCCCGAAATGAGCATGTGTGTACTGAGTTTTGGGAAGCATAATCCATTTATATGAGAGAGAAAAAATACACCCAGTGATCCGTATTGCACCCCACTATAGAAACCTAAGAAAAAATAGAGACGTCGACTATATAGTACAATTTTGCAGAATGCGGGAGTGCCGAAATAGGATGAACGGCAGGACCTGGATGATAGATAAATAGATGGGACAACGTGTGCGAGTGAAAGCGAGAAATGAGGTAAGAAATTCGTAAACCGATGGCGTGATAGATAGAGCGAATGAAATAAAAGCAACAAATCAGCTGGACGATAAATCGGTCGACTCGGATTAGATGAGAAGTTATGCAATTTTGAGATTCGTAAAAGATTTATCATTTTTCTTCTTTTTGATCAGCCTTGGTACGCGAATGCAACGGCGCCGTAGAGTCCGTCTTCACAGCCGAGCATACCGGCTCCTTCGAGCACCTCCATTTTGCGCGCGTGCCAGCCTGTCCCGCTGCTTACGTTGCCACGTGCGTCTGCGAGCCGCTCAAGCGCCGTACGCAGCGGGTGCGTGCGCGAAAGTGACCGGCGAAGGCCCGGGCTAGGGCTCCCGGGTTCAGTGACCCAACCACTCGCGGCATCGACATACCACGCACGGCCCCCCTTGCTGCGCACGATGCGCCACGTGCCTGCACCGGTGCCTAGACCGTTCAACAGGGGCATCGCAAGTTCCAGGACGCGGAGACGTGTCGGTGCATCCTGGGTTGTCTCCTGCTCGTCTGCTGGCGAGAGCGAGACGCTGAACGTCGTGGGAGGCATGCAGAGAGATTGGATGAGTGTGCCGTGTAAGGCAATAGATGCATTGAGTACACGGCCGGAAGCAGGGAGCGAAAGTTCGGGGGATGTGGATATGAGTGTCAGAACCTCAACGTTAGGGGCACGGGAAAGTAAGAAGTCTGCGATCGCACGCAAAGGAAGCAGTGGAATATATGAAAGACCAAATGAGCGAAGGTGCGGCTGAGCCGGGAATGCCCCGAAGTGAGCGGCGGTAAGCGGGCTGCTCGAGAGGTCAAGATATTCCAGTGTACCGTTGGTGAAGCATGGCGCACGATTTATGAGCTCTGATAAATTCTCTGAGCTAAGCGCAGAAGGATAGGTCGCATCACCGTAGAGATTGAGGTGCTTCAGTTCTCGTGTGCAGTTTCCGTTGACCAGGAAGTCAACAATGGATTCACCCGTAAGGCGAGTACAGCGCGCGAGAGCAATGGCCTGCAGACGAACGGTATTGGACACACCGAGCGCCTCCAGGAGCCCCGATGATACGCGTGTGTTGGACAAGTCGAGATGCGTCAACGAAGGAAATGCGAGGACAAACGGATGCAAAATATCAGGTTGAATAGACCTGACTCCCAGCAGTCCGAGTCTCTGCAAACCGGGGAACTTCATCGGCTCCCTAGGGATACGATGAAAATGTGAGTCTCCTCTATCACGCTCATCCTCGCTCGAGTCGGATTCGTCTATGGCGATGTACGAATGTACAAAATCGTGGAGAGCGTTGAAGAAAATAGCCGAGACGCAGCCCGTAAAATCGACCGCCACGAGGTCCTTACATTCCCTTCGCCTCTCGAGTTCCATTTCATCAGCATCTTCGCCGTTCTCCACCGTCAAACTTCTTCCACGAGAAGACCGACCACGGCCTCGTGAAGGGGAACCCCTAAGGAAGAGCTCTTTGAGAACAGGAAGGGTAAGCGCCCCATCCATATACTCCGTAGCCCCGAATGCGGCAAGATTGGGGCATTCCTAATAGGACCATTTAATAAGCGTCAACTTCATCCAGTAAAAATGTCTCACATACCTTGAGAGTATTTTCCAAGCGTTCGCTGGTTACGAAACGATGTTTGATGGCCTCACCAGTCAATCGACGCATGCCAATGGTTCGGAAATGGCTGAAATCAATGCGTCGGACATGTCTTCCCGGGTGAGGATCCATAGGCGCGGGGACTACATCATACGGGCCAAGAGATGTCAGGAACAAGGCCTAAAACATAACAGTCATCAGCAGAATTAATTACCGTAGAACCCGGAGCCGTCTTGCTGCACGACATTTTGGAGTGCATCATTGATGGACCGCATGACCTTCCAGCGGGCGGGACTCTTCGACTTTGTCCGCAGGCGCCGCGGCGATGGCTCACGAGACGCAGGCGGGGACAGTAGCTCGGGGGGAATCGAACTGTCCGGTCCGGACAGGCTGGCGATGATGGATTCGTGCAGCAACTTCCTCGACGCCTCATCGGCTGGTAGGTCAAGCGAGCCAATGGCAAGAGCGGCACTGGCAGCCCGACTAATTGATATGTCGATTTGCTCCTCGCTGATGTCTTCCTCGCCGGCTGTGAGCTCCCCGACAAAGGCGAGCCAGCTCTGAGGGAGGCGGACCTCGACCTTGCGCCAGAGCCAGGGCTTTGCCGCATCAGACCAGGCGTGGCTGACGAGACAGAGATTGTAAAGCGTTTGGCGCGCCACAGGTTCCGGCCAGTGCGAGGGCGGGAGGGACGAAGGCAGCGCCGTCGGGACGCTGGGGTCGTCGAGCACAACGGGGTCAAGAGAGGGCACCGCGGCCGGGATGCCGGCGTTGTAGACGGCAGCGCATATAGTGCCAAAGAGTTCAGGAGGAAAACGGTCGAAAGTGCAGGGGGAATGCATGTTTTGTGCTTGTGAGGGGCGGGAAGAGAGAGAGGCCGAACATTGGGCTTATATATGTCGTCGGAGGTGGAGGGAGTCACGGGAGGACAAGACCGAATCGCGCCATGCAGGTCCGCAGATCACCCCAGTCGGAGTTTACGTCTCACGGATCATCCCGGCCGACGCACATTCCTCTCGTCATTATATTCCCGAGCGTCCGTGGCCTTTCTCTTCCATTTCCAACAGGACTCGCTTGTGCTCCCCGCTCTTGTTTTCATGGCCGCAGGATTATTCTAGAGGCTCGACCACCACAGCCGACCAACGCTGTCGGCATCTTGAGCCTTTCTTGCGACACATGACACTGCCTTCGCTCGCCAACACTGGTTGCCACACGTCGTATGCGCTTACGTAGACCCTCCTGCTCTTTTTCTGAACCAGGGCAGAACGAGTTTCTCCCCCAAACATCCTGCTGTTCTCGCGGCGTCCAGTCGATGCGCGTAATGCCTTGTCTCATGGCTCCATCAGGGCATCTTGCACACTATACTATGGTCATGTGCTGCCCCTTGGCTGGCTGGGCCGATCCACTTGCCCACTGCAGTCGGCAGAGCGCGTGCACGCACGGGTCTGCTACTGAGTGCCCATGACACGCCTGTTCTCGTGAAACGCAAACTGAATGACATCCGGAAACCTGCCCGTCCGAGCGCATATTATTACCCTCGAAGACACCCCTGCTGCGTATGTTTATTGGGTTCGCCTCCGGAACACTTTTAGTTTGACCACTGGCCGTGGCGAACGAGCGTCACTCCACTGTATACGTCGGCTTCTTACGTTGTGCGTGGTACGACATCAATGGCGACTATGAGAGTCCTCACACATGTGTACATCATTCACTACCGACGAAGTCGCAATTTTACTCCGACTCGTGCGTGTGTTCTCGCTATGGTTAAGATGTTTCTCGCTTGAGAAAGGCCACCCCCGCACTAAAATGTTACGTCTTTTTTTTTCTCAGGGCGAATAGCCCGACCTGGTCACATTCTTCTCGGATGTTTCTTTTCGATTATTTCGCGCATTTCTGAAACAATTGTATGGATTTTCCCCCCGTCCCCCTCGGCCCCGTACGATTTGTTACCGCTAGGTTCCTAGCGAGGGGTCAACATGAAGGACCGAGACTCCGACTTGTTGAGGTCCGGGCGATGTCTCTAATAATGTCTCCGATCGGCATCGCCTTCTCCCGACATCCATAAGAGGAAAGACTTCCTTATACCTATTACCTACCGAATTTCGCTTTTCAGCCGGAGCATTCGGTATACTGCGACAAATGCTGCGTAAACAACAACACTAGCAACCGGTATACGAGCTACCTTTTACGGATCTTGGCAATAGTGGGCGCATCCCCTCGTGATCCATTAACGCCTCATTCATTTAGCACCTCGGCATGTGACAAATTTAGTTTCAGAAGAAAAGAAATGGATGAGTACACTGATGGCTTTTGTCGCATAGAGAATCCGAAGCCCGGGAAGTTTAGTGAGAGGTATGAGTGTGCATTTGACGCACGTTTCTAGTTTATTTTCTGTTCAGCTCCCTCCCTCTGTCAGTTCGCTGACTCAGGGGACGGCGGTGAATATATGGCCGCGTCGTAGAGTCTGTTAAGGAACTATGCAAGTGTGAAGGGAAGTTGAGATGAAAGGATGCTAGTAGTAGATCGAATAATGATGACGGGGGGCGGTCTCTAATTTACGAATTAGGCCGTGCACGTGTACACATGCTGTAAGCGAAAGGGTAGTCTATTCTCGGCCATCCCCGTCCATGCCATTCAACGTAAACGTCGACGGGTCTACTTCAATATTAAATCCAGCCTGCGGCTTCCGCGAGAAAAAATAAAGACGTCGCCATGCTACGCATATACGGTGCGTTCACGCGACTATGAGGGTACAACGTCCGCCATTTCGCGTGCTTCGTGCTTCCGAGCCTTCCACGGTACAATATAATTATGTGCATGGATGTCTCCGTACCATAGGAATTGGGGTGGCCCGACTGCGCGTGTCTTGAGCTGGCAGTCTCACCCAACCCCCTGGACCTGATAGAAGCAACGGGCTTCTTTAAATGTCTGCGTTCACGAGCTATTTCGGTATAACCTGCTAGTGTGCACCTGATTCATTTCGACTCTGTGCGGATATAGGAACCACGCCATCTCATCTTCCACGACACTGAGAAATATATTTGGTAGGTACCCCACTTATGTCGGGTGACTCGGGGAAGGGGGGGGGCGAGGAACTTGAAGTTTTCGAGTGTGTGCGAACATGTATTGCTTGAGCAACTTTCCTAACCTTCTGATCTTGTCGGTTATGAAAGCAAGAGCTACTGAAACTTGGCAAATATCATTCTTCTCTCGCTGGAGGGTTTTATTTCTTTTGAGGAGAGGGCCTTTCAATTTATACCGACCCTGCCTCATGCGGGCCGATTGGAGGAATGAATGTGGTCACGTGATATGGCACGTGACTGGATTACGGCTATATCGTGGGTCCGTGATTCCGAGTCGCCCGTCGGCACCGTCATAACCTAAGACCGCCTCTGTCGTTTCCTGTCTTTCACCGCTATGTCCACAGCGACCTCAACGACGACAACGTCGTCGCAGATGAAGTTTCCGAGCTCATCTGCGAGCCTGCAGATGTCGGGTGCCATGCCACTCAATGCATACCCTTCCTCGTCTTCGTCGACGCCGTCGGCCACCTCACCCAATTCAAATACAGGCGCAACTTCGGAATCGAGAATGTTTTCGTCTGCTTCGACATTGCGTTCACTCTACCCACGCGCAGCCCGTGCACTTCTTCGGCGGGATATCGCGCTTACGCATACGTTGCTCGCCTCCGCTTTTGCTCTCTTGACGCCTCCAACAACGCTTGCGTCACCGGATGCACTCGACCTACACCGGCGCAAGTGGTACATTCTGCGTATTACTCTTGAAACATCTGTCTACGCGCTACCGCCCGCATCAAATGACCCCGAAGAGCTCCCAGCATCCTTGCGCGCGAACCTCATGCTCTCTGCACAGAGTCTCATCGCAACACTGCATGCGCGCTCCGTGCGTCTATTCACGCCGCAGACCCAGAACCCGAAGTCGGCATATCTCCCCGCACAGATACTCGTTACGCTTGTCCTATCGAGTCTAAAATTACATTGCCCGGATGCTGGACGAAGCATGGTTGAGGATTGGTTGGCGCAGCGGGAGTCGGTGGAGAATGTCCGCGATGATGCAGAAGGGTACGGGCGCGTAGTGGAGCTGTTTTGCCTGCATCTTCTGCCGAGGCTGCAGGATTGGGAATACGCAGGGGAGTTCTTAGAGTATGAGCGTGAGCTTCCTCCGCAAACCCGGCAGGTAAGTCCAAACAAATGCCAATGACTCCTTTCGCCAATCACATGTCTTCTATAATCAGAGCCTCCAACGGTCGCTCAAAGCCATTCGAAATCAAGAAATTGAGGCGGCCCGCTCGATACCGACACCTCCGCCTCCATCTAACCCGAGCACGCCCGGAGGTAGTTCATCTTCACTATCGCGCTTGCCGTCTCCGGCACCTTCAACAGCGTCTAGCTCGTCCACGGGCACAGACGATACGCATTCCACTCGCACGATTGTCCCGCACACATCGCGTCTGAAACGCGGTGCAAACGGAATTTCGGCACTTACCCCGACTCCGGCTACGTCTTCGTCACGTTTCTCGGATATGAAACATGCAAATGGATTCGGGAATGGCCACGCCACACGGGGGAAGCGTTCTCCGTCACCAGCATCAACTGTACACGCCGGGCCCCCAACCGCACGTCGGAGTCGAGTCAGCACGGACTCCGAGTCCGAAGCAGCAGCTTCGCAGCGTGCCGTCTCCGCGCGGAGCCCGCCTTCCGCCTACGCACTTATCAAAACCTCGTTACGACCTCTTTTCGCACGCCTAAGCTCATCGCAGATCGTCTTTGCGGTGCTCTTCGTGCTCGTGCCTGTTTTATCCTTCGTCCTGCGGCGGCGCCGACGTCGGATGGCCGGCGCCGAACTCGCCGGGACGGGAGCCGATGAGGTGCGGCGAAGACTGGCACTGAGACCGGACGGGTCACGGGTAGGCATGTTGAGTGTTGTGTGGTGGGAGCTGAGCCGTGCAGTTGCAGATGCAGTAAGGATGGCTGGCAGTGGACTGGTATAGATTGCTTTATTGGCTAATATTTACTATCTGTCTATGTTGTTTTGGTTGTGACTTTTGAACACTATCTAGAGTCTGTGTTTTTTGTGTTATGCTAAGTTTCAATAGGATTTTTCTGATTCACTCATTTACGGCATGAATGATTTGTAAGGTATCTCCTGCATTCTTAAGTCCACAAATTGAAAGAGCTTCGGCCGAAGGTGAGGATGACTCAATGGATAAGGGTTGCAGTACCGAACCGAAGAACGGAAGCGCAAGGCAGGCGGGTACGGAACTATAGGTATACTTACATGCACCGCAAAGGAGTGCGCGCGGAGCCGAAAGGATGTCAAAGGGAGCAAAACATGCAAGGTTGCGAAACAAAAGAAGGAACTAAAACTAAACATAAAAAAAGTAAAAGCAAGTGTACTATAGAGCTAGATGAATAACCAAGAGGCCTTAGAAAACTTTGCAGCTGCCCTCAGCTCCTGGGGGAAGGGTAGGCTAAAAGCGATAACATTCTTGTGTCGAATAATATTGTAGTCGTCGTCAATGTCGATAAAGAAAGGTTTAGCGTCCAAGCTAGTAATCCTTCCTCCAAGCCTCAACGACGCCCTCCCCACCTTCTTTCATACGCTCCTTCACCCACTGTCGAAAAAACCGCTCCCCGAGCAGCGGGAGGTATATCTCCCGCGGCCCGACGCGCACCATCCCGCGCAGATACACTCGGTATCCCAGCGAGGCCTCCACTGCACCACGCAAGTCCGCGAGGGTGTTCTCCCCATACGTCTTGACCGAAAGTGTCTGCGCACCCGCATCCAGATTTCCGACGCGTCCACGACGATTCTTGCTATAAGAAGGCAGAGTGAGGGTGGACGGGCCCAAAGCCGAGAGATATGCGGTCGGGTGCGTCGAGTTGCCCTTGACGAGCACCATAAGCGCCAGCGGGTGTTTGACGGGCCTAGGCGCCCATCGCGCGCTGAGCAGCGTCGGGTCGCGCGGCGGGGTGGGCGTATGCCGAATGCGCGGCGGGCTCGTGACGCCCATCGACCCGAGTTTGTCCGTGGGGACGCCGTTGAGCAGCAGCGTGGGGCGCGTGGGCGGAGGAGGGGCTAAACTTAGGGCACTGAGCGCACTCGTGATCGCATCTAGAGGCCGCCGGGTGCGGGTAGCACTCTTCTTTGAACGAGATGCCATAGAGCTGAGGCGGGTATATCCACTGGTCTTTCGACGAAGGAGTTTCTCCTTAGATGTTGATTCTGGTTCCTGCTTAGGACCTTTGGCTGGATCAACAGACACATCATGCACACAACTCTTTGGGTGGTTAGGTGGTGTCCTAGGACTGTGGCCGCGCACAAAAGACTTTAGACTAGCTGCAGCGATTGCCCTGTGAAGTTTTGAAGCGGCAAGACTGCCTGCACCAACAGATCTGCGCCACTTACGTGCCACGATGCCTCTTCGAAGTCGGTGATTGCGGGAAAAGGTGCGGGAGGAGGAGCGGACACGGGATTTGGGTATTTCGGGTAGTGTCCTAACAACGGAACTGGCGTTCGATAAACCTTCATCTGCCACAGATGGGAAACCCCCTTCGTTTTCTATCGAGTCCTTCCCCGGCGAGTCAGGTAACAGACAATACAATTCACTGTCCTCGGACGACTCAGAGGCAGGCCAGGACGGAGCTGGAAGAAGCTTGGGGGGGACGTCAAGCATCGTGCTATTACCGGTCAGGTGGTTCCGGGGGTATCTTCTTGGTGAAGTAAAGGACGAAGAGTTTGCGTTGTTCGTTGACTTTGGGAAGAAGAATTCAAGACTATTGAAAATGTGCTGAATGAGTTACTTCGTCCTCACCTTTGCACGATCAAGGTGACTATTAGGAAGGACACAGGAAGCCTTCCTTACTGGTTTATATATCTCTGGTGAACTCCTGTGATTACGCCCTCCGAGTTGAGAGACCATGTGGTCGGGAGAAACGTCACCTGAAATAATCTTTGTAACGTGTCCACCGTCAGCCACCTACCACATTGAACAGAAGGAAGAAACGTACCACGTCCTGATCAGAACTTGCGAGAACGGTCTGCGAAGCCTCCAATACCTGCCGAGAGTCTACGGAGGATGAGTGCTTTTGCGACAAAGGTGATGGGGTGCGTTTGCCAAAGGGAAAGTTCTGACGCTTCGCCAGTGGTTGATAAGGTGGCTGGAGGCGATGCTCAGGAGCACCGACTTTTTGGTGGCTGACAGCTTGATACGACTAAAGTTGGCGCTCCAGCTGCAACTGAGGAAGACGCAGGGGCTTGTACGGGCCTTTTTTCGATGTGACGCCTGTTCTTCCCAGCAGAAGCGGGCGCAAAGCAGATGTTCCGACCTCGTGCCGCTGAGGATTGTCACCATTCAAAGCATCAGAGCTGCTTGAGGGGTAAGAACTGTTGTCGATTGCAAGACCCTTCTCGGGGTCGAATTTGTGCTCTGGAGCGAGGAGTCGTCCTCGGAAGACGTAAATGCATGGACCAGCAATGCCCGAAACCACAAGAAGGGCACCAATAAAGCCCAGGACGATGACGAGAATAGGAAAGCGCAGACTAGACGAGGGCGCTGAGGACGACGGAGATGAAGTGGCCAGAAGAGGAGCCGGAGTGGATATGTCATAAAAAGCGGGTGGCATAACCCAAACACTGTCGTAGACCCCTGCGACACGACGGAGAGTACAAAGTACAGAGAAAGAACTTCATAGGCTTGACCTTGGTTGGAGAGGCTGACAGTTGATGATCCAGGATAGCTTCGCCCTGCCCCACAGGAAAATGAAGCGGCCAGCACCGAAATCACCTCGGCGGCGAAGCAAGCTGACCAGTACCCCCAGCCTTAGAGATGTGCTCCAGCAGTAAGCATTGCAGAAGATATCAATACCGAGAAAGAAGAGAACGGACAGTACAGCACGGCTCCTCAAAAGAATCGACGGGGTGAGTGGATGCACATGTCTATGTGATATTAAAAGCGCAAAAAAATACATTTCACCTAATAAATTATATCCAAGCTCTTTTGGAAAGTGAGGACTGGCAAATAAAATCAACCACGATATGTTCTCACCAAATATGAGCTGGTATTCCCTTCCGCTACCGTCAGTGCAGTCCTAGGCTGCGATATATTCCCATACAGCTCCTGCCTACATATTGAGAAAATTGGGCCGTATCGGAAAAAGTAGACTCAAGGCGTTGTGTAGAGTTTAGAAGACTGTCGAGGAATTCGTCGGCGGTGCTTGGAGAGCCGATCTGGTGCAACTCTGGACGGGTTCATATTATTAGAGAACTTGGGAAAATCGATGCAAGCAAATTTAATCATACCTGCAGCGACATAAGCAGACGAAACCAGCGCCCTTTTAGTGTACCATGCTTCCTGCAGGCCAAACCACTAAGCTATCTTTTGCGATGTTACATAACACATGACAACCTACACCAGTGCTTTGGTCACCCGACAAATAACAAGCCTGGTCTGCGACGGATAGAGCGTGTCGTAAAGCCGGTCTTGGGTCCAAGGGAGGAACACCGAGCGTGGGGGACGCCATTAACGCGAACGCCTCAAATACGCGTTCAGCTCGTGCCAGTCTCGTCCATGCCTGGACCGACGTACCTCAGGAAGCAAGTGCAGCACAGGGTCGTTCCAGCGCAGCCTGTGCTTTAACAAAGCACTAACAGTCTTCTCCTTGCAGCCTTCCATCCCATTCACGCCCTCCTCAAGCCATGCATTAATTAGAGACCGCCTGGCGTCCTCGCCGGAGCCAAACAGCGAGGAAACAGCGGTGTCCGAAAGAGACCCAGAGTGCGGTGTTGGGAGAGAGAGGGCAGCTAGGGAGAGTGTTTTGCGCGTAAAGCCATGAGCCTTTATTAGAGGAAACGCGCACTTCAGTAGATGTTGAGTCTGCATAGTGGCACGGGCTCTCAAGACGAGTCAGAATTAATCAGGCGAACCTGGAGGTTAATTAAACCCTCAGCAGTACTGCCTTATACGGTTCGCTTACTTTTATCACAAGATTTTTTCCTAATGAGCTCAGTTTACGGTAATCCACACTTGCTAACAAGCTTGAAGTACTAGCATTAGTGAAAGAAATTACACTACAATCGGGCTTCATGCTCGTCTTTCTTGAACGCAACCGGATTCTAGTATTTACTCAACTAGCATAGCACTCTAGGTTTCATTAAGGTACTCAAACACGTCGACTTTATTCTTGTACAAGAATTACATACAAAGCCGCATATACCTGTACAGGCGGCTTTTATATAAACTACACCAGCTCCTTTTGCGCTGGGCAGATGAGAGTCGTCTAGTTTCCAACCGGGAAGGACTGGGAACGAACAGTCTTAATCCAGGCAGCGTTAGCATCAGGGTACTGCAAAACATAGTTAGCACTCGGCACTAGGTAAACCTATTGCGAATTACAAACCTCCCAGACCATGGCGCCGGCGTTCCAGTTCTTCTGCTTCGCTTGAGAGAGACAGGTGGCGAGTGTAGTCGTGTCGATGAACCCGTTCGAGGCGTCCTTGGCAGTGGCGGGTTTTCCGATAACGAGCTTGTTAAGCTCAACGCCGGAGGCTGCGATCTCGAAAACGGACGTCTGGGGCCAGGTGGAGGAAGACTTGGTCAAAAGACTGGTGCAGTCGGTGTAATCGTTTTCTGTAAATAATCGGTCAGAGGATGACATCGAAAGATTGGACAGGGCTGCTCACGGTTGTAGAACTGAATGTTGTACTGAGGGAGATAGAATGGAAACACATCAGCACATGTGGGGCGAGATGGTCATAGATACGCTGCCTCACCCAATCGATCATATCCCCGACGTTCTTGTTGACGGTCAAATAGGCACCACTCTTGTAGCCCGAGGTCGAGAACCATGGAGCGAGGGCTGGGACACGGAAATGGTCAGACTTGGATGTTTCAAGCGGACATTAATGAAGTGCTTACGAGCGTGGGTCAAAATGTACTGGCCTTGAGGTAACTGGCTACGGAGAGTCTTTGTGAATGTTTCGAGCCACTCTTCAGCCTTACCGTCGCCAGCGTTCATAGCTGCTTCATCCTATTTGCGAGGCCGAGGCCTGTTAGTATCTATCGGAACGGGAACCCTGACAGAGACGAACCTCGTAATCAATGTCGATACCGTCCAAGTTGTTGTCTTTAACAAACTTGGCCATTGTGTTAGCGAGCGTCGTCGCATCTTGGCCCGAAGTCGTCGGTGTTTCTGTGCTGCCAAAGGCGGACACGATGACTTTAATCCCTGCAGCATTGTACTTGCTCTTGAGTGACTGGCGAGTGCTGCTGTCGAGGGATGCCCAGGCCTGAGCTTGGTCAACAGGGCCAGTGCTTACAAGGAACGATAGCGCACTAAAAAAGGGTCCAATCAGTCAGAGATAACCATGTGACCGGGGAAAGACCGACAAGACGGTGTATCCCTGAAGGCTTGTTAGTTTGCACCATTACCGCATGGCGAGAAGACAAACTTACCTCGACATCAGAAACGTCTGGCAAGGCGCCAGTCACCCAAGCGTCACTGTAAATAACAAACTGCGGGCCTGATGACGTTCCGTTAGTGGAGTTAGTACCCGAAGACGGGGTTGCGGTGCTGGAAGGCAAGGCACTGCCGGAGTGCGAGACACTTTTGGAAGGAGAGGCGCCGCCGGAAGGCAAGACCCTACTTGAGAGTAAGTCCGATTCGTCACAAAAAGAAGGTGTGGAGACTCCCGATTCAGCAGGCGCAGCGGAAGCAGAAAGTATTGAAGAGAGCGTGGTCAAGAGAATGGCGGTTTTAGCGAGAGCGTTGACAAACATGGTGATAAATGAATGTAGGTTGTGGAACACGAGAGAAGGCTTTCAGTAGACAGTAAGAGGATGGAGGAATAGGGATTGAGTTCGTTGGAGAGCATTTTATACAATCTTCAATCTGGCACTAAGACTATAACACTTTGCCACCAAGGTGATGCCAAACGAATGGTCGGAACAAAGACAGTATCGGAGCTGCTACAATTGCCACTGCAGGCAGCCACATCGGTTCAAAATCAGGAGGCTCGGAGGTAATTTGCCGCAGATGAATACAAGATCTGTGCAAAATTCGCGCCTGTGGATGTGATTTGGCTATATCGGTTGCAAAAAGCCGGTTGAGAACCCGGGACGACGCAAAATAGATTTCAGAGTTGCTGGGGTCAACTGTGAAAAAGAATATGGATTGAAAGAGAGCCAAACGATAACCACATTGCTCCAAGGATAGCTGCAATGGAGGAAGTGCGACGAAAGCATTCATAGCAGACCGCACTCGCCGCCGATGTTCTCCTAGGTTCCTAATGAGGGCCAGTAAAGGGGCAAACAGGTTCCGACGAAACGCTTTCCAGCGCTGCCCTCTCCACATCCCATTGGTATGACGCCATTTGAATAGCTGTTTGTGAAGTTGGATGTAAACAACGCTACAAGCCCGGCCTTTTTCATATGCCGGAGTATCCATGTCCCCAGAGAGACGCCTGCAAAGATGACAGACGAACATCAAAGCAATGAGTTACGAACACGTCGCGGAGCAGGCATTGCGATAGCGGGAACTGCCTCGCCAGAAATGATTCATGAGATTCGGGCACGACGGCATTTGTGGCAAAAGCGCAAAGTTAGGCCACCGGAGTAGCCCAAAGGGAGTAAGTAACATACAACTACCCAGCCAAGGGACCCTAGCTGACGAAGATTTTGACTGTACGGACTTGAGAAGAACAGTATCCCGACCTTCGAACAGCTCTGCTTCAGCCAGTTCGCCAATTTCCAGTACTGCGGGGTCCATGAGCTATGCAGAACCTAGCTGCAGAACTTGAAAGTTGAGAAGCCCGTTTTACCGGAGCCGCTGCTGCCGCTTGCGAGGTTTCCTTCTTACGTCTCCCTTCCAAAACCGGAAGTATCCCGAAAAAATAATTGTCCCGGGTCCCGCCACCATAATCCCTGTGCGCGCAGCCCTAAGCCTCACATATCTCTTCTTGCACTCGCATTTGCTACGCACCCTCTTTCTGCGCTGGCTCAAATAACAATAGAAAGCTAACATCGAACCACGAAATCAGAAGAAGAGATTAAACATGTCTGACTGGGGTGCGCAGATCTGCCAGCCAAGTTTGCACGAAGAAAAGCTCACGATGAGGAGACAGACGCCTCCGACAGCGACTCGCCTGCAGCAGCCACAGCCGCGCCCTCTGCCCCAGCAGCAAGAGCGGTCCCTGCAAAGCCTGTAGTGAAGGGACGATGGGAGGGCGAAGACGAGGAGAACAACAACGTAGCCGTACGTCGTGGTGATCCTCACTGTATGCGCTAACCTTGCTGAGCATATTTGGGCGCGTGTATATGTAGTCTGACTGGGAGGAGTCCGAGGAGGAGGAGGAGGAGAAGCCCAAATCTACAACAGCCGCACCGCCGCCGAAGAAGAAGGGCACGATCAAGCAGAAGATCGCGGAGAAGGAGGCATTGAAGGCTGCGCGGAAGGTCGAGGACGGGGACGATGACGATGTGTACGACGAGGACTCTGTGCTCGACCCTCGGGAGAAGGCGCGACGGGACAGGGAGAGGGAGCTCAATGCAGACATGAGCAATGCTGCCGACCTACTTGGTGCCGCTGCGCTTGGAGGTACGTCTCTCGATTACCCCCAACCCTGCACTCCCATCTGATTTCTGCCTTTATTCCCCGTAGGAACGTCCGACAAAGAGCTCGACAAGCTCATCTCCTCCGACCCGCGCACGAAGGAGGACTTCCAAGCTCTCTCCGCGCGCATCATTGAATACATCGTGAAGCGGCACCAAAACAAGCCGCTGTATGCGTCGTTCGTCGAGCACCACGTACGCGAGCTCGCGATGCCGCTCAAGGACGTCGAGGTGCGCAAGGCCGCGAGCACGCTCACGACGCTCGCGAACGAGAAGCAAAAAGAGCAGCGCGAGAAGGCGAGCGGGAAGAAGAAGCCCAAGGCTGCGAATAAGCCGGGACTGGGATTGTCGAAGGCAGCGAGCAAGTTAGTGTTTTTTTGCCTCTTTCCTTGTGACAACTGTTTTTGATGCCTAATCTCCGCAGGCATGACACCAATATATACGAGGAAGTGCTGGACGACTTCGGGACGAACGCGGATGATTTCATGTAATGGAGTCGAGTGGGGCGCTGTTGTTTCTGTAGTCTACTATCTTTCGAATTGACGTTGAATACCATTAGTTGTACTGTTTCTCTGGTATTTTAGATGGAGAACGGCTCATTTGAAACAGTTGTGCACGAGTAAAAGTGAACAAACAAAATCATGTAGGTAAAAAGAACAAAGTGAATCATCTAATCTTCCTCGTCTCCACTCTCATCTTCGGCATCGCTGGCCATGCCGATAACTCCGCCGCTCTCCCTCGCCTTCACTTCCCGCCCAGCCTCCTTCAATTTTTGTGAGAACGCCTTTCTTGCCCCGACGTTGGCCCCGACATCCCAGATCTGCAGCTTCGCTTTCGAGCCGGCCGCAGCGATGGTCAGGGGGTCGTCAGGCGAGAACGTCGCAGAGAAGACCTTTCCCTGTGAAAAAAAAATAAACAAAACAAACAAAATTGAATATAAAGCCCAATGTTGACTTACAACACCGAGGTCCCGCGACGTCACCAGGCTTACGTCCTTCTTCCCGTCCTTCTTGTCGTTGACGTTCCACACCTTGACCATCTTGTCCGTACCGCCCGTCGCTAGGCACCCGCGGATGTGCGGGTTCACGTCGAGCGCGGAGGCGGCGCCGTCGTGCGCGGCGAGCATGAAACGCGAGGGGGACGGACGGTTAACGTCTGACGGTAAGGCGCGCACGTCGAAATTGAGGACGATGCCGTTTTCGAGCGAGACCTGGTGTGAAAGAAGAAGAAAATTAATGAGGAGAACGCCCGACCGTAAGACGACCCCGAAACGCACGTAAAACCCATGACCCTCCCAAGGATCCCACCTCACCGCCTCCACATCTGCACCGACAACCGCGACCACACCCGTCTCAGGCGAGCGCGTGTCGAACGTGCGCACCGTGCGGTCATAGCTGCCCGTCAGCAACACCGTCGGCTCCCTCTCGTTCCACTGCACCGCCTGCACCTTGTCCTTATGCACATCAAAGCTGCGCAGCGCACCGCTGCCCGCACCGTCGCCCGTCGGGTCGCGGCTGAGGTCCCACAGCTTGACTGTCCGGTCCGCCGACGCCGACGCGAGGAGGTTGCGATGCGCGCGGTTCCATGCGAGCGCGAGCACCGCGTCGACGTGGTGCGCTGCACTCGCCGCGCGCGCCTTCGCCTTCTTCTTCTTCTTCTTACCTGTACCGAGCGGTACGGGGACGTGCGCGGCGGTCTTGTCCGGCCGCCCGAGCACGGAGTCCGGGTAGAGCGCGTCGACGGTGTCGAGCGACCAGATCTCGATCTCCGGGTCGAACGTGCCGACAGCGATGTAATTTCCGAAGCGCGCCGTGGAGTCGAGGGGCATGCCGTCGTCGTTGTCAGCCCTTTGGGTGCTTGCGGAGCTGCAAGGCGGGAAGTCAAGCCATTCGAGGCAGAGTGGGTAGGCGGGGAGCATGATGTCGTGGTGCATATAGAGGTTCTCCTGCGACTCGTCGTAGACGTAGATCTCGAGCTGGGAGATCTGGTCTTCTGTTTTTGCGGCGACTAGGATGTTGTCGGTGGGGAGGACTTCGAGCTCTTCTCGTTCTAAAGCTTCGTCGTCCTGTTGGGCCTTTCAGCTGAATGCGCGGGGTCGCATATAAACGGCGAGTCTCACCTCTTTTAATGTGATATAGGGGTCTTCGTCGTTATCCTTGTAATATGTTAAGCCCTTGATATTACTGAAAGGTCCAGATGCTGGGAAAGAGGGAGAAAAAAAAGTCAGACCGCGAGCGCGAAGGAACGATTAATAGCACACCTATCGACCTGGATTCCTTGTCATAATCGTCCAAATTATACTCTGCCAAATCGTCGTCGTCTCCGCTCGTCTTCGGAGTAGGATCCTCGTCCATCGGCTCATCCTCGCTGTTCCCACAAGTAAGTCCAAACCGTAGATGACGGGCAGCATAGACGGAGATACGCACTCGACCCACGCATCGTCGTCTTCATCATTTACGGCATCATCGTCCGCCTCGTCACCTTCAGCTCCCTTGCCCATCTGCTTGGCGGCCTCATGCGCGCGCTCGAGCTCTACACGCGCATCCTCGAGCTCGATACGGGCGAGCGCACTGACGCGCCCAAGCTCCCTTTCGTCGAGGTTGTATTTTCCCGGGTGCCGTGCAGTGACTCCCCGCTTCACCCTGTAAACACAGCATTTACGAAGCAATAAGAAAGGGGGTTTAAATGTACACGTACCAGGAGACACAGGAGATGAGACTGCTCATGAGCGCTGAAGCTTTGAAGTTTTTCCCGCACGCGGCGTCGATCCGTTGGGTCAAGTAAGATAATTGCAGCGAGCGCCCGTGGCTGTTTCCTTTTCCAGCGCCTCGTCTCTGAACAGCCATCGCACCATGTCCGAACAGCCGGACTCTGTGAAGGAAATACACCTAAGAGAGGAGAGCGTGTCGTCCGCGCCGCGCGTCAAACCTGCCCCCGACGCCTCGTCCATCTCCGTCCCGTTCGCTTACGCGTCGAGCGACGACGGCACAGACGAGAACCTGCTGATCCTCCTGCACGGCCTTGGCGAGCACTCTGGTTTACTCAATATGCGGCTCTGGGAATAACAGGTACCTATTTTACATGTGTTCTTGTAGGCGATACGCATGTACCGTTCGGGAAGCTAGGACAGCAGCTGAGGCTGCCGCAGACGGCAACGCTTGCACTGAGAGCGCCTCAACAGTACGTGCATAATCTTCGGGCTACTATTGTACAAGCTTTCATTAACCCCTCTTACACTAGAATCCCGTACCTGTACGAAGACGCGTTCCAATGGTACCCCTTTTTCGACGACCTCGGCGAGACGATCGCGCACCCCAACCCTGCGCTGGGCGTCACCGTCCTCACCGACGTCATCGCGCACCTCACAACCACATGCGCCTGGCGACCCGGCCAGATCCACCTCTTCGGGTTCGCGCAGGGCGGGTCCGTCGCGCTCGAAACCGCGCTCACATCATGGAAGGCACGTCCGCGCGACCCCGAGCCGGAGCAAGAGCGCGCATACGCACTGGGGTCCGTCGTGTCGATCGGCGGGCCCGTTCTGCTGCACCACGCGATCTCCATCGCGTGCGCCACGCCTGCGCTCGTGCTGCACCGCGCGGCGCCGTCGGGGCTCGCGTTGAAGGCGGGCGAGTGCGCGATGCTGCGCCGGCTGTTTGCGTGGATGAAGGAGGTGCAGCTGGACGCGGGTGAGAGCATGCCGGCGTCGCGCGAGGAATGGGAGCCTGTGATGGAGTTCTGGAGCCAGCGGCTGGGGAAGAGAACAGTGGAGGGGCTGTATGAGGTGATGAGTGGGACGGCGTAGGCGATGTGTAGTGGGTAATGGCGCAGTGCAGTACGGACACCGGTTTTTATTTCTTAAACGAATCTCAAGAGGATACCTATATATGCTTTTTGTACATATTTATCTGCATACAATTTTGAAGATATTGGCTTGGGTATTGAGGTGGCCTGATAATCGGGTTCGTATTGGCAAAGCTATCAACTACCTGCCTGGTGAAGAGGATGGTTAAATCTCAGCAGATAGACACTGCATCATTGGTGTAGAGGTTAGCATGGAATCTTCCCAGGAAGGAGACGAGTCTCTCCGGTTCCGTTAGGTTTCGACATGGGTTCGATTCCCGTATGATGCAAAAGGTATTTTTTGTTTTCCTTATTGGGCAGATCTGATGGAGCACAGATGCAGAAGCAGAATATGTTTTTCTAGCGGTGATGGGCGCTATGCAAATCCTCGGGAAGTCTTCGGCCCTATGGTTGAGGCGTTGTACGATCGTTCGTCCTGGACGACCATCTAGTGAGCGCTGCCCAGCATAAGAGATGCGTGTGACATGTGTGTGACACCTATCCAGGCAACGGACTGGAGTTAAACCGTGCGGGTTGGCTCGTCTCGATTGATGTGTTTGTAGGCGATTCTCACGAGGCGATGTCCGTTGGAGGCAGTCGCCTGTGCGCAGGCTGTGCCCGCAGGTAGTAGTACTAGTGCAGAATAACGTGCCCCGCGTACCCCTTCATCCCCCTCATCACCTGCATCCTGCCCTTTCCCCTGTGACGCACATACAGCCCCCACCACCTAGCATCAGCCTTGCACAGTCCGTATTGCTTTACCAGCCAACGTCCAGTCGAGTGCGTGTCCGTCCTTGGTACCCGTAACTACCACATGAAAATTATCTGACGCCGTAAGCAGCGCACCCTTGCACAGCCCGACCTACTAATCCCTTCGCTCCCGCCAATTCGTCAACCCCGCTTTCTCTTCCTTCCGCCGTGACGTCTCACCCGCCTACCCCGCCTGCCCGCCTGCCGTCCAGACTGGCGCAGTCTCCCCCCCGTCGCCGTCGTCGCCCCTTCGCCTTCGCTGTCCGCCAACGCTCCAACACCGTCGCGTGCCCCCCTTCGCCCTCCGCACCAACTCCACAAGATCGCCTAGACCCCGACGGGCGCCGCTCCGACTCGCACGACCGCCCGTCCGACGGTCAGCGCTCCACACCTCTCCGCGCCTTCTTGCGCCCTGCACTCCCCGCCCACGCATCCCGCTCAGACTCCGCCGACCCGTCCGCCGCAGCCATGATCCACGTCTCGCACGGCCCCCGCGACCTCAGCGCCTCGCCCCCGCCCCCCAGCCGCGCCAACCTCAAGGCGTGGTGGAACCAGTTCAAGTTTATGCAGCGCGCCAAGAACCCCAACCAGCGCGACTTCACCCCTGGCTATGGTTACGGCTATCACAAAGGTGTGTGCGCCCTCTTGTTCGCTTTCCCGCTGTCGATGCGGAGACGCTGACTGGGTGCTGGGTCAGACGACGCTCCTCACCCCGTCTTTGGTGCCCCGCTCAGCGAGAGTCTGAGATACGCCTCTGTACAAATTTCAACCGCAAATTCAAATGGCGAGTTATATGTGTGGGGCGATATTCCCGTTGTAGTGGCAAAATGGTGCGCTGCGCTTTCCCCCCATCATCAGCCCGCTGCCGGGACGCATGTCTTACTTTCTTCTCCAGCGGTCTATACCTCAAGGAAAACGGTGCGCGCATGCGCAGTTCGACTGCGCTAATCCTAGTTAACAGCGCCCCTATTTATTGTCTGTAGCGACGGAAGTCGAAGGTACTTTTCGCGTGAGCGGTTCCAATAAGCGAATGCGCGAGCTACAGGCGCTGTTCGAAGACCCGCCCAAGGTACGTTCGGCGCCCACTGATGCGCTTAACCGTCTGATTCATCTGCCGCCGACCGCTAGTATGGGAAGAACCTCGATTGGAAGAAGGAGAACTACACGACACATGATGTTGCGAGTGTGTTCCGCAGATACCTCACCATGATGCCAGAACCCGTGATACCCTATAGTTTGTATGCTAAAGTGCGTGGAGCAATTTTGTGCCGCCGTTATCTGTGCTTATGTCCACTTGCCTCCTACTCGCGTTCTAGTTCCGAGAGGCTCTATGTGCGTTTCTCCTCTTTTTTGTATTGTTGGAGTCCGCAGCTGAAGAATTTGGAGTAGCGACGAAACAGTCCACGGATGATATGATTAAAATGTACAAGCAACTAATTCGAAGCATGCCCCGACAAAACCAGTATCTCTTGCTTTACGTGCTCGATCTGCTGTCGGTGTTTGCACGCAAGGCGGAAAAGAATTTGATGACTGCCACGAGTGAGCGGCCCATATTTTTAATATATTCTGCCTCTGCGCGATAGACTTCAAAGTTATCGGCTGGGCTCCGCTTTCTGGGAAATGCTTGAAGTATGGTTTTACTAAACTGCGTACTTTCTTCACACAGATTTGGCCGTGATATTCCGACCGGGGCTTATCAACCATCCGCAGCATGAACTCTCGACAAAGGAGCACCAGTTAAGTCAGGAGGTGCTCGAGTTCCTCATATTACACCAAGATTGGTTTATGCTCGACGTTCCGCCACCGCCGCCACCGCCGAAGTCTCAGCAACAGGGGATCAGCCCATCGCCAATTCTAGACAGAGCGAACGAGGGGCGTTCCTCGTCTCCTCATCCGACGGTCATGTCTTCGCTCGCCGACCCGGGCTGGCGACTCGTCGAGAAGGGCAGTGACCGGACGCGGTCGAGATCCGGCCGGCGGCGCTCGTCATCGGCGTCTGGTGAGCCGGGGGGCGCAGGAGTCAACGGGCCTGCGAACCCGTCGTCGGGCACAGGTTCCGGATCTCACGTCCGGATCGCGAGTACCGGGCGTGCAGGCGACGGGCCTACGTTGGCGAGTGGGGCAGGTGCGATTACGGTGTCGCGTAGTCGGACGCTGCCCGCGCGGCGTACGACGAGCCGGGATACTGAAAGCGGGATGCGGACACAGAGGGAGGAGCCGGAACGGGGCGCGACGATACGGGAGGAAGGGCGAGAGTGGTCGGGTGCGAGGGAGGGGAGAGGAGGAGGGCGAGACGTGCGCAAGAATAACGTGTTGAAGAAGCCGAAGCGCACGAGTTTGCAGCCTCAGAGTATGCAGTTGATGCAGGGCGAGTCGGGAGGGCGGAGGACGAGTCAGGATCAGGGGACGGGCAATGGACATAGAGATGGAGGGGGGTTACCGTAGTCGCTGGCCCCCTTTTCGTACGGTTTCTTTTCCTCGTATTATTTTATTGCCCTTCCCTCTTCCTGTTTTTTTTTTCGCTTGCTACTGCCGTGTCTTCTCTCTCTCGCTTTTCTCCTTTGGATACTATATGCCGGGTCCTACGGGGCTTACCGCTTTTTGCAGATGTTATCTCCGCAGAGTACTTGTATGTGTTTTTTCCCCCTTTGTTTGTTTGTTTCTGTTCTTAGTCTAGTAGTAACTGCTTTCAGCGGCAGTGGCAGCAGAGGCAGCGGCTGGCGGTGGATTCATCCCATGATTTGTAACTTCAAACACTCCGTATTGTACAGCACTATTCTGTTTTGTTTTGCTTGCTTGTTCGTCCTGTGATTTGTCTGTCTTTTTTTTTCCCCCTCGTTCATCATTGTCGATGTCTGTTCATCGTTTCCTCGGTAGTTACACCTGTGGGGAGGGGAGTCGGGAGGCGAACTGACATATTGTTACCTACCCCTTCCCTTTTCCCGGGATGAGGAGGAGGATGCTATCGATATCGTAGTACTGTCGACGAATTTTTTTCAATTCTTCCACGCGCTATACAGAGATCCTGTTTTCCCGTTTTCTGTCGACATGGTCATGGTTTGTGTAGTTTTTTGTACATAGAGACGGCTTTGCTAAGGACTACTTACTAAAGGACTATAATATGCTTGGTGTTCATTCTTACATCAACTTTTTTCTATGCATCGTGATGGGTTTTTCATTCCCCCTTTCTAGATCTCTTTCTTTGTGATGACAAGGTAATCTGACCTAGCCGAACAAGTATGTCATGTTGTGGGAGTCTGCAGTTTTGAGTCTTGACTCTTGAGGGACTTGGATGTCTGCAAATTCCGGACGGGCAGAATACATATGTGTTTTGATATTTATGCATTTGCGACTCGGATACTGGTCTTTTTCGGCAGAAAGGACTCGGAGACACTGTTGACACATATTCGAGATGTTTTGTGAGGGCAGGTTGGTTTAGAAGGAGCTCGGGATACGAGTTTTGTAAGGGTGTATCTGTTCAGAGGCCTCTATTTTCTTTTGGCGTGGTTTTGTAGTTTTGTAACTAGGAAAAACACGTTTTGCTAGAGAACTATTTTTGACATGTACTATAGGGGACCGTGTGCCGGGTGCGGCTGCAAGTGCCTTATGCGGGTGGAGTTCCGCCGGTGGCCGCACTAGGTCGGACTGCGGTTGTGCATGGGGCAAGTTGAACTTGATGCGTGCGCGCCTCCGAGTCCCTTGCACTTGTACTTGTACTTGTTGAACATACGACGCCCGTACGACTACGACTGACGAACTGACGAACTGACAAGAACGTCTTTCGACTGAACATTTACTTACAATATGCCGCGGGGACCAGCAGACGCGCTGCCGCAGGGGACGTCGGCAGGAGGCGAGTTCTTCAGCCCGGTCAGTTCCAGTACTTCACCTCTCGTCCATACTTGCTTATTCCCACATTTCTCCTCGTCGTCCCCACCACCCACCGCCGCTTCCTCCTCTTCCCTCCTCCTCCCCATCGCTCTCGCTGCACGCCGTTCGTTTCAAATAATCATCAACAAAACCCCTGTGTGGAAATTCCGACTCGCTTGGGTTCTGATATCTAAATATACCTCCGCGCCCTCGTTAAAAAAAACATCCGGGCCCCTGCTGCGCAGCGACCCCAACCGTTCTCCTCCTCCCACTACGACAACAGCCTCGACGCGTCGCCTCGTGCTTCGTTCGACCCCTACTCCGACTCTTTCTCCCCCTCACAGTCTCCCGCTCCAGGCCCCTACGCCCGCACGGCACCCCTACCGCCTCTGCCCTCCACAGGCTCAGGCTTCCGCCCCGTCCCGACTTCAGAAAATCTCGTCACCGAACACGAAGACAACCCGCTCTACATGCCGTCTGCACAGTTTGGCGCGAACACCGCCCAGCGCGGGTACAGCAATATGGAGGGCGGCGGCAACAGCGCGTGGCTCGAGAAACAGGAGCGCGGCAGCTCGCGCTCCAAATGGATCGTGCGTTTTCTAGTTCCACGTTCTCTTATTATTGGCGCATGAATTGCTCATGCTTCACTCTGTGTACCCCTCCTGCGCAGGCCGTCGGCTCGGTTGTCGCTATCGCTGCGATCATCGCCATTGCAGTCGGTGTCGGCGTCAGCGTGTCGAAGAAAAACAGCTCGTCGTCCTCTCTCGCGTCCTCGGGTGGTTCAGGTTCGAGTTCGGGCTCGAGCTCCGACCCGAGCGATTTCGTCAAGGACCCCGCGCTCAAGCAGAGCTTCTACGGTATTGCGTACACACCCGAGGGCAGCCAGCTCCCTGAGTGCGGGAACAGCTTGGGTGAGTACCTGTTGTTGCGTGGTGTGTTTTTTTGTGTTTTGGTTTTGTTGATACGTGTGCCTTTCGTGTTATAGATCAGGTCATCACGGATATTCAGGTAGGCGTTCAGTTGTGAATTGATAATTAGGAGACGGTCTGATATCTGTTTGTTGGATGTAGCTTCTGTCGCAGCTTACGACTGTCAGTCATTCTGTTGCCACCGTGCTTGGGGAGACTTGTATACTGACGCGTGTCCCATAACACTAGCGTCTCCGCATCTATGGTGCCGATTGCAACCAGTCCTCGCTCGTCGTATGTCGCTTTCTGTTTATTTTTCTAAACTCTCCATTTATCCTTCCTTTCTATCTAGCTCGAGGCGATTAAGCAGACCAAGGTCAACATGACCGTCTGGCTTGGAAATTACAATATCGCTACTGACGCCGGTGCGGCGTATGTACGTCAACGAGATGAAATCCAGACCGCACTCCAAGCGTACGGCACGGCCAACATTGGCGGTATCACGGTTGGCAACGAGTTCATGCTCGAGTGCGTGTCTGTTTGGAAGGGAATGGAACACTGCTGATGTGCTTTTACTGGTTTTTGCAGCTTCCTTGATGACAATAATGCTACCGACCCGAACAGTGATATTGGCAACGTTGGTGCGTGTTGAAAAGGTGCAATTGCTCGCCTTACCAGGTCACTGATAGTCCCACTTTTTTTCTCTGCCTTCCCTTGGGTATGTTAACAGGGGCTCAGCTCCTCATTGCGAACATCACAGACACGAGGCAAATGCTGAGCCAAATGAATATTGATTTGCCTGTCGGCACGTCTGATGCCGGTGCATACTTCAATAACGAGGTGCTTGCTGCCGTGGATTACGGGGTGCGTCCATTTTTATCGTGCTGCGGAGGAGGGGGCGCGCGTGCTGATTGGAACGTTTCTTTGCCACTCGACCTTTCTTGACGATCTTTGCATGCCGGTGCCTATTAATATCTGCGTTTGCAATATTAATTTGGTATTTTTAAAACCGATTTATTTTTGACGTCGCTTGTCATTAATCACCTCGGCGCTGCGCGGATTTTGCGGGCGGAAAACGTACTGGCTGTTCTCATGTATACACAGATGGCGAACGTGCACCCTTGGTTCGCGGACACGACGATCGATGACGCAGCTGCATGGACGTGGGATTTCTTTACACAAACAGACGTTGCGGCTGCTCAGGCGGTCTCGAACAAGCCTAACATGTATATCGCTGAGACGGGCTGGCCTTCGGTCAGTATTTCTCTTTCCTCGATGCATGCATGTGCGAGAGAACGCATTCGCTAAATTTACGTTCGAATGAAATGCAGAACTCGTCCAGTGTGGCCGCTGAGACGAACGGGGCGTCAGCAGCGTCAGAAGCGAACCTCCAGATTTTCCTCGACAACTTTGTGTGCCAGGCGAACGCGAACGGCACGGAATATTTCTTCTTCGAGGTTCGTTTTTATTTCGATTCCAGACCACTATTGACTTGAATGCTGATGGATCGCTTTTGCAGTACTTTGACGAAGAGTGGAAGGACATTCAGTTTGGCGGTGTCGAAGGCTGGTGGGGTTTGTTCTACCAAAACCGCACGCTCAAGGGGATCACTATCCCTGACTGCTCGACATGAGCGTGACGTTTCGCGATGTTGTGTTTTCTCTCTCGGACCTTTTTTTCTGAATGGATACTACAGACAATTATTTCACACAACCCACCTTAGTTTGAGAAGTGTGTTCGCATACTTTCTTTACTGGCGGGACATTGGATGTCCCGTCTTCCCCTCGTTATATCGACCACGCTCATTTTCTTTCGCACGCGCACATACCACACCCACGTACTCGTGAAGACGCACACTGCTTGTCACCCCACTTGCGTCTCACCCTCACCCACATCCACATCTACCTACCTCCCGATGTTTCGTCTTCCGCACCCCTTTTTTTTGTGTATGGTAATATCCCCCCCGCGCTCCCCCCCTTTTTTGAACTGTTTCTATAAGTAGGGCTGGACATGATTTTTTTCTTTCTTTCCTCTCCTTTTTGACGAGCTTGTTGAGTCTTTTAGTAGTTGGAACGGACGAATTGAATAGCATTTTCAGCTATCAGGTTGGGAGGGGAGGGGGTACCATTTACAGGTGAATAAAGCATGTGTACGGGGCCTTTCACTGTGCCCGGATGGAAACTGGGTGAAACGGCGGAAGGCCGCGGTGCTGCGCGTGCGTACGTACGATACGACTACGTGGGTATCGTGCCTGTGGGGTTTTTTTTATGGGCGGATGGGCGATATTAATATTTAGTTGATCGGCGGTACGAGATCGGCGGGCGATCCGTCCTCGCTCGTCACGGCCGGCCGGTCGGTCGTGTCGGTCGTGGTGATCCTGCATATGGACCTCCCTCCTCGGAAGGAGCGGGGATGGGGTGTAATGTAGGATGTGTAGGGTTTGCTCGAGCTACGTGTAGTAGTAGGTCGTCCGGTGGACTCTGGACTGGACTCATCTTGACTTTGACTTTGACTTTGTACGCGTCGTGCTGGGTCCCGTGCTCTATGTTCACGCGCCCGTCCTTCCCAGAATTAATAACTTACTAATATTAATGTGCGTCCGACGCTGCTGATACCACCGGGGCGAACCAGCCCGGGTGTAAGTATACTCGCGGAAGCTAGCAAGAGCCAGTACTAGTGCTGGTCTTTAAGCTTCCCGCCTGCCTGCTCTAAGAATTCAGAATTCAGGAGATAGGAGACAGGGGTCAGAAGATACGGTATTAATCTACCTTCGAAGCGAATTGTAGCCGTCGAACTCACCTACGAACGGTCCGTGGACCGTGTCCCCGAGCTCCGGCCGTTTGCGAACTTTGTGAACTTTGCGACGTCCGACGAGCAGGTGCAGCTTGTGCGGCGAGTGGCGCACGGCGTGCGGTTGCGGTTGCGGTCACGGCGAGCAGCGGCGTCCTTGTATTACGGTGTTTATTACCGGTTACTGGTGACGCGGGGGTGCGGGGAGAGGCGTGCGCCGAAAGGCAAAGGATATGCGGAAGTAATAAGCGTTGTTTCGTTCGTTTATGGGAGGATGGACGATCCGGTCGCGCTTTGTTTTTGTTTTGCTTGTTCTGTCTGTTTCTTTAATTTGCCTGACTTGGGGGTTCCGTTTGCATCCGAAGGCTTCGCGGAACGCGTTGGACGTTTTCACGGCTACTTCTTGTATCTTTTTTCTTCTTTATCGGCGAAGCTTTGTTCTTTGAGCATTAAATGTACCCTCGCGTCAAGTCGGACCACCGCGCCGCCGTCACCGTCGCCGTACGGAGATCCGAAACCTGCGAAGTGCCTGACTGTGCCCGTGAGCATGAGCGTGAGCTTGTCAGTATACTACTAACCATGACGGACGAGTACGACAGACGACCCAATCCCATGACCGGTGACGCAAGCCTGTTGAACAAACCTCGCCGCGGGTTACATACATATCTTCTTCCGCACAAGAACAAACTCAAGTCCGCAAGTCAACAAGTTCACAAGTCGACAGACCTTTGCTGGCGCTGAGATCTAGGGTTACGCCTACGCCAATATTGTATTGTACCCCCCCCCCTCCTCTGCCACCGCCACCGCCACTGCTGTGGTCCCCATGGCAGCGCCGACGTATCAGGATCAGGATCAGACGGCGGTTAGCAGCACTAGCGCCGCGCACCGCACACATGACGGGGAGGTCCAAGAGGGGCGCTAGGCGCTCCACCTCCGATCCGACACTTAACGCAATTTTAAAGCCTCCTTCCAGCTTCTTCCTTAGCGTTCTCCAGTGCCACCCTGTATTAAAAATGTATTACCTAGCGTAATTCTAATTAGACTTTTTCCTTCCTCTTTCTCCCCTTTCCCCATTTTTCACTCCTAGTTCCCGCTTTTTAATCGTTTTTTACGCTTTCTGGGTTTAGCGCTGTGACGCACGTATGTCGTATGTATGCGGACATGTGTATGCCTGGATACAGTAGATAAGGGACGCCTTCGCTCGGCCTCGGCCTCGGCTGAAAAAGAGAGCGGTAGCGGTGACGGCAGCGCCCAAGGCACAAGTCCCGCACGCAACAAAAGGCCTTCAGCTTCTACTATGGATAAGGCTCTTTGCTAGTCTAAACCATCAATAATGCTCCGCAAACACGCAAAAGCGCTCGTTCTTCCATTTCTCTCCTTGTGAAGTGGGTGATCATCCATATTCATATCCATATGCACACCCAGGGTGACAGACCAGCACCCGGCACCCGGCACCCGGCAGCGGGCAGCTGAGCAGCTGTGAAGCTTAAGGTTTTAAAAATAGCGGGACCGTTCGCCTGAGTTCTGTTTTGTGGCGCCAACCCTCACCTCGCTGCCGCTACTTACACCCCCGCGCGCGCCCCGCCTAATCTTGAACCCGGGAATCCCTTTAAATCCTGAGTTTGAAGCTTGAACAGTTACTGGTGATCGACACCTTATCCGCATCTGCATCCGCGTCCGCATGTAGACATCCGAAGTCGTCATTACTTAGGTCAGGTTCACGTTCTCGAGTGAACTGGGGAAACTGGAAACATGGGTTCCCCGCTCAACCAAAGCTGTTTTTCTCGTCCAGATCCGCCATCATCCTCCCCCCCTGTCGTCTGCCATGGCCCGTCTCTGATCGACGGTACCGAGTACCGAACACCGGTCCCGCCCGCGCAACGCAATACATATTAATATGCAACGCAAACGTCTCCCGTTTCCGAGACACGACACCGACACCGAAACTGGCACGATACGACTTCTCCAAGCCCTCTTCCTCCCGCTCCCTTGAGAAAACCGCCTTGAATCCCGTGGCCACACCTTGGTCCTTCTGCCCCTAGGTAATGTTAGGATCGTGACCCGTGACCCGTGACCCGTGACCCCGTATCGCGATCCCATTTCTGTATGTACTGTACATATCTCGCTTTGTTTAGGGTGGTGGAGCGCAGAGTGCGGAAGTGCAGAGTGCGGAAGGCAAGGACCAGGTGCCCAGACTCAGAACTGGACGGGGCTCGGCTCGGCTCGGTTCACTTAGGGGAGAGTTAGATAGAGTCCGATTCGCTCGATCGGGCGGAGGGGGTACCCGGGGGGTTGTCGTCGCGCCACCATGGAATAGGCGCGCGCGCTGGTACTCGCTCGCTCGGCTGCGGGGTTGGGGTTCAGGTGGCGTTGCGAGAGGAGGTGGAGGCGGGCGTGGGCGTGGACGTGCTGTGGACAATATTGTGACTGTTAGGAGAATCTTTTATATGTCTGGAGAGGAGATGCCGGTTTGCTGGGGCGTGGGCCACTCCAACAGACTATTTTGTTTATTTTTAATATATTGAGGCTCGAAATAGACTCGGGCCAAAGCCCCGGAGGCAGTACGTCCTTCCGAGGTTGTGGTTGCGGCCACGGTTCTGGTAGTGTCGTGGCCGTATATGATGATGATACTATGCTATGCTACCAGACTACTTAAGCAGACGTGCTGCCCTCACTAAACGTGCACGCACATGTATGTACATGATCTCGCGAGACTCGAGAGAAGGTTTTAGGCGCAGGTCTAGGTGCGGTGAATAGGCGCCCGGGCGGGGACAGTGCGTGGGCGCGCGCTGCCCTCGCTCGGGTCGAGTATTCGTGGCGTGGGGATGGGGATGGGCTGTGCAGGCTGAGGCAGGTACGGCGGTCGGGGGTGTGCTTTGCTTATTCGCTTCCTTTCGCTTCGCTCTTGCGGGGAAGGTCTGCCTCGGTCTGGATCGGGGTGGGATTCGGTCGGACGGAGTGGACTGCCGTGATGCGTTCGGCGTCGGCGATGCGGGTTGTGGAAGGAGAGGCACTCGTTCTCGTTGCGCCGGGTTTGCTGAGCTTGTCTCATAGGGTATTATGGTAGTACATGAGACAGGCTGGGCGTGGGCATGAGTACGGGCTTGGTTCGGTGGTGGGACCTTCGAATTGCGCAGATCCGATGATTAGAAATATTAATGCGTGAATGATGAATGTTAATGTAGAAATGACTTCTAGATGGAACGTCTGAATTAATGAGTGAGTTGAGTGAATTGAATGATCGAATACGACTCGGGGCTGAGTGAGCAAATTCTTGGGATTCAGCCTAAAGTGGGGAATAAGCTCAGGCTCAACCCGTTTCTGGTACGGCGACAACTTACGCTACGCAGGTGGTGGTCACGGTGGTCTGGAGAAGAATATACTTAGTCCCGGTGGGCATGGTACTGGGTACTGGGAATCGCGGGACATCCGAGTCGCGGGGTAGGCTCGGGTGTACTAGGTAGGCACGGGACCTGGACTGGATTACTGGATACTGAATAGACTTGGAGACATTTCAATGGGGTTTGAATGGATTGCATGCGTGTTAGCGGCTTGCGACTTTTGGCTTTGTAGTGCGTGGTGACCTGAGTGCCAAGCGCGCGACGACGTCCACCAGGACGACGTCACTTTTTTGAGGGGTATCATCACGGCGCTGACTGTTGTGTTGATCATCAGCCCGCCAAGTAGGCGGTAGGGCGCTCTACTACCATAAAGGCGGAGGTCTTGCGACGATAGTACTGGTCGAAGCGGACAGTCCCGGCGGGCGTGGAGCGTCCGTGAGCACATATGTCGTCAATGTGAGCACACTATTTCAGAAACAGAAACAAGCCGGGAATGGAGAAGAAGGACGAAGGGCGACACGACGACGATTGAGAAAAGCGGCACACATGATGGACGAAACGTTAACACTAAATGGATATTAAGTACGCTATTAACCGAATCGTGAATAGTTACTGAATGGGCGATGCGGGTTCGCATCATGCGACGAACGGCTGGCCCGTCCAGAACTCAAAATGCAGCGAGCCGCTTCTGAATGTGAATACATATGAATGGAAGGGACTAGCCGAACTGAGGAAGGAGAACTGAGATTTGATTCAGATTCTCCAGCAGTAGAGAGCCCTGTAATGGAGATGATAATGGGGAGACGGGAGAGGCTCGCGGAGAGGTGGAAAGGCTAGAGCGTAGGTGGGAGAAGATGAGGCCTTGTTTAGCGTTGGAAACGGGGGGAAGAAAGGCGAGACGACCGGGTTCTGAAGGGAGAAAGAGGCTTTTGATAGCAGCGGGATGGCGCTTTGTACTCGCAGGGGGATGAAGAGCGGCTTCGCTGTTATCGTCACGCGGGTTCATCGCCGATCGGCAATCTCGATTCAGCCATGTTCTCCTTTCATGGTCCCTGGGCCAGCCACATACCCCCGCTTGCCTCTTTCGGAGCCCGGGCGCAGTCATCCCTGTCTGCTCGACACAAAGCGTACGCCCTCTGCGAAGCACTCCCCGGGGTCCGTCCCGT
>JAKOPK010000029.1:0-143667 GCA_024195185.1 Coniferiporia weirii
AACTCTATTCACCAGCCACTTGGTAATCACTCTGCCTGTGATTACTAATCTCCTTTTATAGGCAGGATCCTCACAGCCCCAGCCCTTACCACCATCCTTTCCCTCCTCCCCCACCCTGCACAGTCATCATCCGCCTTATTTTGATCACTGTTGGACCCTTTTCTACAGGTCGATCTGACCCATCACACACACCTTGTATGGTGCCCTGGACATTCCAAGGTCCTGGGCAACGAATACATTGATGCACTCACCCACCTACCTCCTTGGGGTCACCCCATTTTTTACCACACCTACTCCGCCCTTCACCAGGAAGCCCTTGCTGCCACCACTGATATGTGGGTGCACACTTACCTCTCCAACACACCCCCCCACTGCTCGTTGGCTAGTCATGCCCTTCCCCAACCCCCCACCACCTGCCTTCTTTCTGCATGGAAGGCCCCTGCTTTGCACTCTCTTCAAAGCCATGCCGCCCAAGTCGTCCTGGGTCATGCCCATATAGGTGAGTTCTACACCTGCTTCCTTCCTGACCAACCCATCGCTTGCCCTTGTGGCTTCCCCCTTCAAACCCGTGAGCACCTCCTGTGGGACTGCCCCCTTCATGCCCATGCCAGAGACCCCCTCCCTTGGGAGTCCGGGTTGTTGGCCCAAACTCCTGCCTGGGGCAGCAAACTCAGACTAGGTTGACTTTTCCCCTTCCTCCACTGCTCTACTGCCTTCTTGCATCCTTCCACTTCTAACCCCCTCCTTCCCCCTCCCCTTCCTGACCGCTTCCATCCCCCATAGTCCCCCCCCGCCCCCAGCTCATGCCACTTGCCGCAATCGCTGACCCCAGACACCTCCACTATGACTAGCTCCCTTTCTACCCCCCTCTACATGCCTTTTACTACCCTAGATTTAGTTCGATTGGGTGACCGCATCTTGTACTTGTACTATAGTGGTATACAAATTGAGAATCAAAAAAAAAAAAAAAGCAGCTGCATGTGATGTATGGGTGAACACACGTGTATCTTTAGGGCAGGTCAATATGCATTCTGTGATCTTCAAGAAGTCACTTCCGACTTTTCATCGGACTTTAGACGGGGCGCGTTCTCTAACCAAACCCTAAATACTACCGGAGAAGCTGTAGACACTTCCCATACACACATCACACGTGGAAATATTTTTCATCAACAATTATTTCATTTCACCAAGTTCACACAGCATATTTAGGGGTTTTACATGTTACACAATGATCGCAAACAATAAAATGGGAAACTGGGATGGACTGTAGCATAATGAGCACAGAGGAGAGGGAACGCATGGGCATATGGTGCTACATTTCGAGAACAAACAACAAACGAAGGTGGGAACACGTCTGTTGGTAAGAGGACTAAGCAAATGATTTTTGAAAAGGGAGTAGAATGGGATGAAGACATACATTTCAACAATTGACTTATCTCTTGCGGGTCACGTAGTAGCTGGGCGCCATGAGGTTACTCGCATGTCTGTTAGGAGAACGAATGATTAGCTTGAATGGACATACTCAGCATACGCAATGTACAAAACGTACGCCAATAGGGACAACCTTGCCGATAAGGGATTCAAGTGCCACCAAGGCTGTTCCAGTAGGAGATGGGAACAAAGAAAGGATAGTCTCAGTTACAGGATCGCAAACCTGCAGTGGCATGCAAGTGGTGACAGGGAGCCCAAGGCCAGTGACGACATAGGAAACAAGTGTGGGAAGGGGAACGTCACTCGGGATGCACACGACTGTGGGCAACTGCGCAACCACAGAGCTGGCCTGGAAGGCTGAGAGAGCGACGACGGCGATGAGAGCTTTGATTTGCATGATGTAGAGCAAAGTTTAGGAAGGGTGAAGATGGACGAGAGTAGTACTGCTAAGCTGACTGTGGATGTCTGAGCGGTACTGAGGGACATAGCCCTCAGCCTTCCTCCTTTTATGCACTTTCTGTCTGCTGTTTACTAGTCTTTGTCCTCACCTCTCGTGCAGAATAACCTTGCAGACATCCCGGAACGGGACGGTCGTCACTTAGGTTTGATATTGGCCCCTTCCCTTCAAGGCTAGCGAGGGACGAGGTGGAGCTTTTATGAACAGGTGTATCAGAGTCCCAACCGCAATCCAGCGCGTTATGATGGCAGCATACAGAGCATGTGACTGGGCGATGAGGGGCTGATACGTTTATATCATATACTATATGGTAGTAAACAATTCGCGGCCCAAGATACACAAAGAAAGCCGATGATCGTATCTACAGGCATTTTTCCATTTCAATTCTTATAATTTTATGCCCTGCGGGTGTATTATAGAAATCAGTGGCTCCGGCGCTCTCGAGCGCTCTTCGACGGGAATTGATCTGCGGTGAGCCAAATATAGGCTTTTGGGCCATCACTGATTGAATATAGGCCCGACTTTTTGAATGGCGACCCGGGGCGCCCTGAGCAGCGTTCTCCCGTTTCGGAATCCCTAGTGCAGTTTGGGGCATAGTGAAAGCAGATAATGGACGTGACCGCCGGAGTTCTTCTAAAATAAGAACACGTGTCTCGCAATGCACATATGTTCCGCTTTTCCGTTCCTCAGGACTCCCGCGAGGTCGAGTGCTAAGGCGGAAAATCTGATTGGGTCAAGACGTCGTGGAAAGGCTCCTAGAATGTGTCTCGATAGTTTTAATTAATCGAATCGTATCCGAAATAAGAATGATCAGCAAACTTACACAGCCGCGCTACCCGGTGCGTTTCTGACCAGCTAGACTGACTGACCTGCAACCCTCCTCGCAGGTATTCAATGCCTCCTCGCCGCTCGGGCTACATCGGATACATCCTCGCCGAGAATCCCAAGTCGAGCGACGCGTGCACACACCCGCTCGAGACCGTCGTACCCCTCACAGAGAGCATCGGGCTTACCGTCGACATTAGCTGGTGCGGCCATGTCCCTTTTGAAGGTCTCCTTCATATCTAATCTTCATTCAGTGTATCTAACCTAATCTAATCTAAACGAACGAACCTTATATCCGGAACTCACTCAGGCGACTGCGCAGTTCAAAAAAGGACTCCTCCTGCGTCGCCTCCACCGCTGCCTTCTCTGCCGTTTCTTCTGCAAGCGTTCTGATCTGCTGGCAGCACGAACGTCTGACGAAAATCTTCAGGATGCTCGGCGTGCCGAAGCGCGCTGTACCTAAATGCCCTGGCTACGCGTGCGTTACCTCTACGTTTTCCTCCTTCAGTGCCGGGTTTTCGACTTTTAATTTGGGGTGCGTGCCTGTTATGAAGCATGGTCACTGATATTTGTGCGATAGCAGGTACGATACCGTATCGACGCTAAAGGACCAGATGGCCGTAGTACAGACGAGCGAAGGGTGCCCTGGGCTTGACGATTGGCCGACTGGTCGGCTGTTACGACCGAACAACCGAGTGTTTGACTGGCTAGTTCGTGATTAACTGGCTGAGCCAGTGGCGCAGCGTCCCAGGTGGGCTCTCGGCGTCATTGCGTAAACCAAGCGCCTGCCCAGACCACGTGGCCGCGTCCGAGGGCGCTTACTTAACACCTTCCGAAATGGACCCTTACTTAATTCAACGGCCGACACAGCCGCGAGATTCTGACACCCATTTGTCCTCATGAGTCCCCCCATCCATGAGGCCTTGCATCACGACACGCGTCTGACCTTACGCGCGTTGTGATATAGTTTTGTGGTTCTGTGGTTATGAGGAGCTCATCCTTCTGGTCCTTGTTGTGTGAGTACTTGCATGTCCGAATGAAAGCTCTTGAAGAGCGGTTACGGCAGCCAGATGCAAAACGGTCCCACCGCTCGCAGTAATATGTCGTCGTTCAGCGTCATATGTATGGTATCAACGTTATCTGGTACGCACTGACTCCTTTCTTTTACCCTGGCGTAGTGGGCTCAGGTCAGGCGGCCAAGCAGCCGCACGTGATGCTAACGCCGCGCGCGCATCTTCAACAGGGCAGGTCGGTACGAGCTTTGTATTGCTGTCACACAGGATCTTCAAGAAGTCGTTTTCATCGGACTTTGGACGGGGCGCGCCTCTGGGCTAAGCCTTAAAATACCTACATGGAGATATTACAGACGTTTTCTTACACACATCACGCGTGAAATTTGTATTTTTCATCGACGAATTTTTCATTTCACCAAGTTCACACAGCATATTTAAGGTTTCACATGTTACACGACGGTCGCAAACGAGAAACTGGGAGACTGAGACGGCAGGGGGAGGGAACACATGGGGACGTAACACTGCACTCGACGAACAAACAACAAACGAAGGAAAAGATGCATCTGTAAACGGGAAGTTTAAGTCAGATAAATCGCAAAAGAAAGGGTGTGCTGGCGGCAATGCGACGAACGTCTGCATACTTTAACTTACGTCTCAAGGGAGGCATATCTAGTGGAAGTGGAGCGCCATGGGTCAGCCTAAGTGACAAGTCCATAATCTCTATGGAAAATCACGCACGCCAACGGGGATTTCATCTGTGCTATCTGCGATGATCACCAGACAGGGCCCCACGACGGGAATTTCTTCGATTGTGGAAGTGGGCAGTGGAGTGCATACCGAGGGGGGAGGGCAAGTGACGATGGGAAGGCCGCCGAAGGAAGTCAGACCAGCAAGGAGAGAGCCTGGTGGGGCGCACACGACCGTCGGTATCTGCGCGGATACGACAGCTGCCTGAGCAGCAATAAGCGCGAGGAGGGAAAAGAGCACTTTGCTGAACATGGTGTAAAGAGCAGAGTGTGAGAGGGCTGAAGTCTGGAAATGATTTGTGTGTACTGCCAGCTGACTGAGGTGTCTGAGCGGTACTGAGGGACATAACCCTCAACCTTCCTTCTTTTATGCACTTTTCGTTTCCTGTTTGCCTGTCTTTGTTTTTGTCTCTGGTGCAGATTGATACCTTGCAGACATTTCAGGATGGGACCGTCGTCATTTAAGTTTGGTATCGCCTCTCTCTCTCAAGGTCAGCGAGGGACGAGGTGGAGCTTCGGTGAATAGGGCTATCTGATCCTCTTCCAGCGCGTTACGATGGTGGCATACAGAACCTATGACTGGGTCATAGAGGGCTGCTAAGTTTTACATTATACGTTATATGGTAGTAAACAAATCGCGGCCTGGATACTCGAAGGAGCTGATGATCGCATTCACAAGCATTTTTCCATTCCAATTCTTTTACCTTTGTGTATGTATGCCCTGCGAGTGCAGAAATCAGTGGCGCAGGCGCTCTCGAGCGCTCTGTGGCGGGAATTGATCTGCGGTGAGCCAAATATGGATTTTGGACCATCATTGATTGAATACAGGTCCGACTTTCTAAATGGCGCTCCAAGGCGCCCTGAGCAGCGTTTTCCCGTTTCGGGATCCCAACTTCGGTTTAGGACACAGGGAGGCTGACAATGGGCGAGACCATTAGAGGTTCTTCTAAAACAGAAACACGTGTCTCGCACTGGCAGTGCATCAGGATATACGTTCCAATGTTCCGTTCCTCAGTACGCTCGCGTCCTGCAAGTGTCAAGCACCAACACGGAAAGGCTGTTTGGTTCGAGACGTGTGGAAAGACTCCTAGAGTGCGTCTCGACAGTTGCAATTAATCGAGCCATATCCAAAAGAAGAATGACCTGCAGACTTACACAACCGTACTATCCGAATGCACTGAATAGTACTGAATGTGTGGAGAATGTGCGATAAAGACAGTAGGGGTGGAGGTAAACTCACTGTTGACCAGCAGCCATCACACAGGCACGTTTCATATATACCTGAACCATGTAGGTGCGACCACGACTTCGGGCGCTTACCATCATCCCAGACCAGACCCCGGTGGAGGCTTTAATCTGGGACCACTCAAAGCTTAATGCTGGAGCTCCACACTCGACGCTCAATTCTCAAAGGCTGAGTGTCGCGGTATGTGAGAGCGCGGCTTAAGCTTAGGTCCTAGATTGGAGGATTAAGGCTGAAGCCAAAACCGCCGCCGCTTGGTGAACGACGCACCTGCGTCCGACTGGCTATAAAGGAAGGCTGCGGAGACTAGGACTCGGACTCGGACTCATATCCTAGTGTATTGGCCTTGCTCGCAACATTTTGCTCACCTTGTTTTGTTCACACGTGCGCGCTGTGATAGGTACGATATACAGTAATCTGGACGGAGCAAGGGACGTCCCAAGTTCATATTGTATTAAGCTCGGGCAGACGGGCCCGGTTAACCCTTTAATATACTCCTGAGACTTGAAATTGAGACTCGAATGAAGCTGTAGGTGTTGTTCCGGATTAATGTTTGAATGCCCGGATTCCGTATCTGCACGTGACGTACTGAAGAACGCGCGCAAGTTTAGGGCAGGCCTATACGCGTTCGTATCGTATTAGTCTTATGCGGATACAAACGTTTACTCAGATCAGACGTCTGACACGACACAGCCTCTGATTTGATTCTATGCCGGGCTTCGGTCACATTTCATACACATATCACGCGTGAAAATTGTATTTTTCATCGACAAATTTTTCATTTCACCAAGTTCACACAGCATATTTAGGGTTTTACATGTTACATGACGATCGCAGAGAAACATGGAACGGATAAACTGGGACTAGTTGTCGTGTAATGATCACAGCGGAGAGGGAACGCATGGAGATGTTACACTATACTTGAAGGACAAACAACGAACAAAGGAAAGAACACGTCTGTAGACGGGAGGGCCACTGCGAAGTCAGAGAAATTGCGAAAATGAGGGTAGGCTGGATTGTAGGACACGTACATGTCACTGGTCGAATTATACCTTAAGCATCGCATTGGGGCCAAGCGACACCTTTCCTTTAAGGAAAACATACCTGACGGAGAGGGAATTGTCAACCAATTTATTCAACAAGTACATAAAGACCATGAAACATTACGCACGCCAACAGGGCTGGTTCCATTAGTGAGAAGATCCGCGAGGGTCACCAGGCAGGGTCCCACGTCAGGGATATCTCCGACTATGTCCAGAGACAGCGGAACACACGTCTCTGGAGGGGAGGGGGAGCAGGTGATAATGGTCAGGTTGCCAAGAGTACCAGTGGCACCACTGAGGAATGAGCCCGGCGGGATGCAAACAATTGTTGGTATTGTCTGCGAAGACACGATGGCGGCGTGGGAGGCGATTAGCACGAGAAAAGGGGCGACTACTTTGCTGAGCATGTTGCGTAGAGCGGAGGATGTAAATGAAGACTGGATACTGGGATGGGGTGCACTGCAAACTGACTGTAGGTGTCTGAGCGGTACTGAGGAACGTAGCATGCAGCCTCCCTCCTTTTATGCATTTGTGTATTTTATTTACCTTTCTTTGTCCTTGTCTCTGATGCTGATTGATATCTTGCAGACATCTCTGAATGGCTCTATCGTCATTTAAGTTTAGTATTGGTATTGTAATTTCAAGACCAAACAGGGACGGTGTGGGGACTTAATGAATGGGTTTGTGCAAAAGTCGCGAGCGCAAGTTCAGCGCCAGGACGGCAGTATACAAACGCCTGCGACTGGGCTATAGAAGACCGATAAGTTATATATTGTGCATTATATTGCAGTAAACAGGTCGCGACCCACATACACATAGAAGCCGATGATCGCATCTGCACGCATTTTCCCTTTTCAATGCCCAGATACCGTGACCAACAAGCTTATCCTCAGAAACCAGTGTCCCCAGCGCTCTTGGGCGCTCCTTGACGGGAATTGATCTGCAGTGAGCCAAATATGGGTCCGGAATCATCATTGATTGGGTATAGGGCCCGCTTCTTGAATGGCGGGGCGCCCTGAGCCGCATTGCCCCCTTTAGTCATTCCAAAGCGGCTCGGGGCGTAGTGTAGGTGGATAATGTACAAAACGCTCGAGCTTCAACAGAGACAGTAGCACGTGTATCGCAAGTGCATGTATGCTCCAGTGTTCTGTACCTCAGGACTCTCACACTCCGCCGTCGCTAAGCACCAACGTGCAGAAGCTAATTGGATGAAGACAATGTAAAGCGCCCCTAGAGTGTGTACTAAATAGATGTAATAAATCGAGCCGTAGGCTGAAATGGAATGGCCTAGCGGACTTCACAACTGCGCTTCTCGAGTATACCGAATGCATATGATTTGGCAAATGCACAGAGCCATTTAGTGAAGAATGAGGGCCCTGGCCCCTGGAATCGACACGTATGGAGAGTGTGCGATAACGATAAATGGGACGAGTGTAAGCGACCTCCTTTTGGGAGTTTAGTACTTGTGCTTAACAGCCAACGAAAAAGATCCAATGAATCGAGGCTTAGAACGTGTTCATTGAAAGCTTTTTAGTTGTGACCCAAAGGCCGACTTCGAGAAAGCTGAAAAAGGTGGTCCTACCGCGGAAAGACACAAATGATTTATATTGCATAATCTTGTCCGTGCGCAAGGATTGCTGTTGTAGATAAAAGAAAGCTTTACTATAAGAATACTGAGGTCTGTCAGAGATCTTCGGTCACGTGCGCATGACGGAGGAGTCAGGACTGCGCCCTTCGCTTCGACTGCTATCTTCGTCTCCCTTTCTGCGAGACTCACTCTTTTTTCGGGTTGAATTATCTCAGAAGTTCCAGAATAATGAGCGTGCGCGGCACTTAGACTATAATCGTCCCACTAGGAAGCAGTATGCCGATGAACATTCAAACACGTCTAGAGTCTAGACCGCGGCAGCGTGGCTATTCTGTGTTAAAGAGATACTGGCCAGGTCACCGTTCAGGGTTCGATAACCACGCACCTAGTGAAGTAAAAAAAACTCGGCAGACCATGGAAGCGACGGAGGTGGGTCAAATTGTTGTTTGTAACGGAGACATGGACACAGGGAGTGAGTGAAGAAGAGTCCCTAATTCAGAGTTCCGTAGTTATCTGCACGTAACGTACTAAGGAACGCGCGTGTCTTCAGGGCAGGCCTATACGCGTTAGTGGTCTTATCATTTATGCGGATACAAACGTTTACACTTATCGGACGTCTGACACGACGCAGTTCCTTGGATTATATGCCGATATCGGAGAGGCTTCAAACACTTCTCATACACATGACACGCATGAAAATTGTATTTTTCATCGACAAATTTTTCATTTCACCAAGTTCACACAGCATATTTAGGGTTTTACATGTTACATGACGATCGCAAAAAAGCATGGAACGGATAAACTGGGACTAGTTGTCGTGTAATAATCACAGCGGAGAGGGAACGCATGGAGATGTTACACTATACTCGAAGGACAAACAACGAACGAAGGAGAGAATACATCTGTAGACGGGATGGCCTCGGAGTCAGAGAAATTGCGAAGATGGGCGTAGGCTGGATTGCAAGCGACGTACATTTTAAAGGTAGATTTGCACCTCAAGAGCCGCCTTAGATCCTCGTGACGCCTTTCCTTTAGACACATATCTAACGGAGGAACAACGTCAACCAGTTCATGCAACTAGTTTATAATCCCATGAAAGAGTACGCACACCGACAGGGCTGACTGTAGTATTAGTAGCATTCGTGAGGGTCACCAGGCAGGGCCCCACAAAAGGGATTAGCTCGACTACGGTGAGCGGCAGCCCTTCGCACGTCTCTGGGGGCGTGCAGGTGACAATGGTCAGGTTGTCAAGAGGAAGTAAGGTACTGAGGATAGAGCCAGCCGGGATGCACACGATTGTTGGTATCTGTGCGGATACAATGGCAGTGTGGGAGGCGACTAGCATGAGGAGAGGGGCGAGCACTTTGCTGAACATAGTATGTAGACAGGAGGATGTAAATGAAGACTGGATACTAGGACGGAGTGTACTGCCAACTGACTGTAGGTGTCTGAGCGGTACTGGGAAACATAACATGCAGCCTCCCTCCTTTTATGCACTTTTGTATTTTATTTATCTTTCTTTGTTCTTGTCTCTGATGCTGATTGATATCTTGCAAACATCTCTGAACGACACTATCGTCATTTAAGTTTGGTATTGGCATTACACTTTCAGGACCAGAAAGGGACGAGGTGGGGCCTTAATGAATACATTTTGCAAAAGCCGTGGACGGGGGTTCAGCGACAGGACCACCGCATACCAAAACCTACGACCAGGATATAGAGAACCGATAGGTTATATATTCCGCATTATATTGCAGTAAACAGGTCGCGACTCACATACACATAGAAGCCGATGATCGCATCTGCACGCAATTTCCCTTTTCAATCTCTAGAATACTATGACCTACAGGTGTACCCTCCGACATCAATGTCCCCAGCGCTCTTGGGCGCTCCTTGACGGGAATTGATCTGCAGTGAGTCAAATATGGGTCCGGAATCATCATTGATTGAATATAAAGGCCGTCTTGTTGAATGGCAGGGCGCCCTGAGCCGCATTGCCCCCTTTGGTCACCCCAAAGCGGCTCGGGGCATAGTGTGGGTGGATAATGGACAAAACAGCTCGAGGCCCAACCGAGATGGTGACAGGCGTACCGTATCGCAAGTGAATGTATGCTCCAATGTTCTGTTCCCCAAAACTCTTATGCTCCGCCATCGTCAAGCACCAACGTGCAGGAGCTAATTGGACGAAGACATTGTAAAAGCGCTCCTAGAATGTGTCTCAATAGATGTAATAAATCGAGCCGTAGACGAAAATGGAATGATATAGCGGACTTGCACTATCGCGCTTCTCGGGTACACCGAATGCATAGTGAATTCGGTGGATGCACCAAGTCATTTAGTGAAGGATGAGGACCCTGAATCGACACGTATGGAGAGTGTACGATAACGACAAATGAGATGAATGTAATCTCACTGTTCTGCTAGGGTTATATCACCGGCGCGTTTCAAAAGTGGGAGGTCTAATGAATCGATACTTGGAACGTGTTCACTGCGGGGCTTTTTAGTTGTGACCCAAAGGCCGACTTTGAGAAAGCTGAAAAAAGGTGGACCTACCGCGGAAAGAAACGGTTGATTTATATCGCACGATCTTGTCCAGACGTAAGACCCGGGAGTGCTAGCGTAGAAAGCTTTACTATAACTTGAAAATCCGAGTCGGTGCCAGAACTCTTCGGTCTGTCAGAATTTGATGATCTTCGGTCACGTGCACGTGACCGGCTGAGAGTTCCCCTTCCGCTCCGACTGCCGCCGTCTCCTCTTTTTGACCGTGTTATCTCGGAAGTTCCAGTCCAATAAGCCTGCGCAGCAGCAAACTATCCTCACCCCGCCAGGAATCAGGATGGATGAACATGTTAGTCCAATCACGTCAAGACTGGGGGCTATTCTGGTGCTGAAGAGCTACTGGCCCGGTCACGGTTCAGAGTTCAGACACTACGCACGTAGTGAAGCGAAAAAAGCGCAGCAGGCCATAGAAGCGACGGATATGGGTCAGGTTGATGTTCGTAACGGGGACATGGACACAGGGAGTGAGTGAAGACGAAGCCGCGCAGCACGCGTCGCCAGGCGCCGGCGGTTCGTCTACTTGCTTTGTGACATAGTCCAAGTCACAGTGGCCACAATAGGCACTTATGCCCTCTCTTAGCTCAGCGGCTGAGCAGCGACACCGATGCAAGCCTTTCAGCATCGTTACAAGTGCAGGACAACGGAATCGGCAGCGTCGTGAATTTAAAAAAAACCGTATTCTGCAAGCTTTGCGGGATATATATACTAAGTACGGCTGAATAATCAACTGTGGAACGGTCTAGACTCCAGTCCTGATTACATACCCAGATGGCCCCGGCGGCCGCCCGCGGGAAGAGAAGACGCGTAGTCTGAACCGCCAATCGCCGACTGTCCCGCGGCAACCGGGCCCGGTAGTAGCGAAAGCGGATCCGGGCTTCGTTGCACAATACAGCGTGTCTGGACGGCTGAGAAGCGTTGGCGCACAGGCCGCACGGTGTGCGGTGCGAGGTACATAGTGCGGTCAGTCTTCCGAGTCGGGAATCATTGCGTTTCATCTCCGTGCGGGACTGCATGAACGTAAACTTCCCTTGTACTTCCTGCTCGGAGAGAAGGGGGAGAGTGTCATCGTGTGCGTGCTCGTGCGTGCCCAGGATGACAAGATGTATATAGACGGACCTTCCAACACGATACACAACGCATATTGTAGTTGCCTTCCACCATCATCATCGCTCCTGCTCTCGTTTCACCGCAAATCCACGAGCAGAATGAAAGCTATTCCTACCTTCGTCTCTCGCCTCTTCAGCGGCAAGTCTTTTGTGTCTGCAAAAGCAAAAGCACCCTCTATCGCAAATACTGTGTACCTTATACGACATGGCGAAAAGCCCGCTGATGGCGGTGACGGGCTCTCCCCGCGGGGCGAGCAGCGCGCAAAGTGCCTTGTTGATGTATGCCATTTCGCTCATCTGATCTACCATTCCGTGCGATTACGTCCGAGTCGTTGAAGCTAAGTAATTTCCCGTTCACTCATCATGCTAGGTTTTCGGCGCCTCCTCAAGCTACAACATCGGTTACATCCTTGCCGAGCACCCTAAGTCGAGTGGTGCACGCGAGCGCCCTGTTGAGACTGTTACGCCCCTCGCGCAGAGTCTCGGTCTTACCATAGATACCAGCTGGTGCGTCCTTGATCTTTTTCCTTTATTCTCCGCCTCTCTTCAATCGGGTATAATTTAAATACCTCATACTCCTGCAGCTCGAGAGCTGATGCCTCGCGCGTTGCCTCCGCTGTGGCTGCCTTTGCCGCGACCTCGGACCCGAGCAAGAGCATCCTTATCTGCTGGGAGCATGGCGAGCTAACGGACATCGTCGAAGCGCTTGGCGTGCCAAAGAAAACCGCACCTAAGTACCCTGGCGATGCGTAAGTGTCTCCGTCCGCTCCAGTTTTGTTTCTTGTATTGTTCTTTTTCTTTCTGCGAGTCATTTTTGTCGGAGGAAGAAAATGGAGAGCCCGAGTGCTGACTTCAGAATATTGATGTGGCACTGCAGGTTCGATATCATATGGACGCTACAGAATCAGACGATCGTCGCGCAAACAAGCGAGGCGTGCCCCGGGCTGGATGACTAACCGACTAAGCATATCTCTAGTGTGCTGCAAAGCAGATACGCGCCTATCTGGATCAAGTTTGGGCTTGGGTCAGGGCTTGAGAATAGTCTTGACCCCTGAGGAGTCTAAGTCTAAATGTGAATCACGTACTGCGGCAGCGGCTCGGTGCCTCACGAGAATGAGGTTCATGCCGGCGTGTAATGTATTTACAGCATATTTGTATTTTTTCCCATATAGGTGCCTGTATTCCTTAGCTGCAACGCAGACTGAGAAGCGTGAAAGTAGGTCCGTGTACGAGACGGGCAGTGAATGAGTGAATCGCTCGCTGGCTCTGAATGGCTATGAATGCTGTTTTGTGCCATCCGACCCTTATTTCTCGTTTTACTCACCTTCGAAGATGTTTTCAAGTTATAATAGTCTGTGGTTGTCTGTATGGGCGTCCTCAAGGTTGTTTCGAGTTTCCTTTGGACTGTGGTCCCGTTTGTCAGGACAGTGGATGCACATGACGTAATGAAGAATGCCGCGCGGATTCTTCCGAGTCTTCAGGGTAGGCACAATGCACATTGCAGATACCGCAGCCACACCGCCTTGTTCGAAGTTACGATACTGGACGTCTGAGCTGGACAGCTAACTCTATATCAGACTTTCCACACAATCAGATACTGTGCGTACTTCCCGTCCACATCAATAACGAAAACAATATTCTTCATCAACAAATTTTCATTTCGCAAAAACGTTCAACACAGTGGCATACTCAAGATCAAACATGTTACATAGCGGTAGCAAACTTAGGCGAGTCGTTGAAGTACAGGCATCGCGGAGAGGAAACGCGTGGGGATGTAGCTTTACACTCGATGGACAATTAACAAACGAAAAGCGGAACTCATCTGTAAAAGGGAGGCATAAGTCAGGCAGGTTGCAAAATAGGTGAAAGACATACATTTCAATATTCAACTTGTATCTCAGAGATTCCCTTGGAACCAGGCAGTGACTTGTTTAAGAACAGGTCTGTGGGGAGCAGTCTGTCAGCTCATATAATACACTTAATCACCAAGCCAGTACGTAACACGTACGCCAATTGGGGAGTATCCAAGGATATATTCGTCAATGTCCGTCAAAACCGTTCCGATAGGCGCTGGGTAAGAGCCGAGAGCGGATAGAGATAGCGCATGGCAGGTACGCGGGGCGGTGCAAGTGACAATGTGGAAATAATCGAGTGCTTCGACTATACCTCTAATGTAAGAGGGGGTGTTGCTCGTAAAGCACACGGTTGTAGTCTGTGCAGCTACAGAGGTGGCCTGGAGGGCGGCGAGCGCGAGAGCGGGGATGAGAGCTTTAATCTGCATGATGGGGAGCGAAGTATAAGAAGGCTGAAGATTAGACGGGCGATGTACTGCCAATTGACTGGGGATGTCTGAGCGGTACTGAGGGAAGTAGAACGCAACCACCCTCCTTTTATGCTCTTTTCGTACGTTGTTTATCCGCCTTCATTCCCAGCTTTGGTAAACACCATCGAGGGTCTGTAGCTCCCAGTACCTCCCGAATGGCAAGGTCATTATTTCAGTCCGACGTCGGTTCTGTCCACGCCAGTGCAGCAAGGGACAAAGTGGAGCTCCGATGAATAGACCAGACAGGAACCCGGACGCAAGGTCGGTTCACCAGGACAGTTCAATACGAAAAATTCATGACTAGGCCGCAGAAGGATGGTGCGTTCTGTTGTTTTATGGTCAAAAGCGAGCTGGCACACATACAAAGGAGCCGGTGACCGTACTTACGCTTCATTCATGCGTTACTGGTGTAGTCCCATCGGCGACTCCAGCATACTCACTCCTATGGAATGATCTGCGAAAAGCCAAATACGGGATCTGAGACTATCATTGATCGAGGGAGGGATTTGTTCCTATTGGACGACAAAGCGCCCTGAGCAGCGTCGACTATTTTGGGACAATCGGAACATAGCAAATAATCTACGAGGCCAATCACAGCTACAGTAGAATTGACACCTGAGTCGCTAGGTATGTTCCGTCCCAGTTATTGAAAAGGCCCTAGCATCTCGCCGGCCTAAGTTGTACAGCTTAGCCAACTTGGCTGGGTATGAAAGTCCGACAGGTTCCCTTGATTAACGCAAATTACCGTGAAGTATTCAGAAGTCGGACCAGCCGGTTCAACAGGTGCGCACTGCCTCTTCTGTGGGGTACCCCTTTTGTGTTGTATAAAGATACGATCTTGAGGTGCTCGTGCGGGCTGGGTGCTCGGACGGGGTCATGATTGAGCAGTGCCGGAGTCGGGAGGCCGAGAGAGACCGGCGCACGTAGTAGTTGGGAATGACGGGTGCGGGAGACGGCGGAGATGTTCACGAGGGAGGTAATATTGTACGATTGCTGAAATCGTCGCTTATGGTGATAAGCGCGTCGAGCTCCTCCGGAATAGCTGCAGGCAGCGAGAAATTCTTCGATTGTAAAAGACAAGATATACAGACCGCGTTCTCGTCACAAAGTGGATGGATTACTGAACGACGAGGAACTGTAAGCTGACGACCACTCGCCTCATGCGTTTGGGGGTGCGCGGAGTATGCTAGTACAAAAAGTACGCGTGATTAAGTGCGTCTCTGCACGAGATAGGCCTACATAGCTTGTAAGTGAGAAAACGAGAGAGAAGGCTCAGCACATTGGCAGTGGTGGCCGTAAAGAGGCCGCAGAGAGGTGGCTTAAGGAATCGGCCCACAGGGCCGTAGTCAGGTAACTTTGTATGACCTTAGAGTAGTCAAACCCGCGAGAAAATTAAGAATGAAAGCTAAAATGACACATACGGTGGAACAATCACTGGAGATGGTCTTCAATTGGACCATGTCGCTCTGGCATGGGAGGTACGGAGTCCGAAGCATGTGCCCGGCGAAGATGCATCCCACAGACCAGATGCCCACAACAGTGCTAGTATAATTACGGTAGCCAAACAAAAGTCCTGGAGTTCGATAGCATCTGTTCGGATTAATTTTAAGGCTTGTCAATGGGGAGGTATGGTTATATGGGAGGCTGAACAGATGTAACTTGTGACGACTTGACACGTCATTTTGCAAAGTCTGTGGCAAGACCAAACCCCGGCAACTTTGAGATGCTCGTCTTGGCCCAATCAACAAATTGTTTGGTTTCGAGTCCTGCAAGCTTTCTTCAGACGGTATTCAGCAGAAGTATACATATTCGATGAAGAATCCAGTTTCTATGACAGATATTGGAGTCCAGGCCTTTGAACGTTATCGCCAAGCAGCTCTTGAAGTCCACCGGCAAGAATACAATTGATCTCAGGCTGTCCTTAATGATGAGCTCGAGGTCAGCATCAAGGAACTCCAAAACGATCCGCAACACGCGAGCGTTAGACAAAAAAGAGCCGTAAAAAAACCGCGTAGCCAATGAGAATGCCCCCAGGGAGCAACGTCGCCGTCGAGGGATGAAAAAGCCATGCGTTCCCGTGAAAGGTCCCATGTCCAATCAGAGATCACGGAAGACCGAGTTACGACGTACGAGATGACACACAGGACGAATGCCGTGCGCCGGCATGAAAAAAACATTCTAAAGAGAAGTCTTTACCAGTATATGCCGCGAAAGGAAATCGCCTCGTAAAGACAAAAAAACAGCACCATACATATAAAGGGAGTTAAGATACTTTGTCGTACTTGGATCCCTGAATTTTGTCCTCATAGAACCCTCTGTCTAACCTTGACTGGAACCGCACTCCTCTTTTTGAAGTTAAGCCGGACGTCCGAGCTGAACGTAAGTAACCTCATAACAAACATTCCACCCATCAAATAATGTGTAGAGTCTAGACTCTCGGTCCATATTAACCACAAGCTTGAGAACAATATTCTTCATCAACAAATTTTCATTTCACTAATAAAAGTACAACACAGCAGATTCAAGATCATTCACGTTACATAGCGAGAGCAAACGGGGAACTCAGACGGGCAGTAGTGACAGGCACAGCGGAGATGAAGCGCACGGCGTTGCGACACTACAATCGACAGACAAATAACAAACGAAGGATAGAACACATCTGTAAAAGAGGGACCAGAGTCAGGGGAATTACAAAAAATACTAGATGATCCTGTGGAAGACATACACTTCAGTATTCAACTTGTATCTCAGGAGTTCCTTTAATACCAGACGGTAATTTGCTCAAGTGGAGCAGGTCTGTATGGAACACGATTGATTAACTTGCATGGCACACTCAGCATGCGGGCCAATAAGCATCACGTACACCGACTGGAACAGCCCCGGAGATGAATGTGTAGAACCTCAGAACGAATCCAAGAATCCCTGAGTACCCACTGAGGTCGGCAGTGGGCAGCGCATGGCAAGTCTGCGGCGCGGTGCAATTGGTGATAGTTAACCCGAGGGAGGTGAGTAGGGAGGTGTCTCCGGCAAGGATCGAGCCCGGCGGGATGCACACGATCGTGGGTGACACCTGCGCGGCTACGGAGGTGGCCTGGAAGGCGGCGAGAGCGACAATGGGGACGAGAGCTTTGATTTGCATGATATAGAGAATGCCGAAGATTGGACGAACAGTGTACAGCTAGATGACTGGTTGTCTGTGCGGTACTGGTGGATGTAGCACAAAACCCTTCTCATTTTATACGTCGTCCGTATCGTATTTGTCCGCCTTTGTTCCCAGCTCTGGTAAACATAGTCGTGTCTTTTGTCCCCCAGTCCTCTCCGAATGGCAAGGTCACCATCCCAGTCCGAAATCGGTACTGTCCACACCAGTGCAGCAAGGTACAAAGTGGAGCTCAGATGAATAGGCCTGGCAGGGACCCGGACGCAAGGTCAGTTCATCAGGACAGTTCGATACGAAAATTCATGACTAGGCCGTAGAGGGATGGTGTATTCTGTTATTTTACGGTAAAAAGCGAGCTGGCACGCGTACGAGGGAGCCGGTGATCGTACTTACGCATCATTCATGCGTTACTGGTGTAGTCTCATCGGCGACTCCAGCATACTCAGTCCCTAGTGGGATTGATCTGCGAAAGGACAAATATGGATCCGAGACCATCATTGATCGAGGGTAGGATTTGTCCTATTGGACGGCAAAGCGCCCTGAGCAGCGTCGACTCTTTTGGAACGCTCGGAACATAGCGAATGGCGTCCGAGGCCAATCACAGCTATAGTAGGACTTGGCACATGAGTCGCGAATGCATGTTTCGTCCCAGCATTTGGGAAGGCCTACGCATTTCGCCGGCCTAGGTTATACAGCTTGACCAACTTGGCTAGATATGGAAGCCCGACAGGTTCCCCTGATTAACGCAAAAAACCGAGAAGTATCCAAAGGCCGGGCCTGCCGGCCCAGCAGGCGCACACCGCCTCTCCTGTGGAGTACCCTGCTTGGCGGACTGTATACATGTACAACAGCGCCCGTGCGGGTGGGCGCGAGGACGAGACCATGATCGAGCAGTGCCGAGGTCGAGGGGTCGGGTGGACCGACGCTTGTGGTGGTTTGAAATGACTAGTGCGGGTGAACGGCGGAGATGTTCACGATGGAGGCAATATTGTACAATTGCTGAAGTCACCGTTTATGGTGACAATCGCGTGGCTCCAGAATAGCCGCAAGCAGTGAGAAATTCTTCGATTGTAAAAGGCAAGGTCTACAGACCGCGGTCTCGTCACAAGGTGAATGGGTCACCGAACGACGAGGAGCTGTACACCATGGATCACCCACCTCCTGCGTCTTGTATCGTTGGGATGCATCGCATAGGAAAGAGAGACGACCCGACTTTGCAGACTTCGAAAACAAAAAGCAGTGATATCTTGACGACTGCGGTCGTTTGTACGTAAGGGCACAAGCGCTCTGACGGAGGATGTAACACCGGCAAGAAAAGGGACTTGGACAACGCAGAGCATCACTTGTGTCACCCGGACCTGGCTAGCCGTGTGGACGCGGAGACCTTCAGTCTTCATCCAGAGCTTAACCCAACACTATACAGCCATTGTTTGTCGGACTGGTAAGCTCGCAGACAGTCCCATGAAGTTGAGTCTGCGAAAGTGCACGCACACGATGAGCGAGGAACAAGGTCGAAATAGCAAGGTAATGGAACAAATTCCTCGTCGTCTCGGAGCCCGAAAGCCCGTAATTCAAGTAAAAGCACGCGTCCAAGACGCCATCAGACTGGGAATCTAGGCTCAACGTCCGTGGGGGAGGGGGGCCTTCCATCCAGGGCATGTTTCTTTGTAGATTTAAACTCGAGTAGTCAACCTCGATCAATTTTGTCAAGCCACGACGCGATACGGATTCGTGACCCTGTTTTATTTATTTGAGTCGGATAAGGGTAAGCCTTGGAGGCATCGACTGGTGAAGCGCAGGCGACTCATAAGCTCATACCGAACTCGACATCAAGGTAAAGAGAACATTCCGGAGGTAATGTGAGCGCGCGCTAGCACTTTACGCGGCCAAACTGAAGGTACTTAAAGGAGTACTGTTTTGCGCCTGGACACACCTGCCACATCCACGATGATCCGAAGCACCGACTCGACATTTTTCATTAATTTCAGGTCCTCCTTGTAGTGCACAGACTCGGAGCCTAGATGAGCGAAGAATAGACTGTGGCCGCGTCGTATTGAGGATAAGCTGAGTAGGGACCGGTTGAAGACGATCATGCAAGTGAAGATTCAAATATCACGTGCAGGTCCACGGATTTAATCACGTGATATTGAGAACACTTCTCCATACCAAGGTTTTTCCGCTCATACGCGATGGTTACGCAGATATCACTCGGCTTTCAGTACATGCGGCCTGTTCAAAGCACCTGTTACAGGCAGAGCAGATTTTGGGGGTACAACGTTCTCTTTAGACTCTGGATTCTCTAATATATTGCGACGATTCAAAACGATAGTCTTTGGACGGCCCGGGCGACGAAAATGCGCGGCGACTCAGGATCTGCTCTGGTCACGACTTGCTCTACTTATGCGATCGGCTGCACTGGCCCTGGCAGCTGGAGGAAAGAGGAAGAATGCAACGCTTTTCTCTATCAGAAAGCGACAGCAAAAGTGCTGCACGCACCGTCCCGACCTCATAAGCGCACGAAAAATTCCGGGAACTTGTGAGTGATCCGTCGCTTATCTTCATACCTGTCCGGTCCGGGGGGTGGGCCGTCATACCGTTTGTCTCCACTTTTCTTCGTCCGAAGAGGCAGAAAAAAACAGAGTTTGTGTTTCATCGATCTTCCTAGCGGATGCGACGCGGGTGGGTGTGACCACAAGACTGGAGGATATCATGATCGGGAGCATTATAACTATCCAGACTCGGGCTTGAGGATGTCCTCGCACGTTTTTTTATTTCCACTCTGTTTATGTCTTTTCCGTTTATTAGACTGCTGACTTTAATGTTAAGATCTACGTCACACGATTAAGTTGCCGTCGACAGCCTGCAGAATGCAACCCTTTCGGGCTCACGCGGGGACTTACAGAATGTATGAGGCCTAATCGGAATGCACCCGATTATGCATGTACATTTGTACGCACCTCCTTATTTTCCGTACCGAACATCTTCAGTGACCCTGGATTTTACTGACTGACTTATGACCGCTGGTATCGACAGCAAAATGTTGAAGTTGAAGACAAAAGAGAACAAATACCTACATGATGTACAGGCGTGACCATGTCCCGGTGGGGCGGCCCCGAATGTTGCACATGGACCACGAGTGCGGGCGTTATTTGCTCAGCTTCGATCAGGCACATACCCGCTCGCTTAACGCGAAAGAAGTAAAGGAGGCGGCGTGTGACTTCGGGATCTGTGTACGGAGGTGGGGAGTTTTTCCCCGGATTGTTAGCCGGCACCGAGTCCGTCCGCATTTGGCACGCGAGCGGCGCGTCCCTACGCTGCACGAACCCCATCTGGAGCATTTGACGAGAAAAGGTGTCAGAAAACCAATCATGTGGAAAATGGTAGTCGGAGGTTTTGCACCCTGCGGATAGTTTTCGGACAGGCTCTCGTAAAATGGCGAAGACAAAGGCTTAAAGCCCGCGAAGACCGTGCTTCGGAATTTCTGAGCCCCCCACAGAGCCCCAGGCTTCTCCAGGTTTCGGCCGCACAACATCGCACGTCACCGCCGACTCCCCATTGACAGCACACACGATGGCGAAGGGCGTAAGTGTTGATCTTAGCTATAGCATTTAGATGTGTAGGAAGGTTTCTGACTTTTGCTTCCCGGCTTCCCGATCGACAGTATAGTGTTGCCATCGCGTCCAATCCGGTTCGTCTTGACTTCTCAGCCTTCTCTCTAATATACTCGCTGACGTTCCCCTTCGTTCCAGTTCATTGTCGGGTCCTTCGCATGCATCGGTGGAGGACTCTTCGGATTGGACATGTCGTCCATGTCTGCAATCTTGAACGTCAGTGCCATCGATTCTGTAACTGCATGTCTCCCTTCTTACCGTATAACCAGAATGATGCCTATTTTAAAACGTTTGACCATGTACGTGCACCCGACTCTTTCCTATTAGTTTCCTCACTTACTTTTTACTTTAGCCTGGGTCTAACGCACAAGGTGCCATCGTGGCTTCCATGCCCGCCGGGTCTTTTGTTGGGTCGCTCGCAGTGTCCTATCTCGCGGATCGTATCGGTCGCAAGAAGGTCGTCATCCTTTCCGGTATCATTTGGGTCATCGGTAGCATATTACAATGTGCCTCACAAGTGAGCGCCGCCTTGCCGTAGTGGTGCTGCTCTCAATGCTCATATGTACCCTTTTCTAATTTGCCAGAATCGCGGCATGCTCGTCGTCGGTCGCATCATTGGTGGTATCGCTGTTGGTCTCGCTTCTGCTGTCGTCCCGCTCTACCAGGCCGAAATCACCGCGCCGTCTATCCGTGGTTCGATGATCGCGCTCCAGCAGTGGTCCATCACTTGGGGCATCTTCCTCCAATACTTTGTCGCGTTCGGCTGCTCTTACATCAACGGCGAAGCGTCATTCCGTATTCCGTGGGGTCTGCAGATGATCCCTGCCATAATACTTTCGGTTGGAATGTGCTGGTTCCCTGAATCTCCTCGATGGCTAGTTGACCACGGACGTGAGCCCGAGGCTCTAGAGATTCTGGCCGATCTCCACGGCAAAGGCAATGCTGACGACACGCTGGTTCAGCTCGAGTACGAGGAAATCAAACAACAGGTGTACTTTGAACGGTCGGAGGGCGCGAAGAGCTATCTCGATCTTCTCAAACCTGGTGTTCTTCGCCGCGTCGGACTTGGTACGAGCCTGCAAATGTGGAGGTTGGTGTTTTGGGCTCAAAGCCCGATGGATGCAGACACTAACGGAGCTTCTCTCCCTTTTAAAGTCAACTTACAGGCATGAACATCATGATGTATTACATTGTCTACGTCTTCGAGGGCGCGGGTTTGACCGGTCGTCGTGCTAATCTCATTGCCGACTCAGTACAATATGTGCTCAACGTCGTGCTTACTGGTAAGTTTTTGCGCCAGGATCTCCATTGCTTTCTGATCTAAGTGACACGTTTTCTTAGTCCCTGCGATCATATACATTGACAAATGGGGTCGACGCCCAATGATGCTCATCGGCTTTGGTTTGATGGGTTTCTGGTTAATGCTTGTCGGCGGACTTCAGGGTCGCTTTGGAGCTTGGGGGACAGTCGATGGAGAGCGTACATGGCTCATCTCGGGGAACTCTGCTGCGACACATGCAATTCTTGTCTGCTCTTACCTCTTCGTATGCAGCTTTGCGATCACGGTGGGTCCCGTCTCGTGGACGTACCCAGCAGAAATCTTCCCGATGCGCGTGCGCGCCAAGGCTGTCTCGCTAAGCACATCTGCGAACTGGCTCTTCAACTTCGCGCTCGCCTGGGCTGTCCCTCCTGGTCTTTCTACCATCGCGTACAAGACATATTTCATCTTCGGCACTTTCAACTTCGCGGCGTTCATTCACGTGTTTTTCTGCTTCCCCGAGACAAAGGGTCGTACACTCGAGGAGATCGAGGATGTGTTCTCGCAGGGACATGTCTTCACCGCATGGAAGGTCGACTCAAGCGTCGGGAAGAAGACGCTCGAAGAAGTCAAGGCGCATGCTGTAAAGAGCGAATTCGTGGACGAGAAGGGCTCAGACGTTGGCACGCCATGAGCCCCCGCTTCCCATTCGCTGACTCTACCCATCTTTTCGATTTAGTTCCTGTTAACGATAGTGATTTAAGTATGCATTTTTTTGTCGTTTTGGGTACCTTTACTCCGTTCAAAATCATTTTATGACCCTCGTGATGGCCGATATCGAGTTCATGCACTTATAACAAGTTGTACCCCGGTTTTCAATGAATTTACGACGTTCATGTCTTGTTACCAGCCGGCCCAGCATCTGCTTTGAGACAGACTGGTCTCAATAATGCGACGGTAGACTCCCGCGTCAAACTTCGCACTCTGAAGACAGTTGCAAGCATGATAAATAAAGTCTGTTGGTGTGCACGCCCGCCTGGCGTCTGCCAGTGAGGCTTCGTGAACTCGATGTACAGTCCGAGGCTGTAGTGCATATGTGAGGCCCGCAAAAGACCTGTAAATAGCCTTGAAGCATGGAGTATAAAACGTGAATGTGAGTGTACCGACAGCCATAAATCTAACTTGGTTTCTGATCCTTACGCACTCATACGACAGGCAAAAATCGTCAAACACATATTAGCCACATCGTGCCAGTAGATCACATAATCAAAAGGACTCTGAAACCTGACGTTCCGAAATTCGGGGTCATTATAAGCCCAGTTTCCATGTTGTTTCTGTTTAGCTAGATGATATTTACATGCAGCAAAGTTTGTGGCTTGATATCCGAAAGGACCATGTACTACACTTTGGGGCTTTCTTTGCAGAACGCGGAATAACGTTTAATAGAAGCAAAGATACGTACGCCGGATCAAATATATGTAAGTCAAGATAGTTACTATGTAGGTTGTCCAGTCCGCTGCAGTATGTAGTACAAATCGCCAAGCACTTACCCGGAATATTTGTCCAGAATACATAACTGCCTAAAGATCTATGCGTCCTGGATAGATAGACTTTGGGCACTGAGTTGGCGCCGCTGTTCCTGGGCACTTCTATCCGACTTCAAGGCGATAGATCCACAGCGGCCCGGACGGCGTTGTAAGGGCGGTGATGGATATGAACTTCGATGTATAGGCACATTACGAGTGGCACTGTCAATTGACCGCTTGAGCATAAGGGCATCTAAAGCGAGAGACCAGATGACCGTGCAGCTCCTCAGCTGCATTCTGCGATTAGTACAGCGTGCATCCTTCTTAAGGATGAAGACAGAACACGGTACTGATATTGACATAGAAGACAATGACGCAGCGAGCGCCTCAGCCTTCGGGAAACTAGTAAGTCGCGGAACCAAAAACAAGAGGAATTGGTTCAATCGTTTCAAATTGAAACCCATATTTGTACCGGAGTACACGCAAAGCGCATGCTCGTCCGCTTCTACATCAGACTTCTTCGCTAACGCTCAGCACCATTTTCCGTGTGAATTGTCAGAGTTTGCAGAATCGCATATGCACGAAGATACTCTGGTTCAAAAAGAAATGGGGAGGATTTGGCACTGTACATGCTCGCTCCCATATGTGCCAGAGTGAAAAGATGGTTCATTAGCCACCCGCCTTCTAGCCCGTCGCGTGAATCCGGGATATGTATGCGGGGTCGAGTAGCGCCTTTCTTGAATCGGCAACTAATACCGCGATTGTCTGCATTTGGAGTACGCCGCACTCGCCCCATCCATCATTCTCGACGGAAACGATAACGAAAAGTTAAGTCATGTGGACAGCGAGGTAGAAATTGCCGTAAGGCCCAAACTCTGGAAAAACCAGCTGGTCGCACGGAGAATGGCGAGAATCATGGGTATAAAACCGGCGAGGGGCGTAACCCCCAACGCTTCGAGCCCCTACCAGCCTCCAGGCTTCTTCGGGTTTTGCTCGCAGAGGTTTCTACGAATTGCGCAGTGCCACAAACCCCTATTGACGGTGCATACGATGGGCAAAGGTGTGAGTGTATACCTGCTTTTGCGCGCTTGAAGATGCCAGTCCTCACTGCCCCACTTCCGATCAATGAACAGTACAATGTCGCTATCGCGGCTAACCCGGTGCGTTTGACCATTACTGACTCTTCCATGAAGTGAGGTTTATGTGCATTCCTTGCTCCAGTTCATTGTCGGGTCATTCGCATGCATCGGCGGAGGACTCTTTGGGCTGGACATTTCGTCCATGTCCGGAGTCTTGAATGTCGGTGTTCATATAATTTTATCAAAACCGGCCCCTTTACCGATCGTACCCACAGAACAACGCCTACTTTGAAGTGTTTAACCATGTACGTGCATATCGAATCGCCGGGTCCTTTATAGCTTGCCATCTAACCCTTGTTGCCAGCCTGGATCCAACGCTCAAGGAGCTATCGTCGCTGCTATGCCTGCCGGGTCCTTCGTTGGGTCGCTCACAGTGTCGCACCTTGCGGATCGGTTCGGCCGCAAAAAGGTGATAATCCTCTCCGGTCTCGTCTGGGTCGTCGGGAGCATTCTTCAGTGCGCTGCCCAGGTAAGCATCGTCTATTTGAGTCAATGCTTTTGGCTCTATAGCACATCGCCCCTCCTTTCGTCTTCAGAATCGTGGTATGCTCGTCGTCGGTCGTGTTATATCAGGCCTTGCCGTCGGCCTTGCTTCTGCTACCGTTCCACTCTACCAGGCTGAAATTACGGCACCGTCTATCCGCGGCTCGATGATCGCGATCCAGCAGTGGTCCATCACCTGGGGTATCCTGATCCAGTACTTCGTCCAGTTCGGCTGCTCGTATATCAATGGCGACGCATCCTTCCGCATCCCTTGGGGTCTACAGATGATACCCGCTATCATACTCTCGCTTGGAATGTGCTGGTTTCCCGAGTCCCCTCGATGGCTCATCGACCGCGGGCGTGAAGCCGAGGCTCTTGAGATCCTCGCTGACCTCCACGGAAAGGGCAACCCTGACGACCCGCTTGTTCAACTCGAGTTTGAGGAGATCAAACAGCAAGTGTACTTTGAGCGGACAGAAGGCGCAAAGAGCTACTTTGATCTCGCCAAACCTGGTGTGCTCCGTCGTGTTGGACTCGGTGCCAGCCTGCAGATGTGGAGGTACGCAATCGCTGTGTTTTACTAAGATTTAGTCAGTTAACAAAAGATAACCCTTCCTTTCGCCAGTCAACTCACAGGCATGAATATCATGATGTACTACATCATCTATGTCTTTCAGGGTGCCGGCCTAACTGGTCGACGCGGTAATCTCATTGCCGACTCGGTGCAGTACGTGCTTAACGTTGTCTTCACTAGTATGTCTCTTCCATTGCGTTATAATCCTTTCAATCCTTTCCTGACAATCCCGTGCACGTAGTTCCCGCTATTGTATACATCGACAAATGGGGTCGGCGCCCGATGTTACTTATCGGTACTGCATTGATGGGTTTCTGGCTCTTCCTTGTTGGTGGTCTTCAGGGGCGCTTCGGCGAGTGGGGGACTGTCGACGGTTCTGCCGTGTGGGTCATTACAGGACACGAAGCGGCGACGCGCGGAATCATCGTTTGCTCTTATCTCTTTGTGAGCAGCTTCGCGATCACGATGGGCCCCGTCTCGTGGACATACCCAGCGGAGATCTTCCCGATGCGCGTACGCGCCAAAGCGGTTGCGTTTAGCACATCCGCAAACTGGATATTCAACTTCGCACTGGCCTGGGCTGTCCCTCCTGGTCTTTCTACCATTGCGTACAAGACGTACTTCATCTTCGGCACGTTCAATTTCGCTGCGTTCATTCACATCTTCTTCTGTTTCCCCGAGACGAAGGGCCGCACACTTGAGGAGATCGAGGACGTATTTTCACAGGGACATATTTTCACGGCGTGGAAAATCAGCCCGAATGTTGGGAAGAAGACGCTCGAGGAGGTCAAGGCAAAGGGCGCGAAAAGCGAGTTTGTAGATGAGAAGCATTCGGAAGATGGCTCGCCGTGAGCTTCCTGCTCTCTGCTCTCTGCGTCTGTCGGTCCTGTTGATATCTTCGATTTAATCCCTCCCTTCTCTGCCTCCTTTGTTGGAAAACGATATCTGTAACCTTTTACCCTCTAGGGTTTCTCCCTCCGAGTTATGTCCCCTATCCTTCCTTCACGAGTTTGAACCCCCGAATTCTTGTATTACGACTTTTTGTGACCAACATTTTCACGAAATAACGACACCAACTCCTCATTTTCGGTTGATCACTGTGTGTTCTAGACTGTCTAAGTGGCTGGTCCAGCATCCAGCGAATTCGCGCAAATACGCATAGTAATCCGAGGCACCAGAATAAGGGGGAAAGCGTAATCTTGGCCGTTGCATGCTGCACTCCTGGTTCGACGCATGCCCGTCGGCGACCGATGCTCACAAGAAGCGAACGTCTTCGTGAGTGAACGGGTCCATCCTGTATCGTTTCCCCGAGTCAGACGGACGTGACGAAATCAACTCAGTTCGGATCGCCTCGGGAAAGTCGTCATGATACGCCGCGGGACCTTTTCAAGCCTTCACGAGCTATTTCCACCATACTCGGCTCTCTGACATCTGCGAGCCCTTGCTGACTGGGTGAGCGACACTCCCTAGCTCCATCCGGAGGACATCCGGTATGCTTGTTTCTGTTCAACATGTTGTGCACTCTCGCCGCCTCTGAACAGTCATCCTTTGGCTCCTTGCATCCTCCGTCGAAAGCTTTATTTTGCACTCCCAGACACATACCATAAGGTCAGGCATACAAAGTTATAATGAGCGTCTACATGACGGCTGCGTTATTTGAGGAGTATTTTTCTGTGAGGCCTTGAAAGTACGCTGTGAGACGTGCGCTGTCCTCCGGTTGGCAGCTGCTAGAGTTTGCAAGAAAGGTATAGATCTGTACTGATAAAATTAGAGCATTTTCTTCTGAGTTCATTTGTACTCACCTCTTCATTCAAAAACAGTGCCTTCACCCTTGAACACGACTTAGGGTTGTGGTGCAGTGCGGAATGCAGGGACTCGAAAAGGTGCGGTGATGTGATGTGTCACGTTTGTTCATCATAAGCACGTGATACATAATGACGTGTTCGCGCTACGTGGCATGATGCATTATGTAATCTTGAGCGAGGTCTTGACAACACTCAAAACTCGCTTGAAATCTTCTACGGAGCCAAATGTCAATCATGCGGCGTAGAATTGCTTTTTATTATGTGAGTTTAACGTGGTAGATTCCTGTTTGAGGTGTTGGCGTTTTGATTTTGCACGGCATGTGAATTGCGAACCCGAACTCCCCGGAGCCTCGTCTCAGGTCCTTCTGTGCGCTTTTAAGTGATTTATGGCATGTTAAAATTCGTAGACGTCGTTTTGCTCGCACACAGCATCTTATAATCCAACATTCGCCCCCTTCATCAGAGCAAATATGTGGCTGACTAAGCGGTCGTTTTCTACAAGTCGCTTACTTGCCAGCCAATGATTCCAGAAATCCCCGACGGATCTCGGGGGCTACATAGCCAACTGGAATCTGATCTTCCGGTCCTGTCTTGATTATTCTAAGCCCATACCTCAGCGGTTAAACGAGAAGGACTGGTCAAAGCTCCTTGAAGGAGGAAAAGACTAGTGAGCAGTCCCGAAGTCCCGCAGTCCGTATATACACTCAATGGAGTACCCCAAGGTCTGAGCTCATCAGTAGAGAGCCGTTGTTCCTCCTGAATCATATCCGTTACGGAGATCTCAGCTGCAAGGCATACTTTTGTCCTGGTGCAAACACTAGGCACGGAAGCCACCCACGGACTACAATGCATGAACGGTTTTCCTGTGGCATTTTGATGAGCCTGCCTCTCGGAACCCTCTCTGACATGTGGCCGACCATGAAGCCTTGGTATCTCGGAACAGTGTATGAACGCGCCCTCAAGGCTTCCGCGGGAGAAATGGAGGCGACCGACTCGAAAGAGACGAGGGTCCATTCTGACTACCGCATTCTGGGACTCCACCCCCACCCTCCTTCCAGTAGCCCAACTTGATTTCCGGCACTTCTCCGTCGTACTTCTTCTCCCCTTCACTCCACGTCTATAATTTATCACATACCGAAGAGGATACATTCAACCGATTTTCGACGGGCTGTAAACCACATCATTCGAGCTCAGAGAGTTCGTCCTCATACAAGCTGCGCAGATCACATCCGACTGCATTTTAAAGAAGCAACGCAATTCAGTACACCGCACGGAGACAACCAGTACCGCCTGCCAAAACTCACCCAATACAATGTGAGACGCCCCGCCTAATTCCGAGACCATTGTCACGTGGGGTTCCCGAGACTACAACAGCAACCAATGCGCCGCGGTTGCATTCTCCCTTCCCAAGCTCTCCGCCAACAGGAAGCGTCTAAACTTTACATTTATAATAAACAGCAGCAATGTTATGGAAGACGTGAACCAACTGATACAAATGAGCCTTCGCAAAAGTATATGTTCATCCTAGACACTATACTTCGCACGAGAAAGGCTCTATGATTAAGGCTGAGACCCGGGCGTCGCTATATCTCCGCACCCATAGACCCGCTCATAGTTTAAAAATCCCATGCCGAAGTGCGGTCCCGAAATAATGCGGCGAATGATAGGGGCGAAATTCTCCGGCACTGGTCGCTGGAACGCCCCGCAATGGAAGCAGCACTAGCTCCAAAATCCGAATGGACTCGGACCTGAGAAGCGCACGCAAGTCAGATATCAGTCTGAAGTTAGACAGTGCTGAGATATGTACATTGATTTATGGCGGGGAAACGAGCGATCGGTTGTGTGCGGACAATGAAGTCCTTGGCCTGGCAAGTACCAGATTAGAACTATATTCGTAACGTCAGGCAACTATCCGACGGTTGCAGTAGGCGAGGGACTAGCATCGTTAAATATATCCACGTGGGCTACTTTTGTTATCAAGGGTCATCTGTGAATAGTAGCAAACGGCCTTCCTGATTGTCGGACACAAACAGCAGACCTGGCAAACTGAAGCAAACGCATATTGCCCGCGCGGAGCTAGGAACTGGCGCTAGACGATGTCTTCCACAAGGGTGGGGCGGCCGGAAGTATGTTCGACATCATTGGAAGCGTGCCCTCTCCTTCTGGGAAAGGCCAGCGGGCTCATGGATCAGACGGGGGACTACGTGTGCGCGGGTCGAACTTGCATAGGCTGACATGGATCCGCACACAGACCAAGATGGAAATGAGGGGCACAGTGCTTTGATGCACCTAGCATATATAATTGGGGTTAAAGTAGCGACGTCGGAGTGCCAACTCTTTCGGAGTCGGAGACCACGGACGTCCCGCGCTATTCCTATTAAGAAAAAGGGTTAAAACGCGCAAGATATTTTGTTCCCGACGAACACCGTACCGGAACTTGCATAGTTGCGATGTACGTTTGTTGACACGCTACCCTGCGCGTGCACTATGCACACGATGCAAAGTCCCTTCACAAACATATGCGCCTTGCGGGTAGCAGGGACGTCCAATAAATCCCTGGGCTGTCTGGTAAAAGCATAGAAGATATTTCAACTGGAAAGGGTGGAAACCAAGATGGGCACGAACGCTTCATAGTCCGGAATGGCGGTGGCACTCTTGCATGTCTGCTGTCGTTAGCCTAGATTTACCGATACAATGGTAAGTTCCTTCGATATATTCGCATCTTCAATCCAGTAGAACACTCCAGTAGGGCAACAGATATCGCATGTATTGTTCATTGATCGCTGGCGCAACTTAACGTTATCAAAAATTTGCATCTTTACTCATCAGTTTGCTAGCTGAATGCAACCGAGAAGGAATGAAGCGACGCATTCTACCAGCTGACTTCCCCGCGCTTGTCTATACCTGATCATTGATGCTCCGCCCATGGGAAGAGACCACGCGGACACACTCTTCTGGTACGAATGCTGATCGAAGCGTGATGTATGCGAAGAGGTATGTACATCGCCTTTTTGAAAATTGGGAGAATCCGGCGTGTTGGTCATCTTGATCCTGTAAACGAAAATGGGTGGCGGAGTGGCGGGTCGGGTAAGCATGGACCATGGCTGAAAGATGGAATCGATGACAGAGAGGGATCTTGCCGACGGCACACACTGTTACGTGACGGTCCTAAACCGTCATGCACGCTCAAGGTTCGTATAGTTAAGGATATAGTTAAGAATTTTGCTTACCTTCCAAGACTTTAATGTATAAGCGCCCTTTCAGCTAATTCCAGCATCTTTGAAATACATTACCGGGTGCGTGTCCCGATGTCGGAGCTAGCTTTGGACGAGCATAACAACCTCTGCATGATAGGACGGGCAGGCATCGAGTGACGGAACGCCTCGGACAAAGCCCGACACGCGGTTTACAATGAGGGATTGGGCTTCCCGCGAAGCGGTATGAGCCATAGCGTGGGCTCGCGCTAGCCCGCGCCCAACAGCCGGGAATCACATACCACAGTCTAGCTTTTTATAGTCCATTTCGTGATCGCTGCGAAGCTGTGGCCCTGATTCGGGAAGACAACATTTCACGAGCCTTGACACGCATCTACGTCATGAAAGCAGCGGCGAACCCGCCATTGGTCTGGCCAACATCCGAAGGTTCACCGATACACGTTCGGTCGTTTTGAGACAGACGATCTTTGTGAATATCTTGCCCTGAGGGGACACGGTGTGAGCATGTCGACCCCGTGGGTCAGTCGCGGGTGCGGATACTGTGCTGTTGCAGGCCGGTGAGAGATTGTCAAGGAAGGATGCACGTCGGGAGTATCATACTGAATAGTTCCAGCGAGTGGCCGCCTTAGGAGCGCAGAGCACCCTGATAAGGTTGGCCTGTGTTCTGGGCCGGCGACGATCGTCCCAGAGAAAGTGTTTTTACGTAGATTAGATTCATCGCGGGAGGCGGTCGCCAAGTCACGGTTTAATAGACAAACCCGTTGCATCGCACACCAGCCAAAACGTCAAAGGCCGAGTGCCTACCGGTGGCGCCACACAACCGGCTGTTGGGAGCGACGCGGGCTTCAGCTCCTTAGAGGGAGACGTTGTCATCGCTTGTTCAAAAGACTTTACATTGATGATCGTTCAAAGAGACGTCCTTCAAAAGACATCAGCTACTCAACTAAGTAGAACAAACGGACAAACTTCCGATAAAGCACAGGCAATCACCGCCCTGATATACGGTGCGGGTGTTTGTTGAGCCCGAAAAGATTTCTTCATTCCTCCCGCGTCATAAGTTTGGTGCTAAAGAGGTTTAAAAAATGTGTAGACGGCTTCAATTTATGAGATCAACAGGGTTGAAACAGGTTTCCAAGGTTCCCTAGCACTCACGCGAAAAGCCCCTGCTCAAACATGACTAAGCGTCGGAGTTCGGAACACTGTCTGTTTTAGAAATGAAATGATGGCGGTGGCGTAGGATCGTGATAAGTTGGCCGCCGCAGTTACCACGAAGCGCTGGCATCCTCCTACTGCGTCTGCAACTAGAACCCACCTTTCACTGTTTCTTAGCCAAAGCCTACTTCAAGACTTAGAAGAGCGCAGGTCCCCATGGAAGGACTCCCGCTTCGACTGATCTTCGAAACGAAGCATTCCGATCCGAGTATCGTCGCAAACGTCTATATTTGCGCCCGCGGCACGCCTGGGTAAAAAAAGAGGTACAGTAATCACGGTAACTGGTTCTGACCAATACGTATGCCGTAACACAGACTCAAAAATGTATAAGAGGGGGGCGACCCTCGCCTCAGTGGTCGATTCCCACCGGCGTCCGTCGTTCCAGCTCTTATCCGTGAGCAAGGGGCCTCGTCGACGTTGCCATCCACGTTATCTCTCTTTCGTTCCTCATTTCCTCTGATAATTATGCTCATCCTTACTTGAGGTTCGTTCACACCTATTTCTACCCCCACATCGTTGCAGCCGCTTCTCGGGGCGTCCGACCATCAGTGGAATTCTGCGAAAGTCTGTACTCATGCCTTTTCGTTAAGTCTCCAGAGGGAGGGCTTGCGTTCTGCTGAGTGGTGGCGGCCGCAAGGATCCCACTGCTCGTCCGTGATCCCTGTATGATCTTATGCTTTCGTGTTAGGACTCGTTTCATTTCTTGATTCTCCTTATTCCCAATCTCTTAAGAGCCGAACTTGCTACGGCTGGGTCTGGTTTCCACAATGTAGCTAGATTAATAGCGCGACGGCTGAAATTATCTATATTGGCCAAATGATACGGTGCATGAAGGGGTCCATCATTTCCACGATAGCGGATAACCAACTCAATTGATCCAGTCCAGGGTCGTACTAACCCTTCTGTGCAACTTACAATACATACATGTACTTTAAGCTCTATTGGAAAATATTGAATACAGCAAACTGCGTGTACCTTACCAGCGGCGATCCCCGCACAACCCATGGCCATGCTGGACTTGAAGGTCTGGCTCCGTACCGGACGGGCTTTCGGAGGCCGCGCCGGGACTCAAAAGACCGTTTCCGGTGAGCTCGAAATAAACTGCAGCGCAAACAGGCGTTTTTCCCCCACAGTCAAAGTGTAGGGGATTGGCATCTTGAGCTTGTTCGCCAGTCAGACCGTGTGACGCGTATTGAAAAAAAAAGAAGGTAGGGCCATTTTTCGGATGTCAGATTTACCTAGGATTGCGCCTTAATGATGACAGATTATGAGAGGAAATAGTTTTTCTCTTGTTAGTCAGGAGTGGAGTAAAAAGCGGTAAGACATCTTTGGGGACGTGGAAAAAAAGTCGGAACTTTGTGTCGTCGACATCAGAGTGAATGTCCGCATCACGGCACAGCTAGCTTTTTATATTTACTGAGGAAGCATAGGTACCTGTACTGTGTTTGATGTGGGAATTGCGATGCGTCTAGACCTTGAGCCGGCGGTTAGAAGCAACGAGAAAAGTTGGAAAGAGCACGTCAGAGTGAGCCTATACGATGCGCCCTCGTTTCGCTTGCTCCCTGTGGAGTACAAGGAAGTCAGTGGGATATGCGTGAGCTTGATAATCCCAGAGTCTCACACACAGTCCAGCCGAGCGCATGGCGAGCTGGGAGCTACACATTGCGACATCACCGCAACATTGCGTTCCTGGCATTCTAACAGTCGCACATGCACGTCATCTACAGGAACAGAAGCAACGAGAAGAGGCATTGATATTGCTGTGTGCTCTGGTAGGAACGGATCGCGAGGAACCGAGAAAACACGTCGCCTGAGTTCGTGACTCGTTCTTGTTGCTTGTAATGGCGCGTAGAGTCCACAGACGACCCGGATTCCCGTCCGCAGTCGCGGCCGCGCCGCGAGCACTGTTGCGATCCGTGAGTCGTGGCGCTACCTGATACGCGCCCTACAAGCTCAAGCCCGCGGAACAGGGTGAAACAAGGACGAAAGAGAGAGGAAGGTGCGCACGATGTCTGCGAGAAGTTGGTAGGAGAGCCAGACTCTGAGGGACACCATCGCCGTGCTCTGCTTGAATTGCTGAGACAGCAAAGGGTGAAGATCGGGTCTAATGCGTGTAATGATGAGGGTCTGGGCCATAGCGCCCAGTATAGCAGATCCAGGATCGGGCGTTAGCTGTCGGAGGTTAGCAGGGGACCGGGTATACCCCCACACTTGCGCCTCTGAATCTTCCGGGTAAACAGTAGGTTATTAGGAGGATTCCCACTCGGACACTGGTGTCTTAAATTAGAAGACTTGACATCCAAGCAAGAAAAAGAAACTGATTCTGCCCACGAACACGATAGGTTTTGGTCTTAGTAAGGAGAATGCCAAGGGCGAAAGGATGGAAATAGAAAGAGGGGAATCAGAGCCTGCACTTTGCGTTCTGCTGTAGAACCCGGCATGGACTGAATTGAAAAACTGCGAAAAGATGAGGAAAGCAGTATTAGAAGATACGAGGGATATAAATACCTTTCACAGCGAACGAAACCCTGCCAATCTAGTCATTATTTAAGAAGTAGTTCCAGTATCGAGGCGCAAGATAAGCAGGATCAGTGTGGGGGATGAGGATAAAACTTCTGATTCGTCTGCACTAAAGCCCCATCTTCCGGTGAGGACAGACTGCGGCACACACCCCGCCATCTAGCAGTGCTTTAGAGACGAAGTTGCCCTCCAATTTTGTATCCGGTATTCCATTTTCGAGGGAAGCAAGGGGTAATCTTTCTCTTGCCCAACCTCGCGCCGGTCCGAGTGCGCTTAACGCTCATACTAATCACGTGGGGATATTGCTGTCTTTATTGACCCCAGTTCGGAACAAAAAACAGGAGTAACCGGACGGAGCATGGGACAATCGAGACAAGAACGGGAACACCTACAGATACTGGTTCAGGATTGCTGAAAGGAATGCAGGAAACCTTGTATTCCCAATCCGCACACTATTCGGCGCCTATCAGTATTCACTTAGGCATCCGGGACGTTGGAGATACGCGCAAAAATTGAACTCTTTGATATTTTTTTTTCATAAGATTCGCAAGCCGGCTTCGTTTCATTCCTTCTGTTGAGCCATACTCGAGCCATGTTCAAAGGCAGCCAGCCAGTCTGGACGCGCCACAATATATCGGCTGATACAGAGCGTAAATGTCGGACGCGAAGGCAACCAGAATTAGGGCCGGATGAATGAAATGCCAAACTGCCACATGATGCTCCAAATCACAAGACTGACACGCTGGGTTCGTCCAAAAACTTGATATATCTTCTATTGCACCACGTACTATCAAGTATAGCAGATGCAAACATTAATATTCTCGAAACGCACTAGGCCCGGCCATCCCCGGCGGCCATTTCCGGGTCGGCCCCAACCGCACGCATACACAATTCAGAAGTCCTGAAGCGGTAATCCGATCGCGGCTATTTGCGCAACGTATATGGCTGTCTCCGCGAGGACGACAAGTCGACCTGTGCCCGCAAATACCATGTTCGCGGAAGTCGTGCCCAAAAATAATTTTCCGATAAGCTCGCCCGTAGAGCTCCACACCTAAAGACGAAGCCGTTAGCGAAACCGCCCGACAAAAACGTGAGAGCGGGAATAAACGATCGGACAGTGGTGCAAGCAGAATAAGAGATCGGGAAAAGACAAGGCGATTGAGTATAAATGGAGTCGTAATGAAAATCGAGAATTAATTCGATCAAAAGACCCTCAATAAGTATTCGCACAGGGATGGCTTTGGTCGGAGAAGGGCTTTCCCGACTTGCACATACCTGTACACCATCCCCACAGCCGGCATACACCCTCCCGGCCGCGTCAACTTGAATACCATCCGGGACACCGTTGTCCGCGTACGCGAACACGCGGCGGTTGGTGAACGCCTGCGTGCGGGGGTTTACGTCAAACGCGTATCTGTGACAGATATGGAATCGGGGAAGAGAAGAAAGAAGAAAGAAAAAAGGTTAAGTCAAATCGAAGAGCTTGGTGCACATGTATACGCTTAGCTCACATTGTTGACGGTTCAGTCTGGTTGTTTCCGAGGAAGCCTCCGGACTCTCCTGTATCTGTGCTAGTAGGGGGTCAATTGAACTCGGCCAGTTGATCCACGTTTCGGAATAGACACTCCAAAGGAGGACCAATCGAAGGAGATACTGGAGATAAGTTTTACACTTACACAAATGCGGTCATCCCATCGCCGGAGAATGCGATCCCGTTTGGGCGAACGAAACCATCCGCTACGACACGGAGCGCGCCCGTGTCAGGGTCGAGGCGGTACACGTGATTCGGGAGTTGCGGCGCAAAGCGAAAATGGTTCAAGAAACCGTACCTACGCACCGTTGTCAGCTTAGAGAACTCGATTCAAGGGACCTGCTGTCTTCGATATCTTCTTTTTGGGAAGTGGAGGAGAGGAAGAGCAAAAGTACTAACGTGACGTCTGTGAAGAATATTTTGCCGCTGGTAGGATGCACCTTGACATCGTTAAGCGAGTTGAACTGGCGACCAAAGAAGTTGTCGAGCAAGACGGTCACGTTGTACGGCGGCGCGGGATGAACGCGCACGACACTTGGTGGGAGGTTGCCCCGACCCGAAGTCACAAGCATGAGCTCCCCACGGTGCGGAGTACCACCATTCGTCATTTGCACCGCGTCGGACAAAGGAACCTGAGCGCGTACGGTAAGCTAACCAAAGCATTTGGAATCAGACGGGAAGCAAGTGAAGCGCACCTTCGTGTAATTGACCAATGCGCCGGGTGCAAGGGCCTCTACCTGCGTGAGGTTGATTTTTGACACTTGGCTGTTATGCTCGAGGTCGCTCATGCCGAGCGCGCCCCCATCGTTGCTCGCGAAGAAGACCTCATTTGTCGCGGGAATCCAAACGGGTGCCTCGTGAGCGAACGCAAAGGTCGTGTTCTCTGCAACGAGCCGCAAGGATGGTGTGGGCCCGAGAACGTCGAGGAACTCCTGGGAGAATATTTGGAAGAAGGGTGGTGTGGTGCCGCTTGGATTAAAGAGCTGCGAGTCGTTACGAAATGGACCTGACGCTCCGAGGACGGCAAAGGAACTGGGATCAATAAACTGGACGGCACTGAGCTGAATGAAGAACCTGGTGACGAAACAGATACTCACAACCGATTGAGGGGGAACATCGAAACCCAGACCCGCGCCGGCTGTCGTGTTTCCCACATCTCCAGCTCCTGCACTTCTTGCCAATTCAACTGCACACAGTACGGCAAGGGCAGCGAGTATCATCGTGGCCACGACGAACGCTGAGGAGTTATTGGAAGTCGGTCCAGCGCTTTGCTCTGGCCCAGGGTTTGGCCTGATGCTAGGGGTATTCGGCTCAGTCTTTTCAACTTGGACGCCCTTCCTCGCTTGCCGTCGTAAGACATGCTGCTCAGTTAAATACACCCCATACACGGCGCAAGAAGCGCAAAAACGCACTCGTGCCCGTCATACTGTGGCGAGAGAACTGGAAGCCCACGGCTTCAATCAATAGTCCACCACGAGTCGCTTCGAGTCCGTACCCGTCTGCTCAAAGTCTCCTTCAAGCTACGCGCTTGCTTAGTGATTAGGTGTCGCTGTCAAGGATCGAGAACGAATCTTGAGTTACAGAGCGACTGTGCTCTCCGCAAGCCAGACGAGAAAAATGCTGGAAAACAGGACCAAGTTCCCAAGTTCAGTGCGAGTACGACGCCGGGTACTTATGCCGGGAGACGAACACATGATCAACAGCATGATCGTTCTCCAATCGCGTTTGCCGCCGCTCAGCCCGCGTCGGACCAGGGTGTCCGGACCAGTCGTCGTCGTCGTCTCCTTTATGCCAAAGAGCACAGAAAAATGACGGCTATTAGTTCAGAATCACTGTAATTTTTGAGTCGGGTCTTCTGTCCTCGGCGTCGTGTTTATGTCAGATTTGATCACGTGCCAGAAACGCGCTTTTCTCCGAATTGGAAAAGAAAGAATTTTGTGTGATGATCACGCCACGTGTAAACAAAAAAGTGCCAGATGAAACCGGTGAGCAATTCAAACTCGGACGGCATATATTTATATGGGGCTCGTAAGCCATAATATCAGTTGGTTGAATCCAAAATATGTTTGACCTTACGTAAAGAGACGAAACATATGCTTACATGCGACTATGATTATAAACAGATTCATTCCTACTACGCATATGAAACTGCAGTCGGCACTTCAAGATGCAAACACAGTCCTGTAAGTATCGATTCACTCACATGTTTCCCCCCTCTTTCAATGCTATTGAAAGACACCCGCTGGTGAATGCTTCAGTTAGCTAAATTATTATTGAATTGCCAGCCTGAACAGTCACTAGAGCTGCGATTTATGGAAGTTCCTACCGAGCCCGCTTAGTCTCTTCAGTGATGCCGCACGCGAATAATTCAGTCTGCTTGCGAGCTCGCTTACATCCCCTTAGTTTTTTTATTTTAGATTCAATGGATCCATCAATTCCGTGTATCGGCAGCGTGGAGCCGCATATCGTTTGGTCATCCTTCGACCCCAAAAGAAGTCAATACATCGCTTCCTAAGGCAAGATTTAAAGTTTCCTCCAGTCATGAAGACGAGCTCAGTGAGCACGAAAACACAGTAGGAGTTTAACATACTTTTTGTTTTACTCAGTTCACCAGCTAGCTAACAGGATTTTAGTGCAGGAGAGAGATAATTCTTATTTTGCTTGCGAACTACAGTAGAAGAATCGCGATTTATATGCCGTAAATCAATTATTATTCAATTCTGCGCCTATTTTCATATCCGCTCGCCACCGCGCGAAACAAACAAGCGGCTGGCTTAAAAACTGTCAGCGCCAGGCTCCTGCGCTACCCGATACCAGGGTCCTATAAGACTGAGGCACGACTGGACAAAGCGACTTCAGTTGGCAAACCAGTCTTCAAGACGCGGAGCCGTTCAACCATTCGTTATGACGGCGTCCAGTAACAGGCTCATTCAACTCGTTGCGCTGCTCGCGGTCACTCGCATGGCAAGGAGCAACTCTACCTTGTCCGTGCCGCCTAATGCAGTTGTCCGTCCAGTTCCTCATTTCTTCGTGTACATGGTTGAACCACTTCCCAAATTGACGATCGTCTGCAGTATATCGACCCGTTTTCCTTCCCTGTGCTCGGCACGAACGGGTCCTTCCGCAACGCGTCGGAGGCGTTCAATCCTACGAATGCGACGCCCCCTGTCTTCCAGGTCTTCTCGCGAGAGTTTCTTGATGTACTCGGGCCGACACCGTCTATCCGCGTGATCGCGCAGAATGAAAGCTTTGCATTCGCTCACGAGGCGCCCGTGTGGATCCCCGCAACGAACGAGCTCTTCTTCGCTAGCAATGGTGGTGGTGCACTCGGAAACAGCGGGTTGAACGCGAACAATCAGGTTTCGAGGATAAACCTCACTGAAGCTGAGGCATCGGATGATGTTGTTGCATATAAAAAGGTGTGAAATGTTTCTTGAACCTCTACTCACTCACCCGGGCTCATGATCATACGCCATAATACAGGTGCCTCTGTCGGATGAATCGCAGATGTCGAACGGAGCAACGCCGTATCGAGGAGAGTTTATCCTCATGAATCAGGGGCGAGGCGCGCTACCTCCTACAATCATGCGTGTACACCCGCACGCGCCATACAACTCGACCGTCCTACTCGACAACTTCTTCGGGCGTCAATTCAATTCGCTCAACGACGTAAAAGTGCACCCGACGAGCGGTGCGCTCTTTTTCTGCGACGTCGCGTACGCATACCTTCGACTCTCTTTAACCCACCTCGGTCGCTTATCTTGTGCACGTGCAGATATGGGTGGTATCAGGGCTTCCGTCCGACCCCGCAAATACCGAACCAGGTGTATCGCTACGACCTCGAAAACGGCTCTCTACGCGTGGTTGCGGATGGATTCGACAAGCCTAATGGCATCGCGTTCTCCGGTGATGGTAAGGCTGCGTTCGTGTGAGTCTTGACTTAGTCATACGCATTCCATCCAACACTCAAGGCTCGTGACTTGGTAGAACGGACACAGGTGCTGTTGGCGTTGAGACCGGCACGAACTACACCAGGCCCTCCACGATGTGTGTATAGCTTTGCTCACCTTAAAAGCTTTCCTTCGGGACTCATTCGACGGTGGCTACTTAGCTACAAGCTCGACGTTGATGAGGAGACACAGGCGCTTACCAACCGGCGCGTGTTTGCGTACGCAGACAATGGCATCCCAGATGGCATCCAAGTGGACGCAGAGGGACGCGTATATGCTTCATGCGGTGACGGTGTGCAGGTCCGTTGGCGCATTTCTTTCTATCCTTGCCCCACTTTCTCTTGTATCCGCCCTTTTCTCTGCTCAAGCTAACTCACACCACTGTACTCTCGTTTCCTCGCGGATGACTAGGTGTGGAACCCACGGGGGACACTAATCGGTAAGTTCTTCCTGGGCTCGCAGTCGTCGAACATGGCATTCGTAGGCGCCGGTCGTCTCGTCATCCTTGCGGAGACGAAGGTGTACCTTGCGCGAATTGCGGCAAGTGGACAGGACTTGGAGGGAATGTCGTACGCGGGGGAGGCAGAAGAGCACTAGAGTAGTAGTAAGCAAGGTTCTGTTGACATATAAAACGGCGCCGGGAACGGGATATATCGGTTCCCCTCCTCTCACGCACCTTTTTTAAACCTTTAATAAGCCAAATTCATCCGCTCAAGTTGTCATAGGGCTTTATCCACTAAACTACGCATTGATGTGCAGTGCGGTGACCAGTCCAAACTTGTAAGGTTTTACCGACGGAAATCCCCGCGGAATCGCGGCGACTTCCGGTAGACTTACATAGGTTACAGCCGAATTCTTCCGTTTTTCACGGTTCAAGTAATCAAGTTGAAAGCCCTCAGCATTTGAATTGGGAGTACATACGCTCTGGCCATATCACACACAATGGCCAGGACGCCATGAAGATATCTACATATGCCTGGTTATCGCAATAGTCTTCTGCAGCTCTCCCCGGGGTCCCAAAGCAAGTCCCGTTTCCTTCCGAACTCCTATTTATCTGAACCCCTTCATCCGTACAATTGGTTACCTCCCATCGTGCTGTCTCGCTTGCTAGATTTTGAATAGCAGGTACACTCTTCACTTCAAATTTTATGGTTCCGAAAACCCGTGCGCACGTTCCTAAGGTACATCCGCTCTCTCTCCACCTCGCATTTTCATTTCAAGAGTTCATTTTACGCAGGCGAAGCTCCCAATGCGGAACTAGACCATGTAGCTTGCTTAAATACATATTCTCCAACCTGCTTCCATGCTTATTTGGGTTTGTCCGAGCTATTCGAGAAAGCGTTCGCAACGGATGCGGCTTACATCATTCACACACTTCTCCCGCACAACGGAGGCCCGTTCAATGAATATTGAAGGTTGCCACAACAGAACAGTTGCACGTTCGCTCAACAACTTATCTCGATTTTTCCAGGCTTGTCTAACCTGCATCGGCCGAACGTATGCTAATGGTCGGCCCCATCTCTTGGCCGGAGTTTAAGTGCCTTTTTTCTTCAAGATAAAACTTTCATTTTACGAGCCGGCGGTGATTGCACTTTAATATACAATTTAACGACGACTGCTCCGTGGATCACAACGCCAGAAACCAGCTTCCATAGGCACGTGGTTACTGCATCCAAACTCCTTGAGCCGCGCACTTTTCTTCGGTGGATCTATTTCTCCTGACGAAATCCAATAATGACAGGGGCTTTCGCCCATCCAGCCTTTATTGACCTCAAGTTTCTCGAAGGCCTTTCAATGACCTCGGCATTTCTTGCAACGCTAGGCCGCTGTACAGTGTGCATCACCCCATGCTGACGCACAAAATAGGACAGTTTACCGTAGGGCTGCAATGTTTCAGCGTCCAGCAAGAAGCGATGTGCTTCCCACACAAGGCAGTTGGCCAAGGTCGCTGAAAAAATGCCTGGCCATCATCTCTGGTCGCCGTGTCTAGCGAATATCTCTGGAGTCTATACCGAAATTTGGCATAGGTAGCTTTAGAACTATCGCTTGCTGAATGAGATATGGTATTCTTTCAGGACAAATATGCACGCACATGCTCCGCGGAACCAACATTTTTCTCCAGTATATCAGGACTCGTAGCATGACTGTGGGAATTCGTAATTCAGCGTACACTGCATGCAGGCGAGCTTTCCTCGCGTTCAAGACTTCATCAATTCTCTACGTACATTCTGCTGTTTTCTGTACGAGCCGGAATCACCGCGGATTTATTTTTACCATCCCGATCCGCTTCTATCCTTAATCAACTCACAGCCGCCAGACTGCGATTCTATTGTGTAAATCATTGAAGAGATGTCCTCGGCACAAAATGTTAATTCCAACATAGCTGGATCCTAAACTCTATTAAATTTATTCGCCAAGCTTTCTGTATTGAAGTGGGAAATATCAATGCGGGACTTAAATGGTGACCCTACCATTCAGCAGGAAAAGAGAAGTTGAAGACCCATTCTTGACGTTATCCGCAGAGTGTTAGTTCCCGCTGTCAGCGACAAGCACAAAGATGAGCAAACATGGTACGAGAAAGACTTATAAAAGGTCGGGAGCTGTGAGTCGGTCCTTCAGTGCCCCTCCGACTCTCACAGCCAGTTAGCAGTGCACAGCTCCTCTATCCTCTATCTTCAGCTCTTTCTTACTCTGCTTTAACCGCCATGTTCAAGAAAGCTATCGTCTCTTTTGTCGCCCTCATCGCCGCCCAGACTGCCGTCGCGGCTCCACAGTTGCCTAGCATACCTTCCGTCGTGTGCGTCACGGCAGGCACGGTTCTCCCTGTCTTGCCTACAAGCGGGCTGTCTATCATCAGCTGTGCCGTCGGCCAAGTGTGCGACCCAGTGGCCGCTAGTTTGCTTCCGTCAATTCCCATTGTCGGTAGCGAGCTCACGGTCCTCGCAGCCCTCACCGGAATAGTCCCTATTGGTGTGAGTATTTTCCTAGGCCCAAAAACTGAGAAACGAATAAATTGTCTTCCCCCCATTAGACATGCGTTTAATGGAAGTCTGATTGATCTGGAAGGCGATCTTTGTGGCATGAATCTACCGGCATAAACGTTTGTTACTCACAATATAAATCATTACTTGATTTTTCACGATTCATCTGACGTGATCTTTGCACTTACAGATATTCGCGTACTCGTTTGTTACTTGTCTATCAACTGTAGAGTGGCATTAAGGTCGTCCTTAGTTACAATTACCCTGTCGTCTAGAAAGCATATTCATCCGTTCTTTTTCGTCCTGCTAACTGGCGTGTTGAAATTTTGGTCTACATTGAGGTGCACTTGTATGCATGTGAGATTGAGCTTTCAAGAGACCAAAATTCAGTCTTAGGCGAAAATTTCCAAGCAGGTTTAAGCCTAGAGACGCTTTTTAGTGCAAGGAGTCAAGGACCCCAGGAGATGCTTTTCTCGAGCCCGAGTCATCGGTATCTGGCTGAGGTCGCTTTTTGCACAGTCAGAGATTCGATTATCACTGGTATATATGAGGTCGACGAAAGTGAGAAACATAGCTAGTCATAACTAGTAAGTGTAGCCATTAACGAGCCGGAATAGCGCCGCACCGGCTGGTGACTGCAGTGGAAATACGCGTGTAAGCCTGCCCTAAACTAGCGATTTAGGAAAGCGCACGCCACGTGCAGCTTTGTAAATATCTCACAGTAGATCCTGAAAGGTAGTCAACTCCCACGGACAAGACCGCTTGAATTAATGTCGCGCGCCAAGTCGCCGTTCGTCGATTTTCCGGGTACGCCATCAGGTTGACATTCAAAAAAAGTCGTACTACTATTGGTGCTTTGGAAAAGGTCCATATCTAACAGGCATCCGAAGAAATTCAAACCATTCAAGTAGATGAACAATTTCGGACACGGTACGAACGGCTACATCATCTCGTCCTGATGGAACTTGCTCAGTCCAAATCCCGCGCATCCATCGGTATGCATTCCTGGAGGTATGGAGTGGGACCGGTCCAAAACCAGCTTGGATGATTCTAAGCACTCTAAGCATTCAAGTAAACTCTACGAGGAACTTCCAAGCTAATCCGTGATTTGGAACTCCCGCCCCACTCTGGACGTTCCTATATTATCCAGCGAACTCACGAACATTATTCCGGCCGGGACGCTGAGTTATCTGGCGGAGTGGAAAATACTATATCAATATCTTAACGCAGGGAAAGTTCCTTTCATACCATTGGAACTCAGCGTTCGTTCCAGTCCGGTGGTCCTTCTGGTGTGCATAAGCTGCTCCCGGGCGTGTAAAGCCATGCATATGTCTCATAATTATCTCGCACGGTATGTATCGGCTCTTTCTGTCTGGGATTCGACCGCTTTTCCATCTTCTAGAAAATCACCTCTCAAGTCGAGAGTCGGCGGTGATCGTACTTCATAATTCAAGCCCAGGCTCCTGCTCTCTCAACCTGAATATGGGTACAGGGACGTGCTTCATGCTGTAAACGAGCGGCATATTTTGTACAGATCATGCGCACTCCGCCCTTTCACATTCCGCGCACTCTCCACCCTTCCATAATTTATCCCCATTCTCAGCTATTCCAGCCCTGCATTCTTTTCTTTTGCCGCTCCATAGCTTTCACAGAGATACCAGCTCGCCGTTATGATATCTGGGAATTGTTCGGCATCACTACGGTCATCACGTACCATGCCGTAGCACATCTTCCTCAGCATTCTCCCGGGGAAGGGTTCTACGTATTCCTGAAATATTCCATACGCGCCCAGAACATCGAACACAATGCTCCCAGAATCCTGGTCAGGTTTCACGGTCGGAGAGATGTCTTGCTCCACATGAGTATCCCCGAGCTGTATTCTCTCTTGTCCGCGGGAATTCTTATGGATGGCAGATGTCGCTCATTATGTAGCTTCCTTACACTTCAGACGCTATGATGACCCATAGAGGGCCTCGGTGGACCGATGATGCTAGACCTTCGCAGTTCGTTATGTGTTGCCATACAGGATGGACCATTGCTAGACCCGAATCTCCAGCACTGGACGAGGTTCTATGAGATATCACAGCGCTCTAAGGTACCTGTTATATTTTATGAGTCCCAAACTCGGCGCGGGAAAGTCATGAGCGTACGCCCCGGCGTACTGCTGTTCTAACCGAACAGATTGTTTCAGTATGCTTCCAAAACTGAAGGGGCTCAAAATAACTCGGTCTTCTGCGGGATTTATATGGATTTCTATCATTTCGAAAGCTTGGGGAATGGGTAAGAGGATGGGGTGTGAAAAGCAGATAACAGACTTGTATACATGGTTTGTGTCCTATGCTGGACAACACTTTTCACAGGTCAATTCTAAAAGCGGTTAAGGCTACTACGTCACGTCAACCCACAGCACGGATTATTGCGGGGCCCAGCGCATACAGTGCCTTAACTAAGTTGGGTCTTCGTATAGTTGTCGACAAGACGCGAACGTTCGAGGCAGGGCGAACAACTTCTCACCTTGCATCTTCCTTGATTCTCACGCGCTTTTCGGCCCGCTCTGCTTCTATCCATATCAGAAATCCAAGAATGACGCCGCTGCTTGGGGACATTGTTCGGCAGGACGGCCTTTATAACTCAACTATAACTCCAGAACCATATTCGGCGCTTTTGCAGATCTTTCACGAGACTAGCGTGCGCCGACACGGCCTGTATCAGTTCAGGATTGGTGCGTACAAATGCGATCATCGGGATTACAGTTGTGCGCGTGAGTCTCAGCCTTTTGCTGACAACTCGATTACTGACTGTATATTCTGCTATTTTGAGGTAAACCAATCCTGGAGTTGTGAATGTACAGAACTCCGTTCTGCAGGGTACTACGTCCCTAAGTTGCTTAATAGCAGTTCAACTTTTCTTTTATGGCGCTGATCATTAAAAGATATTCCCGAGATCGTCAACGCCTTCGATAGGTTCTGCTAAATCCAGTTGCCGAGAGCTCCACAGTGGCCACACCGGTGTGAACTATGTTAGCAACGAATTCAAACTATATTTTTTATACTTATTATGGAAGGAACCATGAGTGGGACATTCGACGTTTGTCCGCAGAGTGCTATTAAGTGCGGAAACAAGTACAAAGACGGACAAACATAATACGAAAAGCGCATAAAAGGACGGGGCTGCGAGCTACATCCCTCAGTACCGCTCAGACATACACAGTCCGCTAGCAGTGCATAACTCCGCGTATTCTCCAGCCTTTTCATACCACTCTACTGTTTACACCATGTTCAACAAATCTTTCATCTCCTTCGTCGCGCTCGCCGTCCTCCAGACAGTTGTCGCGTCACCCCAGGTCTCTGGTATATCCGTCGTATGCGTTGTGGACGGCTCCGACATCTCTAGCATAACTGGTATCCTCGATGCGTCCGGTATTGTCACTACCACATGTGCTACTGGAGAGACGTGCACAGCGCTGTCCACCGCCGAACTCGATAGTATCCCTGGAATAGGAGGAATTCTCGGTGGCCTTGGTGGCGATGTACCAGTTGGTGTGCGTATTAAGTTCCAGTTGGCCCGTTAACCTCGGTAACTTCGCGTGCGCTAACCAAATGCACTCACGCCAGACATGCTCTTAAGTGAATCTATTCCAAGGCAATCTTTGGGATATAGGCCGAACAGAGGAAATGTCTGTTATTGAAATCCCCATATCGTTCTTTGCGCTAATAAGAAGTCCAGATTATTTCATATGTGTTGTCGATCTGTCGGGATGTAGTATGGCATTCCTATCTGTCCTTTCTCAGTTGTGCCCGTTCCGTTGTCTCCCGCCCCCAGTTTATCCAATATTTACTGCTTTGTAACATGTTCGGGTATAAGACTGGTGGAAATAAATGTTGATTTACGTTGGTGAGCTTCTGTATGATAGATGAAGGGACCGACCACTGGAAACGCGCAGAGTCCATTAAGTCTTGCCCTATGCATGTACCTCGTGGTACTTTTAAGACGACTCCAGGCAGGCCCTTACATGAACCAAAAGCCAGTTCTTTCCCCCTTTTCCTTTGTATGTCGCCCTCTCCCCACTCTGGGAGAGTCCCCTATGTGCTCGACTCGTTGTGGGCTCCTGGCGTCTGGGTCTGAGTTCCCTCCCCTTGCGTAAGCACCACTGACACCCACCCTCTCCGATTCAGGCGGGCTATCTGCCGTTAGCTGTGCTGTCCGATAGGTATGTGGAGCAATGTACTCCAGTTTGCTTTCGTCAATCCTCGTTGTCGATAGTCAGCTCGCTGCTTTCACCGGAATAATCCCTGTTGGCGTGGGTAACTTGATAGGCCTGGAGACTGAAGTGATCGCTCTCTCGATCTATAAGCTATGCTACTAAGTGAATTACCAGCTGATATACAAAGCGGTCCTTGCGGTAAGTCGGAAAGTCGTGTAGCTTTAAGAGATACGTGTGTAGACCCCCCTTAAAGTCACGTAAATGTGAGGTGGAAGATGTGGGAACTTGCAAAGCGGAGGGAGAGGGCGAAGGCAGAGATGGATAAGAGAAGCTCGGAAATGTGCTTTCGAAGGACATGGCTGAAAAACGCAGGCGCGAGGACAGGGAGGGCTTGAGGCCGTGGAGAGTGTTACAAACTCTGCTCAAAACACGGCTCCAAATGTCACTAAAGTTAGGAAAAGTGTCAGTTTCACGGACGCACCTGAGGGGGATAAAGACGAATCCAAACCCCCTGTAGCATAAGGTGACGTGTCGCCACAGGAGGCAGCCCCTGACAATGGGTTGTATCCTGGGGAGATCCAAAATCCCGGAGAGGATCCTCCTCAACTCAGTGATAATCTCGACGGTAGTGACGAGTGTGCAGGAGACTCTGAAAACAATTGTATTGATTCCGTCCAAGCAAAATTGCAGCGAGACGTGGGTATGGAATATATTCTTTTGAGGAGATGACGCTCAAAGCCTCCAATCGTTTGTACATTTTGCAAAAAAGCACTATTCATGGTCGTCATTGTGCAATGGAAGTCGCCTGCGCCGGTATTGCAGCTTTCGCTGACATTCTGGACCAAAGAGGAGTTATTGACACCAGCAACATTCCATCCACCCGTAAGCAATGCGTTGACGCCCCATTAAAGAAGGCCGTTTGGCAAAGTCGCATCTGTGGATAATGTCCGAATAGTCTGCCACATTTCCCAGCCATCCAGAAACACAGGCGTACACGATGCGGATTGAGATAAAACAAGCTATGCGCCTGCGCACCAATAAATCAATATGAAGATGAGAGCCGTCGTCGGCAATGCCGAACGACTGTGGATACGTGGACAATTCCTGCTATGGACATCATCAGATTATACGACCCTTTGGCCATGCAGAAAATAATACAAAGTCGGAACCTTCATAGCATCGTAATAAATCGGGTTGACACTCAATGTCGAGCCTGATACCAATGGGCACAAGCACAGGGTACTGTCTCCAAATGGAATGAAGGTTCCGCAGCTGTGCACTGTGTCATTATTTGGTGACGGGCAATGGGCTGTCAATGCCTAATTGGCGAGATACACACAGGCCAGTCTTGGAAGCAGAGACGTCTGTGTTGTACACGCATCTCTGGCGGTGGATACACCCAATTCTGCCTCTGCGAAGGCGTAACAATGGTCCTAAGAGGTGAGAACCAGTTAATATTTAGATGCATAAGTACTTCGATGCAATGGTGCAGTGCGTGACGTCGGAAATACGCACTGAAATACATTGACAGCAGTGCTGAGTCCAAACTAAGGTCCGACATTTTTACCATTGCCTTTTCGCACGATGAACACTAAGGGAACGGCCGAGTGAGTTGGGGAACCAGGATGACATTTTGACATGAGTTGCATAGTCGGAGTCTGTGCCGACGTATTCGTAAATATTACTGAAATAAATAAGAATGCCGAGCATGGGGCAAAATACACATACCGCATCTAAGATGAGGATAGATCAGTACATTGCAAGGAAAGACTGGCCAGTGTGCAACACGCAGCCATTTCGCGTTGCTCATCCATCCCTTCATCCCGCCGACCATATATGTAGTTCCATTTCTGCAGCGACCTGGGGCAGCCGCAAGCTTTCGTTTCAAGCTGCGTGGACGAGTGGTCATGGATCGGCAGCTAGATACGCGCGCCGTGAAAATGGCGTAGGAATGGGTGGTCAGTGTATGCTCGGGTGTTTATTGGCATTAGTATCGTGCAAAATCATGCTTGGCTCTGGAAAGTACGCGTGAAAGAAAACGAGGCCAGAACCAAGAGCAACAAAGCGCGAACTGACACGATTACTAATTTTAAAGAAGCGCCGCGGGAAAGACAAGTAGATCGGCAATCCATATAAGGAGAAGCCGCAAGTTCTAACTTCAACTGTTGTTCAGGTTCTCGTGCTGCTCGTGCGTCCCCCCTATTCGATAGGCCGACAGCATTCTCTGATTGAACGAACACTCATCAACATATTTTGCCCGGTCCAAATTCTGCGTGTCTATCGGTATACAGACTTGACCGTTTGGCATGAAATTGCCCTAGTACCAGATTCAAGGTACGCCGGGTAATTTTGTGCGCCTTCATAGTCCAAATAAGCATGAACAAACTAAAAAATGACGCTCAACCAGGAAATCTCCAGGACATTTACTCTGACGGGAAACTTTTAAGCTAATACGTAAAACGTAAGTTCCTGCCAGTTTCTTCCAGCGAGCTCACGAAGGCTTCTTTGACTAAGACGCCGAGTTTTATTATCATTGGACGTTAGCGTTCCTTCCAGCCCGGTGGCCCATCTGACATGCTTAACCAGCGCCTGGGCTCGGTGCGTACGAGCGCACACGTCTGCTTTTTATCGCACACAACGGTCCATCCCACCCGCAGCTCAGGTGCTTTTCCATTTTCTAGAATACATCCTTCAAGTCGAGAGTCGGCGGTTATCGCACCTCATAATCCGACGGACATAGTCCTACTTTCCCATCCTGATTATGCGTGCTGGGACATGCTTCAAGCTGTAAGTTTTTTGGCGTACAGATCTCACATATCCCGCCCTTTGACATATCGCACAATCTCCACTCTTCTCTATTATACTCTCATTCCCTACTGCTCTAACCCGGATTCTTTCTTTTTCTTTCACGGAGACATTATCTCACCATCCAGGAGTATGGTCATCATTTATCATGTCGCATTGTACCTTCTCCACCATTCTCCTGGCTTATATGTACATGTGGAGTCCCGTACTCGCCCAGCACGTCGAAGACGCAACACGCCCAGAATCTCAGTCAGGTTTCGGGGTCGAAGAATTGTCTTGCCTTCTCTGGGGATCCCACCTATCCGACCATGATCTTGCTCCACATGATTATCCTGAAGCACTGTTCCCTTTTGTCCACAGGATCTTCAAGGATGGTAGATGTTACTCGTTCTGTAGCATCTTTAACTTCGATGCTATGGAGACCCGTAATGCCTTTCAGTGGGTATACATGAATCGTACCAGGTCTCTGCAGTTCGTTATGTGCCATCATACATGGCAGACGATTGCTAAGCCTAAAAGCTCGGACGAAGGCCTGGGAAATGCTCTGTTATAGTTTATGAGCCAAAGCCCTTGCGTGTGAAAAGTACGAGCGTACGCCCCGGCGTACTGCTGCATCAACTGAACATCTCAGCATGCTTCCTAAGCAAGGGGGGGGGGGGGGGGGAATAACTTTGGTTTGTATTGCTTTCGATATTCTCGCAAGCTTGGAGGGTGGATAAAATAGTGGAGCATGAAAAGTGGATGGATCCCGGATACAATGGGTTGCACCCCATGCCGGACGACACTTTTCTAAGGTCGATTCTGGAAGTGGTTAAGACTACTATGTCATGCCAACCCGCTGCGAGGATTATTGCGGAGCCCAGCTAAGAATGCACAGTCCCGCGCTCAGTGCCTTAACTAAGTTGGTCTTTCATATTGTTGCCGACAGGACGCGAAGGTTCTTCGAGACAGGACGCACATCCACTCAACTAGTGCTTGTCTCCTTTGAGTAGATACTTCAGGCTTGATTGTCACGCGCTCTTCTGTTAGCTCTGCTTCAATTCAATCCAAGGAACTCAGACATGTCGGCGCTGCTCAGGGGTTTTCTCCGTCCGGACGGCCCCATATATCAATTATAACTCCAGAGCCATATTTGGAGTTTTCGCAGATCATCAACGAGAAGAGCATCGCCGGGATCACTGATGGAACTATGTTACACTAAATCCGGATCGGGGGTGCGATCATCGGGGTTACATTATACACCGTGAGTCTTGACCTTTCGCCAACCCAACTGACAGCTTAGCTGCGCTAGGTATTGGGTATTCTGCTATCTTCAGGCAGACCGCTCTTACGGTTGTGACTGTGTAGATTTATGTTCTGCCGAAGTCAAACCGATTTTGTGTATAGATTCTTCTCACCAGCCTCACCTGTTCGTACCATAAAACACTTCATAGCGGTCTAACGTTTTTCTTGTTCCGCAGATCATTAAGGTCGGATGCTCCCGAGATCGTCAACAGCTTCCATAAATTCTGCTAAACCTAGTTGCCGAGGGCTCCACAGCGACCACACCGGTGCGAACTATGTTGGCATCGAACTTAAACGATGTTCATACTCGTTATGGAAATAATCACGGATAGGGCTTCCGACAATTTTCTGCAGAATAAATGACATCTAAGACAGAAACAAGCACAAAGACAAACAAATACAACACAGAAAGCGCATAAAAGGACGAAAGCTGCGAGCTACAACCCCCAGTACCGCTCAGACATTCACAGTCAATCAGCAGTGCGCAATCCGTCTAATATCAAGGCCTCGTACACTCTGTTCTATACACCATGTTCAACAAGGCCATCATTTCTTTCATAGCGCTCGCCGCCACCCAGGTCGTTGTTGCAGCCCCGCAGCTCCCTAGCTTGCCTTCCATCGTGTGCATCACGGACACCTCATTCCCAGGCCTCTCCGAAGTAATCAGTCTCCTTGATGGTCTCGGCATAGACATCATCACCTGTCCCACTGGAGAGACATGCACTGCTTTAATCAGCGAACTCCCAGTTGGCGTGCGTATTGCCCATCGGTTCACAAGCCTCGTGGATGTCATGCATGCTAACCAAATTTTGCCACATTAGACATGCTCCTAAATGGATGACCGTCCAATTCCGAGGCAATCCTCGAGATATAAGCCGAACAATGCAGACGTTTGTTATTAAAGTCCCTATATTGTTATCCGTACTAACCATGAGCACAGATAATTCTCTTATGCGTTGTTAATATGTCAGGATGTAGTATGACATTTCCATCTGTCCTTACTCAGTTGTGTCCGTTCCGTTGTCTCCCGCCTCCCGTTTATCCGATATTTACTGCCTTGTAACATGTTCGGATATAAGGCTTGTGGAAATAAATGTTATTTTAAGATGGTGAGCCTCTGTATGATAGACGATGGGACCAACCACTGGAAACGCGCGAAGCCCACTAACCCTGCCATATATGCCCGCTCGTGAACACGCGATTACCGTTGTTGAGGCAGCAAAAAAGCTGGTCCAATACATATATTGCTAGTAGTTTTGTCAGAGCTCTATATCAGCTCAGACATTAAAGGAAAGCTCCGAAGATATGATGAAGAACGTAATTAGTTGTTCGAACTCAAGACTGAACGAAGCCACAGGAAGCGAGAAGTCGCACGGAACCGCCCGGACCGTGTAGTATGGGAGTGATAGTTATGTCGTACGGTCGTTCCAAAACTCCTGAAGCATTATGCGTGCTAAGACCGTATGGGTTCCCCTTTATATGTTGACATTAGCTATTGGCGTTCTGTAAGAATTCTTAATTATGTGGATTATGTCACGGTGAACTAGTAGTTCGGAGTTTTAAAAGATTCTTGTATTATTTGCTTCCATTTGCATGTACGCTCGAATTCCCTCGAGCGATTTTTTCGCTGGTTGTATGTATACCTGGATACTCGAAGTGCATTCGTCAGCGCAGCGGATTGCTGAAATTCAACACTAGGTCCTAACCTAACAGGCTGTGTCGTGGCGGCCTGAGCAACGCGTGCAAGCCTGCCCTGAACTCGCGCGTGTAGGTTCTTTACGTCACGTGCAGCCTGCCACCCTCTTATGGAGGTATTCGTTCCAGGAGATCATGATTATAAAGCTAGACCCGGAAGCTTCGTGGACGCAAGTACGTATGAAGACAGGCACCAGCCAAAGCAGAAAAATGTCGGTCGGGGTTTGAGTGTTGTAGAGGCAAATACGAAGCGTTTGTAAGAGGGATAGTACTGGTCGCTCGAGTTTTCCGAAAAAAGATAGGCAGTGATGTTTTTTTCTCACGGTATTTAAGAATCTACCTGTTCCAGGCTGTTCGGTCCTTCCAGTCCGTCATACGACCTTGTTGGCCCTTGTACTCCCTCCTTTCTGCCCTTTGCTAGTGCAAGGCGGAACTCCGAGGCGACCCGGTCTGCCCCATCGTGCATTCGCCTGGATGGACCTAGATCTGGTGTCGCCTTGGGCGCGTGCGACATAGAGCTGCTTTCAGGGCCGCCCAGTGCGCGGACTCCTTCACACGGTGAATGTCACGGATCAGTGGGAACAATATATTGTACCCTGAGGAGCCCAGCCGTGATCAAAACTCAAGTTGTGGTGGCGAGATACGCTGTTGAAGATACGGAAATGGATGCAAATGTCGTTGGTGCTGTAACGTAAGTTTTCTCGCACGGGTTCGACAATAGAATGAAACTGATTAGGTGGAACTTTGGCTTTGTTTGCGCCCATCTCGCGACCATGACAGCCATTCGCAGTGATCAGACAAGACTTATGGTAGAGCGCGCATTTGAGCTCTGTCCTATGGTGCTCCAGCGCTGCGGGTTGCGAAGTTCGGGACACACCTATGAACCCTTCGAACGTGTGCCCAATAGCATCCTCGTTGTGTTGCCGGCTACTCCCTGAGACTTGCGTCGTCAATGTACCCTTTCCCTTCATTATTTCCGACAAGCACCAACAAGTCTTGTGCACGCAGGACGTACGGTCTTCACGTTCAGCAGTCGCCAAATAATCAAAACATTCACACACTATATGTCAAGAAACAAACGCAAATGGCCCGCTAACTAGACGTGTGCGCATTTCCGGACACATTCTTTCCTGTCGTTTAATTAGAGAAGCCGCTCGATCATGTGTTCGGTTGTCTCTCCCGTCTGTGCTATAGGCGGGCTAAGATATTCAAGCTTAACCCCCTGGAAATCTGCCACTCTGCGTTAGTTCAAGCCGCAGAACTCGATGGCAGTGGATATTACCCAGGAATGATTCCAGCCCGTCTCCTTCCCTTATGATGCCTGCCCTTGAGCTTCGGGAACCCCTTCCTCGTGCCATGTAGGGGACGAATGCGTGCAAAGGGTGCGTGTACTTCTACCTCTTATATTTGCAGCTTCAACTCATGGAGATGACTGCGATTGTTGGCGACCACAGAGCACGGGGTACCACCGCGGACTGTCTGCTGACGGACACGAGCTCCTCTATTTAACGCTTGCTTTGGTCCGATATAGATGATTACTTAATTCTTATCTCAGCAAGACATGCTTGATCTGCGAGTAACAGGGCAATGAAGCAGGGCGGTAGGCAACCGCGCGATCGTCCCTTCCCAAATTATACTGCCTTTATCACCCGTGCTTTTTCCGACACTGCGTATATTTATTCCGGTGCTGTTTAGGTTCGGGATGCACATGGGATACTCGAGACACGAGCAATTGCTGGAGAAACCGCGGGCATTCGAACGGTCCCCCAAGGACCCCGGCCATGTGGAAAACGGCTTCCACAGAACTAATTCAAGACCCACTCGTGCTGGACGAGCGCGCTGGTAAGTCTGTTGTTTGTACGTGCGTCAAGAATACTGACATTCATTTGGCTCTAATACCAATGCTCCACCAAAGTTTCTTATTCACTTCAGGAAATTCAGGCTTGCTCTCCTGCCCTGAAATCGCCTTGCGTGCATCGAGACGAACCGAACAAAAAGACTTCGAGCGGTTAACTGCTCCGAATAATCAAAAATAATGCGGTGGAGAATCTTCTGATCGCGCTCAAGCGTGTGCCGGGACGTCTAAGAGCGGAAGATGGCCTATCAGCTTTTGAATCCGAGGAAACCCGGGCTTCAGACCAGTATAATTATTTGGTCTCCTGCCGGTGACCTTCTCGCCAGCTCGACATTTGCTCCGTATATAAGCAACGCGGGCCATTCGCTCATCCCTATATCAAAAATAATGGAACTTTTGTTTTCAACCTTTAAACACTTTTCTCGCATATTGAAGGAAATGATAAATTATTGCTGACGGGCGCCACGAACCGAACGCAAGCATCAATGCGGAATGCCGACGCAGCCTCGCCAAACCTACGGTCTCACCCGTGACAGCTAAACTAACCCCGACTCCTGACCGCGGTTTAAGCGCTTGCCACTTTCTCGAGGACAGGCTTTCGAGCCGACAGCCGGCAATAGTTGCACTCGTAGCCCAATTCAACGAAACTTGTTCTGTTTCTTGTATGCAGAGGTTGTCTTCCCGAACCACGGAGACGCGTCATATGCAAACCTCGGGTAGCATTGCTTCATTTCTTCGATTATCGCACACACTCTTTCCCTGACCCGTCTCTGATTGTAATCCTTAGTTATAGCGCTTTGTCCCCTGATAACGATCATAAAGCTTTTGATCCGCTGTCTTCAAGCGCGATAACTGCATTCGGTAACATTGTGTAGCCGCGTACCTTGTCGTGGTACGTACCAGTCCCGGGCCACGATAATATTAATGGTATTGACGGGCGTTCATATTTAGAACCTTTCGTCCAGAAACCCGGTCGAGATTCAGAATTAAATTTAGATGTCTCGTGGCTTCGGGATTTCGTACTCATCAGATTGTGTTCTCACTTCGAATTTTCTCTCGGCAGATTTATTTGTCCTTACCGTGGACTCCCTATGAGGCGGAAGACGTTTCCTAAGTAGCTCCGGGCTTCAGGTGCCTTGAATATGGTCAGTAAATCCAACTAACCTATAGCGCTGAGCCTTTCTGCGGTCAGTCGTACGAGAGCGTGCAGGCTAGACGGCATTCTTATATCCTTTCTGCTGGGGTTTCATGCTCCAGCATAAGTGGAGGCCATTGAGTAATGACGTTTCTCTGGAAGGTTATACCGTTTAGTTACGGGTATGTCATCTCCAACCTGGCTGTGTCCAGTGAGTAAAATTTTCGACGTATCTTTGCTCCCATAATATGGGCTAGGTTAGTAAGATTTAGGCTGTAAAGGGTCCAGAGCGACACGGGCCTCCGCGGTGCTCCTATGGAGTTTGTGTCTTCTTCAAATGTGGCGAAGGGCAGGTTGTAGGGAGGCGACGCGCGGGCGGGAAGTGTGGACAACTTTATATACCTGTTCGACGTCCTATGCAGGATAATACTCGGCGCGGATCGTTCACCGAAAATGTTGGAAAGACAGGCTGTGCCGGCGGTTACTGATTCTACCGATCCCGCTGGGAACGAACGAAGTCATTTGCAGAGCCCCGACTGGACTACCATCGCCGACTGGACACGGAGGCTCCTGGGATTAATAAATGCTCGCACGTCTCATCTCAGATGAGCTTCTATTGATCATGCGTGGATTAATTAGCCCTTCCCTGAGTCCCTCGGGTCCTTCCAAAGAAACAGAAGTGGTCAGCGCCGCCCAGGAGTTCTTGTTCGAGAGGATGGGTTACAGTTCAATTGAAATTTCAAAGCCATATTTGGTACCCTCGCAGATCAATCCTGCCAGGAGGCAGGCGCGTTGGATGAGACTGAGCCCGTACGCGAGACAGCGAAGCCCAGAAAGGAACATGGATGCGATCATTCTTTCTTTGAGCACGTGAGTCCTAACTTTTTTTCACCATAAACCGGATTCTGTATCCCTTCCACAGCTCAGTTACTTGAATTTGTATTTCTTTATCCTCACACGAGTCCTCCCTGCGTCCGAGGCTCAAACGACCTCTATGAGTGCTGATGAGCACTGAATGACCCGGAGTTCCCGCGGATTTTTACCAGCCTCATTCCCAATTTTAACAAGTTTAATCATTCTATGAGAATCTAGCGACTATATCTCATTGCGTAGATCACTGAAGGCAATGCAGAGCTGGTGCTGGCCCTGTTAGAACCGTCCATCAAACCTTTCTTCGTGACATCGGCATGGAAAAGTATCAACATTGAACTCAAACGACCGTGCCACATATTCAGAGGTTATCTTCTTTTACGTTGTCAGCAGAGTATTGTTCGTCGCCGGTGCAAGCACAAAGATAGATAAACACGGTGCGAAAAATGTATAAAGGGATGCGAGATGCGAGCTACGTCCTCAGTATCGCTCAGACACTCAGTCAGACAGCAGTACACCAGTCTCTATCTATCCCAAACCTCGCTCTGCACACCATGTTCAACAAAGCCCTCATCTCCTTTGTCGCACTCGCTGCAGCCCAGACTGCCGTCGCGGCTCCGCAGCTCGGTATCTTGCCTTCCCTTGTGTGCATCACGGAAGGTTCCGCACTCTCTGGCCTGACTGGGCTCCTCGGCGGGTTGACCATTCTCTCCTGTTCCGCCGGAGAGACGTGCGAGCCACTGGCTGTCGAATTGCTTGATGAAATTCCCATCGTCGGAAGCCTCCTCGCAGGCCTTGCTGGTATCACCGACATTGTCCCCATCGGAGTGCGTAGTTCTCAGATCGGGACTATGAGATATCGCGCAAGTCTGACAAACCATTACAAACAGATTTGCTCCTGAACGGACCGACGTATCGGTTTCAAGACAATTCTCGAGATATAAGCTGTCCAGTGGAATGTTCGTCAGTTGCGACTCCATCTCATTATTTTTATTGAGGTCCTAATTTAATTACTGCAGGTAATTTCCTTCTCATTTGTTGTTTGTCTGGCGAGTGTAACGTGAGACCCTCAACCATCGCTTCCTAGCTGCGTTTGTCCTGCTCTCCCTCGTCTCCATTTATCGGGTTTTTGTCGCTTTGTAACATGTTTGGGTATATTGGTAAATTTTGAGATTGGTTTATGTTGAAGCTTGCGTGTGACCCGGGGGGACCAGCTTCCGGACGCGCATTGAGATTTATGAGTTTGCCTCACCCGTTATATCTGGATTCTGCACACAATATTCAAGAACCGGTGCAGGTCCATTTACGGGAGTCTGATACCAGCTCAGATCGACCTCGTCAGAGAAAGAACCGGAGTGATGACTGTTAAATATCCAGCTATGCGGGCCTGTGACTATTCCGAACCCGTCCTCGAAGCCAGCGAAGACGTAACGAGAAGTTGTACGGAAGTGCCGGACCAATCGACCCATGTACTCGGATAAGATGCTACTAAATATAAGTGCTGCAGGATAATAATAGCTCTAACGGCTATATTTTTCGTGCAGTTAGCGTTTTACACCCCTGGGATGCGAGGTGCCGTGAGACGAGTGGGCTGGGTGTGACGGGACTTGAACGCGTACGAGCCTGCCCTCAAGATGCACGTGCGCTTTGACGGAGTCACGTGTAGTATTACTAACGACAGCTTCCTTCTCTCAAGTCTCACAAGGTTAGATGTGCTTATGGTCTTCGGCTGTATTTGAGCTCCCTTCAATACTCAGCTCTAGCCTCGAACCAATGACTCGCTAATAGGCAGTCCTTAAGTATTCTATTCCATGCAATGTTATCTTAACTGAGTTTATTTTCTCCTGAGAAAAGCAAGCTTCCATCACGATAAGTCTATCTGTATTCCCGACGACACTGGTAAAGACCAAAGATAGCCAGGCACCAGGCTATGAAAGAAAAGTAGAAGGGCAACGGTGCACAAGAAGCCTGAGCATATAGTACACATTTACAAATTATATGGAGGGGGAAATTAGAAGTGTAATGCGGGGAGACGGTGATGTTTGAAAGGGGGTTCAAATAACATAAGCCGGGAGAAGATGGGAAGAATGTAAAGAAAATGATGGCAATGTCGGACAGGTAAGGGAAGCTGAGACCGGGGAAATAAAGAGGGAGAATAACATCGGAATAATGAGGGTAATATGCATGTGTAACTCAAATGAAGATTGTGATTTTGGGAGCCATTGAACGACACCGTTAATGTCCGAGCGCGAATTAATTATCTGCGCAGGGTGTATGAGTGGATAGGTAGATTATATGAAATGGAGATAGAAAGCGGAAACTGGAAAAGTTAATCGAAGACAGAACGGAAATGAAAAGAGAATGGTGGCGATCTGTTTGGATTTGAAGATATTAAGAGCGCGAAGAAAGATATTATCACATGAAGAAGAGATGAAGGAAGAAACCCGCGCATCAACGCGACAGGACGCGACTCTACGCGCCGCGAATACACAAATTCAAATTGTTCTCAAACCCAGTTTTAACGCAAAGACCAATTACAGAACCAGAAGACATACGCGCACGGGCGCAGTAGTGCGGACAGAACTTCATGCGATCGCGTGTGGATACGATCACTTCAGCCGCCGTAGACGCTTGACAACGTCCTCGTAAGCCTCGGGCGTCCATTCGTCTTCCACCAGGTGGAACGTGCCATTTTTAATCTCCTGCTCGCCCTCCTCCGGGCCACTTCGGTATCCTGAAGGCACATCACGGCCCTCCACATATGCGCGCGGACGCGGTGAGGACACTACGCTGACACGCCGCATCACCTTCGCCTGCATAGAGCTCAAGGATCTGTCATCCTTAGTACCCGTCACCGATACCATGGAACCCAAGGACTTCGCTGGCTTTGGAACAGGTGGAACAGGTGTCGGCAGGGTAGCAGGTCCAGGGGAAATACCAGATGAGCTAGCACGAGGGACCTTAGGGCCGAAAACAAGTTCGCTTGGTACATACTCGCCCAGATGCCGCATGAGCTTATTCATACGACGCTTTCGCAAGCGTGCCTCTGCCTCTGCTTCCTCATCCTCATCGTCACCGAATGCATCCGGGTCGTGCGCACCTGCCTGTTCGTCAGGTGGCGAATCCGTTAACTCGTAAGACGAGGCGGGGGGTGTGGCTGGGGCGCCGAAGGAGGCTGGCGACGTCGGCGACGTTGGGGAACGTGGGGGAAGGGCCACAGATGGCGGTGTGCGCTTCGATGTACTCAGGTCGAACTGGTCAGGCCCGTTATTAAGTGAGAACGTCGCACGGAGAGGCGATCCCGAAGAAAACCCATTAGGCGCCGCGCCAGAGGCAGGTGGCGGGAGGCGTAGCATAGGCTGATGTTTTCTGTTATTTCGGCTGGCATCTAATCCTGGGAAAGAAGGCAGAGGGGATAAGACATCTGCGACCGTCCTCTTTCGAGAGTGGCTCTGACGTGACAATGGCGCATTGTCCAGGATGAAGCGACTTGTCGAATGGAAGTCGCTCTCCGTGTCTGACACCGTCGATGTGCGCGACAATGCCATTTCACCACTATGTGCAACAGATGGCGGAAACGGAAAGTCGAACGAAGTATATGAAGCAGCGGGTGTCGGTGGGGCTGACCGCCTCTTCGATGCCGCATCCGTCAATGACCTTGTCATGGATAGAGCAGGAAGGGCAGGAAACGGATCCGCGATGTAGGGCGTCGTCCCTAAAACTTTACCAAGCTTCCGTGAAGTCCTGATAAAGCGCGACCGCTGGGCAGCATCCAAGTGATTGCACGTCGGCGGGGGAGTGTGCTCCCTGGCCAAAGATGTCGACGAGAATGATGTGTTTGCCACCGACAACGACGTTGAGCGATGCGCCATGAGGGCCATGCCAGTAACGTAGATGGGTGGTAGAATGCGCGACAGACCAGATGAAGGGCTAAGATAGATAAGTATAACAACGCGCTTATGCGTGTCAACGGTTGACGTTCAGGAAGCGTCGGGGGATGTACACGGGGTTGGGTGTCGTCAACGCGCAGCGCAGCGAGCAGGGGGGGAGCAAGCGACGGGAGGGGGCGGCGGTGGTAATATACATGGAAATGGTGTCTTATTTACGTAGGCGAGTTGTCAGGGTTATACAAAAGTGTGCCGGTCCGCAACGTAGACTTCTTTTAGGTTTCTATTTTAATTCTAAACAGGGGGTACACTACCGTTTATAGCTCCATATCCGGATGATCTCGCTACGCGACGGGAAGACATGGACGCGGTGCTCCGCCGGCAGCGCCCTGTTTTCGGTCCCTGTGGCCCGAATATCGCAGGATCTCGACGCTTTTTGTCCGCACTCCATACCCCCTTTTTCATAATGGCCAAAGTCGACCGTAGCGAGCTTAATGAGTTCAAATAAGAGAGGTGGTGCCAATCGAGAGCCTTTACCCGAAGCTTTAATCCTCCTTTTTTTTCCCTTAGAATTCCGCAGGGCGCCATTCAGATCGCCCAGGCCCGCCACCTTCGGAACGTGTCCGCCAATGGTAGTGCACGTGAATGATCGGATCGCTTGGCGGACCGCTTGCGGGAACTGGGCCCAAGCGGGAACCAGTGTACCGGCTGCGGACCACCTCCACAAAGGCGTATGGAAACGAAGAAGTACCCAAAACTACACAAATGCACGTAGAGGCAGCCAGTAATAATTGGTTTGCACAAACTCCGAAACGCAAGGGTGGTGGGCATATCCAACCGCGTATCTTTCAAACTTGTCAAGTAAGACTTGACCCTGGTCTCCTATGAGCCGCAACACAGCTTGATCAAACCCAAGTTCGTACCTCACCTCTTTTCCATCCACCTCCGCCACCTTACCATTTTTGAAGAAACGGGGACATCATTACAGATCACGCAGTTAAAGCATCTGCCTCGATGTTCCTTATCATCCGTTCATATACTCCACTCGAGCTCCGTAACACGTCCATAAGTAATTCCGAGCCGATTTACCCCCTATGGTTATAGTACGGCAGGGCACAGCCGCCATCCGGCCACGATCTCAGATGGTCATTCCACGGATTTTGCATGACCCAAGCTGCTAGGATAGGATTCCGAGCAAACGCGTCTATGGTCTGAATGGGAAATATGGGGTTCCAGCACAGCACCGTTTGCGGGCGCACATTTGGCTTAGGTTCGAACTTGAAGGAGGCGGTTGCATCAATATCAATACTCCGCTGACGCGACGTCTCAGATACTCAATACATCTTTTGCATCGCATTTGGCATTTTGGGCGTACGGGTATCAGTTCATCATGCCATCAAGGTGCGAGGACATACATCAGTCAAACGAGCGCCTATCCTACCACTTAAACGCAATCCTGACGGAGGCCCGGATGGGGCTCCGATTTTGGCTCTGAAATGTAATGCGAGCCGATGTCTCAGAAGTCCTCCGGACCAACTCCGTTCTGTCGTCGTTCGCCACACCCCAACTTCAGGCTTGGTATGACCTCAATACAAGACTTGGATCACATGCGCGTTCCAATTTTTTTTATCAGCCTGTTCTGACCTCTCCGTTTCCGTGCCTATCCATGACCATCTGCATTCATTTTTCAAGCACAGGTTTTTTCCACCGGTCCCGACTGCGCCTGTTATAACCAGGAAGATGGAGCCGGCGCGTATAGGGCGTAGGCGGATAATCGTCACCTGCGTGCGCTGGTGTGCTACCTGTGAAGACGATATATACATGTACGTATTGCTCGACTGTCGTATCGTGTGTCGTCGTTCTAAGTATGCATCACGCACCCAAGCGCATTTTCTCGAACCTGCTTTTATCGCAACGCCCGGGTTGCTGGTCGCGACTCGCGGCATGTCTTCGACCTGTATTGGCACTTCGCTCCACTTCCTAGGTAACACCGCGGCTCAAGACCTCTATTATCTACATTACATTCCCCTGATTTCTCTCACGCCTTTTCACCTTGGAATCTAATCACCTATTTTGGTAAACTGAGCAAGTTTACGTATGTCATTGATCTGACTAAGCGAAACGCGCAGATGGCGGATGAAGTGTCTGGCTTGACTCACAATATGCGGAAACTGTAAAATTTTCGATTACCCCAAACATGATAAGGGTTTAGATCAATCATAAGGAGTGGCGGGGTGGCGAGCGGAACAAAGGATGGCTGGTGTTACACATCATACACCATTGTGCACAATCGCGGCCAAGTTCCGGTTCAGGGATGATCAGACCTTGTAGTGCGCGGAGTGGCAAAAAACTTCTGCTGTGAATTTTAGCAGATTTCACGATGAGATTGGTCTGTGCTGATGTGAGCCTTGACCATGTATACGTATTTTAATCAAAATTTTGACTTACATATGGTTCTTAATGACCGGGTATGTGTGATACACGTGGACGATGGCGGGCCAAAACCGAGCGCATGGCGAGGCAACGGGGCGATGGAGGGCGATTCGTTCATTATATATGCGCCCACTTGTCGTCTCAATGGAGGGATAACAGCGGCTTCTAACAAACTGTAAATTATTTCGCGCTTCTTGTCGTTAGGTGAATGGCGAAAGGGAAGCAGGCACGGTGTTCGGTCCCGAAGTTCGGAATGGCAACACAAGTCACTACTCCTAACTCGTGCGGTTTGTTTTTTCCTGGGTTACCACAGGAAATAGATCAGATCTACAAATATATATATTCCCTGAGCCTATAATTTGGGGAAGCACTACGGTTGTCTAGCTTTGAAATTCCAATATTCAGCTCTTGGTGACAAACTAATGTATTTTCATCAGAACTCGCTCAAAATTAATGAATTAATAAGAGCCTAACGGCGGACTATAAGCAAGGCGTTTGCCATAAAAGATTACTTGCCGGTGGTTCGGTGCATTACATAATAGTATCTTAGTGAAAGGTCTGATGTCACTTGTGGCTGGCTGTTCGGCTTTATAATTGATACCGATTGTTCTTTCGGAATACATTACGCGGGGATTTCGTGTAATTCTGTGTGTTACGCATACGCGCACGCTTTGAGGTATATCATACAGTGATGGGCACACTGGTAGCAGACTTGAAAGGAGATGAATTTTCGGGAAGTTTCCTGCTTGGCAGTGTGTTTTTAGTTGTTGGGGTAAGGCAAGGCCTGATAGCTGAAAATCTCCCGTGGACATAATCCAACTAATGCACAAAATCTAATCAGCTTTCTTTTGTGTCTACTCCAAGTTAGACTCCATCAAAGAGTAGAATGGTGCTCCGTGGCAAATTGCAAGTAAGGGTGTTGTTTAGACGCAATCCTTTAACGAGTTGCCAGCTGTTGCACATTAAAATGCTCGCGTGGGTTCTCCCTCGAGTCACTCCCTTGATCTTATAAAGTCATGCTTCGATTAAGCAATTTAAGCAATAGCCAAGAGGACATTCCGGTTTATATACCGAAACACTCGACAATCAACAATATCATTAACGACGAGAGAACCGGAGACAAGAAATAGAGACACATTAAGCGAGAGTAAAGACAGGACACAACGCAGCATACGCGATACTACCACCCGGCATAGGTATAAAAATGCAAAAGGAGAACATCTGTGGAGTTGCGGTGAAGTCAGAAGGGATTCCCAAGACAAGAATGAAGGAATGACAGACAATACGGCGAACCGATCATATCGATTTGAGGATAGATGACGGAAGTCGAGGGATGTTCATTGAGTTGAGGCCGTGCACGACTAGTAAAAGAATTGTTTGATCAGCCCGTGCATAGATATCCGCGAAGACAAACACGCACACCAAGTGGCAGTGAGCTAGCTGCAATTCCTCCAGCAGTCGGAACCGCCGAGAGAATGCTTTGGATGACGTCGAGGCTAAGCGCACTGCAAGTTTCACCAGAGGGACACGTAGTTGGGGTAATATCGGCGCCAACAAGTATACCGCTCAGTCCCGCAATGCTGCTAACCGGCGAGCCGGTTGTGATACACACACTAGTAGGCAAGGCGCCGCCGAGTTGTGGAGACGCGACAACGACGTTCGCTACAATGAGCGCAGAGAGGAAGACGAAGATCTTGCTGAGCATTGTGTAGTGAGCGGTTGCAGAATTGTGACGACTGTGTGGACTGTGAACCGCTGACTGGCTGTTGGGGGATATGGCCCATGGTCATGGGCCTTTTATATGATTTCTGGACTATGCTTGTTCAACTTTGCGTTGGGACGTGGATCTGCGGGGACGGCAGAGCTGCTCCCCACTCCTCGCTAGCGTAACTCTATCCGAGTAGTCTGTGGGACTCGTGGGAGTAACCTGATAATGGGAATGGGACTAACGATCAAATATGCGGAGATAATGCTGCAGATGAATCGAAAAAGGGGGTTGAAAATACAAAATTAGTGAGAACAAGCTACCTAAGGCGAAAAGAACCTAGGATGTCTTATTAAAGTGCGAGGAAGTCTGTTAGGGAAACGAGCTCGCAACCGCGGATTCGTGTCAAGAGCGAGTTGAACTTCCAGAGCTGCGGCGTAGCAATTGACAGACTGACACGAATTAGCTCTTTTGCCCGTTTCGGTTATAATATTGACCACTGTCGGAGTGTACATTAGGTTATGTCACAGTCAAGTTGGAGTTGATGGTCAACAAACCTTTTTGGTTTATTATCAATGCTCCTACTTTGTGCTAGGTACTACATTTCATAGTATGATCGCATATATTCAAGAAACCTTCTTCATGTCTATGCAGTAAATATTCTTGCGGGAACCTTGACGTTAGGACCTGTATCGTCTATACTGCACTTTTGTCACTTAGCATTTGAAAAAGCTAGTATGGCTCGTTGTGCCTGGTTTAGGGACAGACAGACCATATGGCCAATCGACAGATTAGATGTGTGTCAACTTCCGTTAGGCTCAGTATTAGCGGATGATCCCTCGGCTGGCTAGTACCCACAGTATCCTGACTTGAAGATCAGAAAGCCGATCGCATAACCAACTTGACCTATACATGCCAATTGTGACTGATCCTTCTAAACAGATCGCGCGCTAGCTAAATAATTACCATTGAAACCGCATCATCATGTGCAGACTGCAGATACGCGCCTCGCGTAGATTGCCGCGGGCTACGACAGGTACAAACGTATTGACAACGAAGGTCATTCGATTCAGCGTAAAAGCAAATTATGACAGGCTGAAGACCGAGAATCGTGCGTTGTTACTATGTTCTGTCGAAGCCTTTGAGTTTGCATCTAAGTCTTACATCCACGCATCTGTGCATTTCTTCCTTCACCCTAGATCTCTGACCTATACAATGAAAGACCCTTCCCTTTTCGCTAGTTCTAACAGCTCTGTTCGAACAGCGGCAAGAACATTAAACGAAGCTCAGGAAGGCAGCTGACCGGTTGGACTCACTGTTGGAAATTAAAAGGGATGTGGTTTGAAGAAGGGAGGCATACAAACTTATAGTTAGGGTTGCAGATAGTGAGTCGGGAAGCATGACAAAAAAAGGAATTCGCCTCCATAAAGTAACGCTTCGTCGTGAGCTCATTACGAATACGGAAGGTAGTTAGGCAAAAGGACACCAATTTAGTCGGGACGAGGATCCATTTATGGGTTTACTTCGTTTCATAATTCCTTGGACCTCAGGGAATTAACAGCTTTGAAGCGTAGGTCTTCCTGAATAAAAGGTCATAAGTAACTCCATAGGATCGGGCCTATGCAAGAAGTAAAGCACTTACACACAAAAGGGGTGAACTCCTAACATGTATACTACTTGCCTAACTTTACGGTAACGAATATCCGTACCACAAAGGGAAAAAGCTGTACCAGCGAAACTAAATCCCAGAGCGGGCAATAACGGCACTAGCGGTCTTCTGAGTGGGTGTCACCCGTTCAAGAAACTTAGCAATAAACCGGGCTCGGTCTTTTTAGTTGTTCGCTACCAGAGAAGGGTGGCACACAACAACAAATCGATTCGACAAGGTATCATAAGACGTGGCCCCGATACATACGAGCGGTACACACGGAATCCGGATGAGACAAGATATGGGTCAAAAGTGAAACATTTTCAGCGTGAAAGGGACGAGATATGAATATGCCTGCAATATCGTAAAATCAAAAGGTGTCTAAAAGTGATGGTACAATAGAAAGACTAACGCTGTATTTGGCTGGGTGGTTTTTGAGGCTGCGCTGAAGTTACCCGCTTACCGCGGTGCAAGTCTAGTAGATAAATATTTGGTGAGCTTATGCATAGACTTTCGAAAGTAACATTTGCAAAATGTGGAGTACGTACGCCTATCGTGTCTGGAAGAGCGAGAGCACCAATTGGGAGCGCGGCGAGAAGGGCGGTGAGCTCATCGGCAGTTAGAGAAGTGCACGTCTCTGTGGCATCGCATTCAATAATGCTCAGCCCGAGAGTACCTGTGGTAGGGATAGCGCCGAGGACCGATCCTTCCGGGATGCAGAGACCAGCAGGTATAGCGGGGAGCTGTGGGGCCGCAATGGCGACCTTGACAACGAAGAGTGTGATAAGCGAAACGAGGATCTTGTTAAACATGGTGAGCAGGGCAATTGCGGGAAGTGACTGAAGCTCGCTGTAGTGCTTGGGGATGTAAACCGCAGTTATGTGTCTTTTATAGAGATTCATCTGGCCGTGTTTGTTCATCTTTGTCTCTTGCCGCCAAGTCAGGAAGCTGCAACTATACCTCCGTCCTCGGAAATAACAGCCCTCATGTAGCGAGTAATCCGAAAATTGGCTTGTGTGGGAAGGGTAAAACGTCCTGCACAGAACATATCGGGTTAGCATGCGGAGAAACATGGACAGAAGGAAGGACATACCAAATAAAATCGAAGACGTAGAGAAGATAGGTGATACAGTTCAACCCGTATCTCCGCACGTCTGGCATTGAATGTGCACAGGAAAGCGCAGTACAAGGACACCTCCCCGGCCATCCAGTGTTAGAGAAGGGATTATGCAGACGAACCGGTCGACTGCAGCAGAATTTATATTACCAGAATTATATTCCGGAGAAGCCGTGTATTCACACATCCTTTTATCTGTGCTAGAGAGTGAGCAAACGGAGACCAGTTACAAGTGTGACGATGTACAGAATCGCAGCTTTCTCAAAGGAGAAATTGCCGAGAGATGTACATAAGAACACCAGCTCTTCCATCACAGGAAGATAACGAAGCGCGCCTCAAGCCACGGCCGAATCCCACTGCAGGGTGGCTGCACTGCCGAGAATGTATCAACACCACCGGATAATCTTTGTGATTCAGAAGACTCGGCATCGCATTGAAACGGCTTCATCATCTGTACTCAGTCCCGCACCGAGACTGGAGAAGTGATCGCCTCTCGGACATAGAGGGGGGCATGGCGTTAAACAGAGCTGATCCAAGAACGAATCTGCCTTCCATAGAAATGTGGCTTGGAAGACTTCCTGATTGCCGCGAACGGAAATAGTATTTGAGACGAAGAAAGAAGCCTCTACGAGTGAAGTACACATTGCAGGCGTGCACTAAAACCTTTAACGTGTGAGGATCCGAAATGTAGATTGAACTACTTGTTTGTTGTCACGAAAATGATTCCCAAGAGTAAGTCGTGTCATTGTAAAGTATGCAGCGATTCTCGAAAGTACGTGGACGTTGACGTGGCCTTAAGAATGTGTCGAGCCGTCTCCGAGCCGGCCATGGTTGACATCCCCAGTACCGCCGGCAGGATCAAAACCCAGATCGCCTAGTGTCTTGCGGTCCTTTACATCCCTGCGACATGTTGATGGAGAGAAACGTTTTCCAAGCAGGGTATATCGACTGCCGCATATTCGAGGTGTGAATGATCGTGAGCTTTGAAAGGTCATGCCAGCGGCCGTCGGCGATGAACGCTATGCTTACTAATACTTTTAAGCGCAAGTTTCCATAAGTGGTACGATTAAATTATGTAAAACAACCCTATGTAAGCAACACAGCTCGTCACTCGTCGCGACGGATTGCACATACGACCATACGAAGCCAGATGAAGATTTTAAGCTTATCTCCCAATCCGCAGGAAGCTGAGATGCTGGAGCCTTTTCCTGAATATTTGTAATTCGGGTCAGGCCCCCGTGGCGGGGAGTGGGCCGCAGCGCACTGCGTGACTTGCGAGCCACAGTACCAATTTGAACTCGGAACTCGAAGTCCCTAAAAGGAGTCCAACATGATCATATACTAATTGAGCTTTCCGATATTAGATTTCCATCTGAATTTATGCCGTCGTAGGCGACAAATGCCAGTATTGTAGGTCTTCACTTGGCTGTTTCTGAGCTCGTTCGCTGCTCTGCTCTGCAGTGTGTACAACTCCACGACTCAGGTCAAGGATTAAACACAAGGACATATGGCATTCAACAAAATGTACTGGCACGACAATATTAACAGGGGCGACTACGGACGACGCTAGGAAATTGGGTAGACAAAAGAAAGAGTCCGCGCTTTTGGCAACATACTCGCTAGGGAAGGACATGTCTGAGGTGAGGTACTAGTAGGGTCAGATATGTAGCTTCAAGAGAAGACAACAGCAATGGACTGACATTCTAATCGATTGAGCTGAATCCCGAGGAATACATCGCAATTAGGCGACCGGCCATTGTTCACGCACATGTCTGAGGGAAAATAATGAGTGAGTTCGTCCGCAGGTATTTTGATGTCTTAGGACGAAGCACGTACGCCAATCGGAATAGGAACAGGGAGGCTGGCAGTGGCTGGAAGCGACAACGGCGTGCACACCTCTGGGGCGGTGCAGTTGACAAGGCCGCTAAGAATGTCGAGGCCCGAACCAGCTCCAAGGATTCCAGTCAAGTCAGGGAGGCCGGTAGTGGGAAGTGCGGTGGTCAAACATATGGGGATCGGCAAGGCGCCCAATTGTGGTGACGCGACAGCAACTTTGGCCGCAATGAGGGCAACGAAAAAGGTGAAGGTCTTGCTGAACATAGTGTATGAGTATAGTATGAGAGCGTAGAGAACAAGGTGGTCTGTGTGCCGCTGATTGACTGAAGGTCTGTGTGGTACTGGGGTTTGATACTCGCTGTTGCAAGCTTTTTATGTGCTTTCGGGTGTTTGGTGCAATTTGCACAGTTTGCGTAAATACGAAAACGCGTCCCCATCCTGAAATATGATAGTCTTGTCCGACCGGCCAACAAGGAGAAGCACCGGACAGAATGATTAGCGAGGTAGAGTGCAACGTCGATAGACACTAAGGCTCCACTGTTACAGATATTTTCGGTTTAGTGTGCGGAGGAACGTAGATAGAAGAGGTCGTTGTATGAGGAGAGCGAATTGCCAAGCTGCGGGAGACTCGTATCGCCGCACCCCAAAGTGCACCAGAAGCATGGAGAAGCGACTTCGTTTCTGCAAAGCTGCGGAGGAGAACATACACCAAAATTGGGAAGGTGCGTATATATATCGTGATCCGAATTGTCCTGTCGACATTGCGTAAATGCAGTGAATCCGACATAACTTGGTTCATGTAGTTCGCACGAACCGCGGAACCAACTTCGGCCGCATGATTCCACTCGGGTTTCAAGCCTTCATTTTTAAGGCGTGCGCAGCGGCTCAAATGTTCGAATTCTCTTTATAACAGGCCATATCTTGAACGAACTGCCACTCTAGTAGGGCTTGTTGCAAGCGCTGATGGCGGTGATTTAGGGGACGTTGAAGTTCTGACAGTGGCTGGCGAAAAATGGAAGAGAAAAGCAGGGCTCCTTAACCCGAAGACCTAAGATTACTCGGATAATAAAGAGGATCAGGTGTGCCACATGTCCGTCTTGAAGTGCCTGTACGCCTCCAGGACTCGGATATGTGTCGCCGCAAAAACTACAGCGTCCGCTGGGACGCTGATGATCCACGGAGGAAAGAAAAAAAGCCGCTGAAGTGCTAAAACGGGAAAACTTGCCTCTTTGGGTGAAAATGCCCGCTAGCGTAAGACAAATTCTCACGCCTCGATCGTTGTTTCTGCGAATTGCGAGCGCCTCTGACTTTGATTCCTTATTATGATTTATCTGCCTAACTATGCGCGTTACACCTCTGCGGCTTTCTCTTATCGACTCACAGCTACAACGAAATGCACCGCAAATGGGACGTCGGACATCGGAGAGGCGCTCTGGCTTGCAAGACAGCATCGCGGCTTCGTTCAAGTTGTTGAGTCCGTGCACATCAGCCTGCACACCCTGAGAAACCACACTGGGATTTTCATCTAAGTGATCTTCGGGCTGAGGTTCTTCCTTGTATGCCTCTGAAATTACGTGCCTAAGGATCCTTTTGATACCCTGTTGGGATCTCGGGCTCTGTGACGCCAGGGTCGACGTTCGAGAATTCAAGGTACCTCAGAGTAACAACATGCACCATATATCAATAAAACTATCATCAACAAAGTATATATCCTTTCGGAACGAAACAAAGTCGGGAAGTAACGAGACCGGGGCCGACCCCAGAACGAGGAAGAGTGCAGAGCGCATGCGATCGCCATTATGCAATCATTATTAACAGATAAATTTGAAAGCCCCACTGTATAGCGCACGAAGTCAGAAAAGGATTACAATCACAAGAGAACTTCGGATTACGAACATTGCAAACACTTAATCAATATTGAAGATTATCTTCCGAGCAAATACCTTACGGCTCACTCCAACGTGGTGCACGTCTAACAACGAAATCAGGTCAGCCCTCATATAACTGCTTCCGAGGATCGATACGTACGCCAAGCGGAACTGCGCCTTCCACGGGGTTGATGACGGTGTCAATATCGGGTATGGTGGAAAGAAGGTCGCTAGTGATCGGAACGCAAGTTTCGACGTCGGAGCAGCTTATCAAAGTCAGCCCGGCCTCAGTGAGGACGTCCACCAATGCCTGATTATCCGGAACTCCCGAGGGATCCGAAACACAGATATTGCCAGTGGCGGGCAAGGCGCCAATTTGCGGGGCAGCGGTAGTGATTTTAGCCATAACGAGCGCGACAATAGACACAAGAGCTACGTTGAACATGGCGTGAGGGCGAGTTATAGGCAGCTGAAAACTGGATGTTTGTGCGTCGTTGCTGGAGTGCGGAGGTCTGGGTGAAACTGTCGAAGTTGTGGGGCTTTTTATACTCGCTCAATTCGTGTTTGTTCGTCTTTGCACCGACCCCGTGTCATTTTCGAGACAGCCCTCTCTGGTATCCAGAAAGAAAGGTAGCCGAAAAGAAGTCTGCTAGCGTTTGCCAGTATACGTTATGAGCCATTTAGGATGTAAGCAATCCATTCGGCTGAGCAGAGTAGACAAAAAAGTGATAACTCCCGTCCGTGCGTCAAGTCAGATGACAGAAGACCGCGGACAATTAGTCGCTGGGCTGGAGAGATATCCCGAATTAATCATGGAAAGTGAATCCATACAAAGAAGACTGAGACACGAAGACAAATTTTGTCAGGACCGTACAGAGGATGCGACGGGTTGACACACTGGTGATTTTTTGATTTTTCGACCGCAATTTTCGAAGAGCCTCCCTGACGCATACGTGCTGAAATTCGGTTCGGCAGCCCCTACGGTACAAGGCCACGGGCTGATGAGTGTTTTCGGTCGCTTGCAAACTTAAGCCAGCTAGCAGCTTCTCGCTCCTGCTAGTAGACTGTGGCGTAATTTCTTTATTCGGCTCTGTGTCCAAACCGAATATGTGACAACGCTTCGAAGTGAGAAGCTAAGAAAAATGTCAGAAATTAGTTCGCACTACGAGACAGCAGAAATGGCTTGGAAGACTTGTTTGCCCATTGTGAATATTACAATTGAAGTTAGGAAACATGATTTCTTTAATTTTGGCAAAACGGGAGAACTGCGTATCCGGTCCACAATAAGCGTGGTGGTCGTATCGGTACGGGCAAGAAGGCCCAATGGAACATCTCGTTATCAAGTGTCATTGAAAACATGCAGTATACCTTGAAGAGATATAATTCAGCTACGCCGTAGCCTGTAAGGCGGTACAGCCCGCAGTTCCGCCGCGGGACGCCGCGGGAGGCTCTAATTCCGCTGACGGTATAGATCGTCAATCAAATCAAACAATAGAAATCATTGATTGTAGGTCCTCAAAACGCTGTTCGGGCTAATCCTACCCCCCTCCGAAACGCGTGAGACATCGGTACCACCCCGCCATGGGCATGAATCGCACCGAAGAGACGCTGTGTCCGAGTATTAGTATGATGTCCAGTCAATGAATACGGCCCTTGAGCGTAGAAAAAAAATTAGCTAGACTGGCTCGAAATCGTGTGTGGTGGACGATCTCTGGCCAAAGTCCAAAAGGCGTAACTAGGGAGGCTTAAGTCTATCAGTCGGGCGATCTCACAACTGATACCAGCGTGCTGTTGTAGAGACTACAGCTGTAGGCATGGTGGGCTTTACGAAGCCTGATTGTGCTAGTTCGGAACAGAAACTGAGACTCCAACCGCAACTTCAGGGCCAGTTCAACTTGCAAGGTCATGTGATCAGCCCTCCCTCGACCGTATACTCCCGGGTACGCTCAGCTGTCAAGCAGTATAAAAAGTGATAGCGGTACAGAATGCAGCACGTTGGCAACTCAGCCTTCGCGCAGGGTTTTGATAGTGGAATTATATAACATTAGGGGGGCACTTTCTTTCTCTTAACGGGTATCTGATACTGTATAATAAGGATTCCTCCGAGGTCAATAACTCTGCGACAACCTACATCACTTAAAGCAGCACAACCGCACGTAAAAATGCTAGGTGAGGGTCGAGGTACCACTGGCACTTCCTATACAAGAGCTGTCCGTCATGGAATCAAAAACGTGTCCCCGTGCCGTATCCGAAGTAAATAGGATCGCATCGACAGTAACCACCGTGCCCTCCCGGAAATGGCCTCTTATGTTCAGAATTAGTCTGCTGGATTGCACAGACGCTATACAGACCATGGCAACCTCCACGCAGCATTGCAACATGTACCGCTTTGTGGGTGGCATAACGAAGGCCATGACCAGCCTGGCGAAAGCCGTTCTGGGAACCGGAAGTGTCAATGAATGAAGCGATAGAGGCGGAGGTATACTACGTATTCACTCACGCTGTGACGGTAGTAAAGTACAGTAGCCCTGAGGAGCGGGCTCACGTCACCATCATTGTAATGCGGCATAGTGAGTAGTTGCTTACCGTCACGGAATATGACGAATTCAACACCTTTTGTGCGGAGTGCAGCTGTTGTACGTATCAAGCACCTGCGCGGCATGGACTAAATCATAACACATACAAGATTTCACTAGCCTGAACATGGACAACATCCAAAGAGTGAACTCGTAGAAGAAAATGATAAGAAAAGCTGGCAGATCAGCAGAACGTAGGATGACGAGCTGCGCGCTCGGGCAAGTCATGTCATTTCTGGTATTTCCAAAGGTAAGCAAAGGCTTCTTGTAGAGAGTTGATGCTAGCTGACTGGTAGGAAGCCGAGACTACGGAAAGGGGTTGAGCTGTCAACATTCATCGAGCAAACGGAGCCAACGTACATTTTACCACGTCAACGAGCCAGGTTATCTCCAGCCAGGCCAGTATGATGAGCTCACACTAACAATGGTGGATTCAATGTAAGGGGGCGGGGAACCATAGTGGAGGATTCGATTTAAAATGAGCCCACCGTGAACAAAAATAGGACAACCCATTTCACAACTTTATTCCCTGCATAAAGGGCATACGTCCTGACGCTCAACAGGTCTGTATAAAAGAGTTTAGCAGTTCCAACAAATAAAATCCTGCGTCCGGGCTCCGGGCTCACATTGTGGCGGGAGGAAGGCGGCGGCGCCAGATCTGTCGATACGAAGTCATATAACACTCGTCTGAAAAGCGCATTTGAGAGAGACTGACAAGTTTCTGTATTTAAAGAAAGCCTTCAACACCTTGAGTCAGCCAACATCTAAGACGGTCATTTAAGGGCGGATCAATTCACGTACCTGAGGCGAGCAGTATAACGTGTATTGTACTGGGGATGTGTATGCCAGTCAGGAACAGAGCAGCCAAGAGCATGAGGTCATTGACGCACGTATAAAGGGAACGATCATGTAAAAAGGAACGACGTAGCGACAGCTCAGATACAAAGCTTTGCCTAACGACCATTTCGATTTCTGAGGTTTCGTATGTTCAGGAGGGCCAAGAACTGCCACAGAATAGACGCAGCCTTACCCATATCAAATAGTACTACCAAAAACAAGGAAGTCAGCCAGCTCAGTACTGCATGCGGTGTATAACAGTTATTCGAAAGAACCTCGCTGTCAATGCGCGTTTTTCAGCGGTAAGGGATATTCAGTGCAGCTTGAATGCTTACTCGGAAAAACATAAAGCAATATCATAAACGGCTATCGTCAAAAGAGCGGCTGCGTGTCATATGGTTGGTTTCGTTCCTTACGATCAAACTGTGGACATGCCATACCGCTAAGGAGCTGTAGATCGTCAGATTCGCTCAATAAGTGAACGTCTGGCAGGAAAAAGAACTGAACAGTCCCGTTACATTGTATATATACAAGTCGGACAGACTTGTGTAGACCATGGTCATGTCCTGGCTAGCAACAGACCCAGTGTCGGCGTCGTTGTAGCCCATGGTCGGGTTGAATGCCTCGTGGGCGGTGGTGGAAGCTCGCTCGGTTGGGCACATTGACTGTGCTAGATACATATACCCTTGTCCCTGATTGCCTAAGAGAACATTGATGGCCGTGGAGCTGTAGGGCGCGCCCCCAAACGGCAATTACGGTATGGCGTCCCGAATGAAACTTAACACAAGTAAGAAGCTTGCCTCACATGTGGTTGAGCTTCCAGATCAATCTTCGTCAGCGCAGTCGCACTTCTAGGTAAGCATAGGCGCTGAGCTGAAAATAACACATAAATTGCAAATGGCATTATAATACACATGTTAACCAACAAATCCGATACGACGAACCAAAAATCATCTGTACTTAATGTGCGAAGTGCACATTCCAAGGTCAGAGTTGCACCGCCGTACGCCCAACGAAAAACGAAGCACTGGGACAAAGTTCACAGGATTGCTTCCCAAACTTCCAACGGAGGTTAACTAATCCTCAATCGTACAGACTGCAAGCCTTCTCAATTTCGTCTTCGTCGATGCCCATATCAAAGTCCACAGATGTGAAGCTCTCATCCGCGTCTGGCGGGGGTGAAGATGACCCACTACCGTCGATACTCTTGGGGTTTTGGTGCTGGGACTGAGGATGGTGGGAATCCTTCGAGGGTGAGCCTTCCCGCCGGCCACTCATTGCTGACCGAGATGAGTTGATGGGTACGGACGTTGTAGTCGCGAAACGCTTGGTCGGAGCCAAAGCTGGGGTGGTTCCGCCTGAACCTCCGCACGTTGCAGGCATTGTGGCTGAACGAGACGCTGGCGACGGAAGGTCTGAGTGTGCAGGAGGAAAATGTTGAGGAAGAGAGTTTGACTTCGCAAACGGTGGACGGAACTGTTTCTGCTTCACAGGCAAAGTCGCCTTTGCTGAAACGCCACAACCGAATCCTTGGCTTGAAGATGGTTGACTATTTCCAGGACGGCGCATGCCGAGAACGGGTGGGTTCCTCGACTTCGATATCTCCGATACACGGATCTGCGAAGCTGATGGCACCGGATCCGCCCTAACAGAAACGGCGCTGGGCCGTGCGATTATAGTAGCTGACGGAATGGAACCGTGCTCGAGCTGATCACGCGATGCACACCCGTATCCATCGGAGGACCTAAAGTCCGTAGTAGACGTAGCGGATAAACATGTCGATGTGGAGGATCTGTTATTCGTAATTTCTTTACCAGGATCCCCTTTGAGGAGGGAACTCGGCCGGTGAGTTTTCCTGATGTCTGGATCGTCACTCGGACAGCAACTCGGATCGACGAAACTGTTAGCCGGAGCCGCTAGAAAAGATGAAGCAGATGTCGACACGGTTGTTGTGTTTTGAACCTTCAGCACCTCTGTAAGTATTAGGCCCTGTTTGCGGGAATGAGGAGCAGCAGGAGGTAGATCTGCAGCCACTGAACAACTAATCTGAGTTCGACGCGTCGGGATCGTCGCTGGCGGCGGCATGCGCTGTAGGTCCACATCCATATCCATCGCCGTGTCCACAGCTGGACCCTCCTTCCTTTGGGGTCTAAGTGGCTCGCCGGCTTCTGCATATCGTCTTTCCTTTCCATTGGACTCGTCCAGGAACGGCGGATTCCTTTCGCGCTCCCTGGTTACATTATTCCCTTGAACTACCTTCTGTACGAAATCCCTGTCCTTGCCTCGCTTCTTTGCTTGCGCTTTCATCCGTGCACGTTCGATTGCTCGCCGCTTCAAAAGAGCATCTTCGTCTACCTTCATCGAAACATCCTTTATGAGCGCAAGGAGCGCACTTGGGTTGGAGGTCAAGCCGGAAATAGCATGGGACGAAGGTGTTATCTGCGATTCGCTGGAAGTGGCAGATGGCCGGCGCCTTGGCGGTCGTCTTTCGCGCGAGGATGTTGCGGTCAAAGGCGATATTGAAGAGGAGGACGTATCGGACGTCGACCCTGGCGAAGGGGTCCAAGATTTGGCGCGTGTCTTGCGCGGCGCTATGAGGAACACACGGCGGCCGATCGTCAGCGATGAGAAAGAAAGATACCGCAGCAATACTGCACTCGAAGATGATTTCCAGAGTTGATAACTTACAGTTAGGTGGCCTGTTTGCATCGTTCATGAGCTGGTTGAGCGCTGCACAGTTGGATTGCGACGGCTGCCAAACGACGTGGTCCATGTCCATTTCCTCTGCTGCAGCGTCGTACGCCCAGCACGTCGAAGGACCTCCCATTCCAAAGCTGCCGACAGACTTCAAGTGCGCGTGTTCGCTGGTCTCGCTCATATCTGCATGGAAGTTGAAAACCAAGACGCGTGGTAGCTGAAGAGCAGATGAAGTGGACAGCGTCAAAGGCGCGAAAGGAACAATGCAGCCAGCGACAAACACTTTCCATATCTGGACGTCGATCATTGAATGCATTTGGCCGGCGGTTGCACACCAACCACATCATGCAGGTGGGCCAGGTTTTTCGAATTCAATTCAGAAAAAGGTCATTAGGATACAGCATGTATCTTCAGGTATTTCTCCGTTGTAGAGTCCAAGGCTTTGTAAAAGTTCCGCTGCATGAATTACAGGGAAGGACTTCGCAAATCGAGGCCCAAGGAGTCCAAGCCCGGGCCGCATTCGGCCGTCAGCCACCGTACCTTTTCTACCACAACCAGCACGTCGTCCCCCAGAGCTCTCAGGCCTGGGCAAACCCCACCCAAAGACACAGGAGTCGGCCTCCGAAAGTTTACCACCGCCTTCAAAATATCCTACAGTGAGCCACTCTTTCGCACGTCATACGATTCCAAATTAGCAATATGCATTAATTTCAACTTAAAGACTAATCATTCAAGGCTAATATGCGTTCAAAGGCGTAAAGAGGCCCACTCCGTAAGGGACAGGGCCAACTACTACTTCGTTACATTTAGCAGATGGTGAGGAGGGTGCCAACGGCGGTAAGGCCGAGGGAGACGAGTTCGGACGCAAGCGAGACGACGAGCGGGACAATCGCGAGCACGAGACCGTCGGCAACCGCGATGACGGCGCTGATGAGGCCGCACAGGCAGACACTGAGGTTTACGCTGGCAATGACAGCAAGGAGGACCTTGACGTCAGCAATAACCGAGAAGACGACCTTAAGGGCGACACAGATGCTCTGTAGAGAGAACATTAACTCAAGCTCCTCATGACACTGGAAAATGTACATACGCAGAGAATGTTGGCAAGAAGCTGAGCAATGACGGCAACAGTAACCGTCGTCGTTCCATCCACAGAAGCGAAGATGACGGAAGTGGGCTTGCCCTTGAGACCCTTCAAGTCGACAACGGCGACGTTAACGGTGGAGACCACAGTCTTAAGGAGGGGCGTGATGTTCGCGGACGTTGCGTTCTTCGCCGTAAAGTGGTCTGCAAGGCACATAAGCACACGAATTACTCCGACATTACACCGACTCACGGAAATCGCAAAGGGTCTCGCCAAGGTTCACAGACAATTCCGTGAGGATCGACGCGACACTGGTTACGGAGCGGGTGTGAACCGCTTTCGCAGCGGCAGCAGCAGCGGCGGCGGCGGCATCGGTGTGAACAGCGTGAACATTGACACCACGGGCGTGGGTAGCAGCCTTGGCGACGCCGACAGCGACAGTGGCAGCATCAACGATAGGAGCTGCAGACACGAAAGGGAGAACCGCGGCGGCCGCAAGGGTGAAGAGGTTGAAGGAGCGCATCTTGGATAAAAGAATGTGGGGGGTTGAGTTGGTCGGTTGAAAACTGGAAGAGTCGAATCCGTAGACTGTGGTGGGTCGATGGAAAACGAGCAGAGGATGACGGAGGCTTATATATCCTCGTGTTGTATTTTGGCCGCTGTTTGCACAGGCAGAAATACCCAGAGAAACGTAAGAAAATAATGAAGAAAAACCCGGAAACGTTTATTTCCGTCTCGCTCTGCTCTGTACGGAATTCTCGGTAGAACGTACTCGTGGAGATCGGGTATGGCTTTATACCAAGTATGGTTTGGCTCTGGAGTGCCGAAATGAAGGTGAGGGTTAGCCAGCGCTTCAGGGTGCTGAAGCGATCATTTATTTTATTCGATTTAAGTATTTTCCATGGGTCTTGCCAAGCGTCGGGTAAATAGTTTTCTAATCCTCACCTGCAAATAAACACGCATACAAACGTCTGGCCATGTAAGAGGAGAAAGAGCCTCAAAGTGCGGAACATTTACAGATGCTTCATTCCAACGCTGAATAGCATATTGCGCACGTTCCTGAATCTACCTTACGCATCCTAGCAAGAAGAAATAAGTTGCCTCGCGGAGAGTCTATATTTAAATAAGCATTTATTTGGCGATTACTCGATCGGAAGAAACCGTGAATGTTATCAGAACATCGCCCACTTGCATTTTCGGAACTCCGGGATACGGAAAATGTGCTATTCAGAAAAAGAAGCAGCAGACAGGAGAGGAAGCCAGCATGCTACATCGAGGAGTCGAAGCGAATATAGTCAGGGTGAAAGCGAGCGCGACCGAGGTCAGGCATGAGGAAAAGCTTCACTAGATCACATTTGTGTGGGACAGGTCCAAACTGAGCATAGAGCGGTGCCGTCGATTAAAAAAGAGGCAGGAAAGAGGCAAAGTGTCCAGCGAGCTGATATGAGCGCGATAGCCGGTGACAAGGAGACAGTTTTCATAGGCATGGAAGTATGTACACTGGTCGCGGAGGTGCGAATAACGTCCACGACCAGAGTGAAAAGTCGGCTATCCACAAATTGGCGCGTTGATGAGAAACGCCAAATATGCACCATCCAGAAACGCGTGTAACGACGAAAGCTGAGGTGGTTCGTGGAGATTGTGTCGATGCCGGACGCACTTGTTGGAGAACAAGCAAGGGGTGTTCATTGGGTGTGTCCGGTAAGGGACGGTGTGTTTGAACAAGACCAGGTCGCAAAAAAAAACCCTGGCAGGCTCGGCTGATGAAACCGAAAAGCTCAGAAGCCTAACCTCCAGTACAGGAAATCGCAGCGACAATAAGATGTAGTCCCCAAAGCGTTCTAGATCGAGGCAAAGCGAATACGGTAACGTCAACACCAAAATCTGTGTATGCGCTTTGTAGATGGTATCAGCGCGTGCGACGGGTCTGTCCCGACCGATGGGCTTATGTTCATCAGCACGAAACGAGCTCGACCATCGCCTTTTAGAACAAGGTACCCATGGGAAACAAGAAAGGCGACCGCAAGTTCGAAGAGAGCAAGCAAGAGTCTGACCAGGAGCTGTTAACGGTTGTGCGTCAAGAATTAAGAAGTGCCGCCGCAGCCAACCATCGCACGATCGTCCATCAGGACGAACCAAAGGCATATTCATAAGGACTGCTTCGCCGACTAGTGCTAGTAAGATGATGTTAACGACGACTTAGCCGTTGTGCGACGGTCGAAACAAACCCCGATAAGGCGAACAAGCGCTACCGCGTCTCTTTGGACGCGCCAGGCGTCAGTAAGCGCCTATCGCTGGTTGCGTTTGTTCCTCGTCGTCCTCATCGTCTTTGTCGCTGGCATGGCCGACGACAAGCAAGCATACCTGCGTAGCGCTTTATCCCAGATCAAAGACAAAGGAAAGCCTGGTCTCCGACGCACTCATACTCAAACCGACGCCAACGCATGCAAGCAGAGGCTGGTGCCTGACGTGCGTCCTGCCGCGTCTTTTCGTCGTGTCCGTAAACTCACGTTCAGATTTCGCATTCACAGGTGCCAGAACCAGCGTGGCAGAAGCCAAGAGATGATCAGTTCTTCGTTCGTGACCACCTTGGAAAGAACCGTCCAAACACGGAGTTTCTGAAAGAGCACTTCCTGCGCGAGGGTCGCCTCACGGAAGAACAAGCCTTGTACCTCCTGCATGAGGTCACGGATATATTGAAGGAGGAGCCCAATCTCCTCGAGTTACAGGGACCTATATCAGGTGTGTTTTTACATTCGTCATTATGGCCGTCGAGATGGCGGGGCGCTGGCGCTACAGACGCACTGGGGCAAAACAACCCTCAGTCCCAAATTAATCTGTCTAGCGGCCGCATCGTCTTGTAAAATGCAAAGGTTTTCATATCTGGTTGAAATCCTGTGTCTATCCTCGCTTTCGATTGTTACCTCCCAATACTGGGCGGCGAAAGCCATGAAAGCAGCTTCGCAATTCTGTGTGGTTGTTTTAAGGGCCTTTGAGTACCCCATAATTATATAAAAAATCGTTTACCTCATGATGTCACTTGCATTTGACTCTTATGCTCACGTATTCAGAACCCCTTTGCTAACGAATGTCTTGCCTCCAGTATGCGGTGATATACATGGTCAGTACGTGCGTGTGTAGTCTGTTCAGTCTGCTTTCCTGGGTTCAGCTAAAAGATAACCCTTCCTCATTCCATGTAGTATGATCTCATGAAAATACTTGACATTGGTGGAAATGTTGCGAACAACAACTACTTGTTCCTCGGCGACTATGTTGATCGCGGGAATTTTGGAATCGAGGTGCGACTTCTCGTTCGATGAATAATTTCCGCTGGCACTGCTGGGCTTCACTGTACAGTACTGTGGTGTCGGTATAAGGCTGGTGTTAATCGCTGATTTCTATCTTCAGAGTATTTTATACCTGTATAGCCTGAAGATATGCTATCCTCACCGATTACATCTCCTTCGCGGTAACCATGAATGTCGACATCTCACGGAGTACTTTACCTTCCACCGAGAATGTGCGTTCCTTTAAGTCTTCTCATGCCTGTGTTTGTCCGTTGTACCCGGTGCTTCCACATATCCTATCTTTAAAAGCCCTACGTCTGTGCGCTTTATTTATGTCATTGATCCGCAGGCACTCGGAAATATTCTATCGAAGTTTATAATGCTTGTATTCGATCTTTCTGCGCGCTTCCTCTTGCAGCTGTCCTCGACCGCCGATTTCTCTGTGTACACGGGGGGATATCCCCACAACTCAACACCCTGGCTGATATTAACAATGTGCGTAAGTCAACTAACAATATGCAGAAACGTCTTAATGATGCACCCGCATATATGATACAGGTAGAACGTTTTACTGAACCTCCATCGCATGGTCTCCTCTGTGACTTACTTTGGGCGGACCCGGCTTCAAACTTCGGGAACGAACCCGATGCGACGACGAATGGTGTGGTGCCAGAGTCGTTTTTACCGAACCCAGCGAGGGGCTGCTCGTATTTTTATACGTACGTACGTGTACGAAAGGAGCCCGCCAAAGCATGCTGATGTCCATTCACTAAAGCTACGAGGCGGCGTGCAACTTCCTGGAGCGCAACGGTCTCTTGGGTATCATACGTGGTCACGAAGTACAACAGGAAGGGTACACCCTTCAGACCTGTCCTATTCGGGCTGTTTCTGATCTTTGATGTCGTTTTCAGTTACCGAATGTACCGCAAAACACGCTCGAAGAAATTTCCGTCTGTGATAACTATCTTCTCCGCGCCTAACTACTGTGATTTCTACCACAACCGCGGCGCGGTGTTGAAATATGTAGACAAGAACATTACTATCCGACAATTCAACGCGTCGACACACCCGTATTGGCTGCCGAATTTCATGGATGCGTTCACTTGGAGTTTGCCCTTTGTCGGAGACAAAAGTGCGTATTTTGGACCTTACGCTGGACCTGTCAGAATCTTATCCTTCTGCTTGTTTTTATGTTTCTTCGTCTGTCTTCTTTGACCGCATTAAAATTGCAGTCAGCCAGATGCTCCTCGCGATCCTTTCTTGTTGTACAAATGAAGAGCTCGAGGAATCCTCTGATGAAGAGGATGAAGCAAAGGCCGCCGCGATGGTTGAAGCGACAGAACCGGAGGATTCTGTTGCACAGCGACGGGCGGCAATAAGAAATAAGATTATTGCGGTCGGGAAGATGCGAAGAATGTTCCAGCTACTAAGGTCCGCCAATTCCCTTTTTACTGCAAACTTCGAGGTTATCTGATTGGTGTGTGGACGTGGTACGTATCCAGAGAGGAGGCCGAAACCGCGTCGGAGCTCAACTTGACGATGGAAGCCTCGGGATTGGCCGCTATTCGTGCCCGGACGGGCGGGGACGACGAATTGGGGGTACGCGGGAACCAGATGAGACGCGCGATCCGCAGTTTCGACGATGCGTCAGTGCCCCGTCTCCCGCTTCTGCATTTCCGAAGCTTAATTAAGACTAACAAATGATTAATGATCTCAGGCGACGATCGGACATGACGAACGAGCGCCTGCCGCAGTTCCATCTCGAGGAGGAGGCGCATCGCTCGTTCCCCATCCTGCAAGCGCCATCGACGCGTGCGCGCTCGCCCTCGGGCAGCATGGATGACGCGGACCTCGAGGCGCGGCTCCGCAGGACGCTTGTGGATGACCAGGAAGACGAGGAAGGCCTCAAGTTGCGCGACCTTGCCGACCGCATTGCGCATATACGCAGGCCACTGTCGCGCCCGGAGGCATTGAAGCGGTACGGGACTGCGTAGTCCGTTGGGTGGGGGAGCGGACGGATGGATGGATGTACTGGCAGTATACTTGAGTTCACGCGGTATGAGATGCGGCGCTATGGGTGGGCAGGCTTCTTTTCGTGCAGGCGCGGCCTATGTATTGGGTCGTTGTTATATGGACAACGGGACGGACTCGGGGCAGCGCGCGTGGACTATATGTTAAGTACGTTGTTCAGAGTCGGCTGTCCAGCCGGCTAACTTCCCACTTCCTGGCTTGACTCCTATTGCACTGTAAATTCTCCCGTAATATGAACCGTGATACCCTGTGTATGGTCAGGACTCTAATTGACTGGCTTAGGAAATCCTTCCCGTGCGTGTTCGCCTTGCGATCTATGAGGGCTGCCTTACGCGTATCGCTCGCGCGAGCATAGATTGATCTTGGCTCACACTGTGACTTCTTGGCGATAGGTCCAGGTTGAAGGTAGGACCTGAAACCTGGTTTTCCGCACATCGTTCTCCGCACAATGTGGCTTTGCCATGTACAGACCTTCACAAGCTCTGGCTCTGTCCTATGCAGTATCCCGGTTTATCCGTGATCTTATGTCACGATAGACCGCCATAGTCGTCTCACCGGTTGGTTGCACGGGTATGGGAAAAACTAGCGGTTTCTTTGACTTGTATTGAAGATTTTCAAACACTAATCACTAGTTGGTTCTTGTTCCGAAATCAGTCCGACGCCTCTCGCCAACATAGGTGGTACTGAGGTACAATAAGGACTCAGTTGTCTCTGAGATCTAGATATTGAATCGGACGCTGATGTCGTTTTCAGCCGGTACTCAGGTGACGAAGTGCCTGAGGACCAAGGTCATGGTCCTACGTGGGCCTCCGACCTAAATTCAAGCTGGTGAATAGGCCTAATTCACGATTCCTACTTTAATGGCTCGAAAACACTCTACGGCGAAGGGACAAAATTCTTTTGCATGCATGAATCCAGGATTTTGAGAGTGCGCCGGCGGCCATCACGAGACCTGGCAGCGCGCAAGCGGCAACACGAGCCTGAGCGTGCAGGCCTTCAGTACTGGCAGTGCCACGTCTGCTCTTTTTTTGCTCAACGCCTCCATCATCGACCAGCCTCTGTTCTAACTACGAAGCACGTCTTTTTGCCTGCGCTGTCTGCATGTCTGGCTACCTCCCCGCTTTCGAGTCGGTCGCAAAAGTAACTGCCCTGGTTGCTCTTCTATAACGGTTATGAGCTCTGCTAACCGCAATCGTCCTGGTGTCTTCAAGGGCGCGTTCGCTTCAGCAGTCGGTTTCACTACCGTCGGTGCGGATATAGCTTCCTTGTCGTCTGATCGCAGCATGTTCATTGTTGCCCGTTGTCTCTAGGTCTTGGATTGCTGTACTATGGCCAGAACTACCTGATTTACCCCTCTGCGTTTCCGCCGGGCTCGAGGACAGGTGCGTAACGCGTCGGGAAATACAGTACTAGGACTCACGCTATGTGTGCTCGGAAAACGTTCAGAGGTCCCTGTGCCATCGGCCTTTGGTCTCCCGTATGAGGAACTTACATTGGACACGCCCGACCATGTAAAAATACGCGCGTTCCTGCTTGTGCAGCGGAAAGTGCTTGTGCAGGGGGATTCCATGGTCCTCCTGGACGTCCCGAAGAACCTGTCGGACGAGGAGGTGTGTACTAGATCTTTTTAATGTTACCATATTCGTGATAAATGCGATCCTAGTTTGCGGCGAGACGTCCGACGGTTGTGATGTTTCACGGTAACGGAGGCAACGCAGGCCATCGCATTCCACTCGCGAAAATGTTTTTTGTTGAGATGCGCTGCAACGTGCTTATGCTGTCATATCGTGGGTGCGTACAACTTCTTGATGCAATTTAGGACATGGTTGTTCATATCTATGGTTTCCGCAGTTATGGTTTGTCAGAGGGCTCGCCATCAGAGAAAGGTGCGCCTGGCACTCGTTTGACATTTGTAACAATCTTCCGGATGCTAATTGTACATCAGGACTGCGCATGGATGCGCAGACCGCTTTGGACTACCTGACTTCGAACGTTACACTATGCAAATCGCCCATTGTTCGTTTGCGCACGAGTGTCTGCGTTGAGGTTTTAGCTCACTTGTTATTAGATTCTATACGGACAATCTATTGGCGGAGCGGTCGCTATTGACCTCGCTAGCCGGAACCCCTCCGCAGTGCGTCTCCTTCCTTTTCAACTCCGTTTCATGTACCTCATCACACACTCTCTTCCCCCCTCCCTCATTGCCAGATCCGCGCTCTCATCCTGGAAAACACGTTCCTCTCTATTCCGCGGCTCATCCCAACCGCGATGCCTGGCCTTTCGCGCGTCACGTTCCTTTGTCACCAGAAGTGGGACTCCGCCTCGAGGTTGCCGTTCATCCCCGCGGAGACGCCTATCCTCATGCTCAGCGGCACGCGCGACGAGGTCGTCCCGCGTGTACACATGGCCGAGCTCGAGCGTCTGCTGCGCAACGTGCCTGGCAAGCCGCGCAGACGCGGGCGCCTTGTCGAGTTCAGCGAAGGCACTCACAGTGAGTTGGATATGCGCACTTGTAGCTTGGGTGGAGAGCTGATTTTTTTTCTTTCCCTCTTTCTTTCTTTCTTTCCTTCTTTAATTGCGACGCAGATGACACGTGCGTGCAGCGTGGCTATTGGACGGCGGTTGCAGACTTCATCGAAAGCCTAGAGTGAGGTATCGGCGCTTTCTCTTCCCTTAATGACTTGTATCATACATACGCATACGCGCTTGTCGCTTCTGTACTCAGGGGGAGGACTATACCCTGTAATTAGTATATATTACATATTCTTCGTATGTAGACGCTGTCGCTATCCCGCGCGTTCACTGGCGACGATGGCTATTTTTTTCGTTTTTTTATCTTGCTAATAAAAGATTGAGATACGAACTGTTCAAATGCTCTACACCCGCCGTACTGAAATCCAAGCCTCCTTTTCGAATGTTTCGAACTAATCAAGAGACCCTAAAGGCTAAAATAGAGTCTTCCAAGCTGAAAGAGGCAACTATGCTTGTGCTCAGTCTTGAATTCAGCGTGATTTGTGTCACAACGTGACCAACGCGTCCAGGAGGATTCCGACGACAACCGGCGGGCCCGCGAAGACTCAATGCAAAACCACACTGACTAACATTCCACAAAGCCTCTCTCTCGACGAGCCACTACAACTCCTGAAAACTCCCCCACATACTAGGCCTCACTTTCTTGTTTACTGATTTTTACCGGACTGATGTCCTCGACGAACCTGAAGCATCCGCGGGTCGTCGGTGAGCCGCGCGCCAACTCGGAGACGACGTGGACCCGGATTCTTACAGCAGCCCTTGTGTAGGCTTCCAGCTCATCGAGCGCATTGGAGGCGGGGGGTTCTCTACGTGCGTCGTCCGTCTTGAGTTCTTCGTGTCTTCGCCCTAGCTCACTTAGATCTGTGTGCACGCGGCAGTGTGTACAAAGCCGTGAACTTCGATGCGCACCGTGTAGCGGCGTGCAAGGTCATCGCACTCACGGAAGAAACGACCGCGCAAGAGCGCAAGACACTTGACAAAGAGATACGCGTGCACGCTGCGATGAAGCACACGAACGTGCTTGAGTTCCTCAATGCGGTGATTGTGGAGAACGACGGGCGTACGAAGTACTTCCCCGGGATATACATGCTGCTCGAGCTTGCTAGCGGAGGGGACTTGTTCGACAAGATAGGTACGAATTGATGCGCGTCCTCTCGGCCGTGTAGCTGCTGAGCGCGTTTTGGGGCAGCTCCGGACGTGGGTCTAGAGGATGACTTGGCGCAGTTCTACTTCAATCAACTCGTGGCCGGGCTTGTACGTACTCTCCCCCTTTTTCTCTCTTACGTTCAAAGACGTGAAGAACGATACCCTAGAACTATGTCCATGAACAAGGCGTATGTCATCGTGACCTCAAACCCGAGAATCTCTTATTGGACGTCGCCGGGCGTCTCAAGATCTCTGACTTCGGGCTGTGTGCCGTCTTTCGGCACAAGGAATCCGGAAAAACGCGTCTTCTAACGGAGCGCTGCGGTAGTCTTCCTTACGTTGCGCCTGAGGTGTGTACGCGTTGGTTTCGTGTGTATATATGCGTGCTACCATGAACTGACTGCGGAAAAAAAGCTGAATTCAGAAGTCCCGTACCAAGCCGAGCCAGTCGATATATGGGGACTTGGCGTTATCTTGTTTACGCTCCTCTGCGGCAGTGAGTCCGCTTCTTGAACCGTTTTGATTAAAGGCTGAAGGACTGAATAGACACACCATGGGACGAGCCGTCGGGCCACAGCCCCGAGTTCCGGCGGTATGTCCGCGGCGAGATCTTCAGCGACCCGCCGTGGGACCGTTTAGGAGACAACGCACTATGTGAGCTCGTTTCGTCACTCTAACATGTAGTCGTATTGAGGATTGTCGTTCCCCTGAAAGCTTTAATTAGAGGCATTTTGAATGTCGATCCCTATGAACGCATGACACTGTCGGACGTCATGGCCCACCCGTGGTGTATGAGGCGAGATAATATTCCTAGCATGTACCGCGAAAAAGGACACTGATCACCTTTCCTCTAGGCCCAGCCAGGTTGCGCGCCAGGGACAGGCTGTGTTGGCCGAGAGACTGACTCAATCATTGCGCGAAACAGGGGATATGGGAGTCATCGACCCTCATGCACCGTGCGTAGTCATACTACGGTAGCTCTTCACCAAGCTAAAATCTCTTCTTCGTAGTGTGTCGCAAGACCAGGATGGCGACACAGAGATGATGTCAGCGACATATCAATCCCAGTTTACCCAGTCCCTTCTCCTATTCGTACGTCCTCGTAACATCTATCTACAAAGAAGCGAAATGCTAAACCTCCGAAATAAACGGAATACAGTCGCAAACTCAATCGGGTCGGCGCTATACACCGCACCTCACGCGTTTCTACAGCAGCCTCGCGCCAGGGGACCTCATGGCGCTTATTGTCGACGCTGTCGCGTCGCTCGGCGTGAAGAGCAAGGTCGCTCCGCCTGATCCGGGCACACCCGACCGACTGCGCCTGCGCGTCGGCGGGTTCGACAGGCGCAAGGAGATGTTCAAGGGCTGGGTCGAGGCTGAGCCGTTCGTGTACCGCGGCATCGAGGGCACGTTTTGTGTGATGCAAAGGGACCAGGTGCGTAATCTTCCTTCTTTTTGAGAGACGTCTAGTCATGGAGCGACACTCGCCTTTTTCTTGTGCACAGGGTAATCCGATCTCGTGGCGCCAGCTGTGGAAGGCGCTCATCAAATTTCCAAGCGTCGAGCCGCATGTGCTTAAGCGCTGAGAGGAATTCGGCTTGTCTTCCAGCCCATGGCTCAGGCTTTCTTTTGCTTGTTTTTATTTTTGGATTAGGGGCGCTACCGCCTTCTTTCTCATTGAAATCCGCACCACGTTTACTTGAATATTGGGATATATGTTGTAAAAGTTAGTTAGGGTGTTCGTAGGAGCTCCCATTGTGAAGTATAGATGTACGAGATGTAGCCCCATCTAGATGGCCTTCATATATACATAGCAGATAGTTGGCTTACGAGCTCTGATATAAAAAACTTGTTCTCCAAGCCACTTAATGATGCTACCACGGTGGTACCAGTCCAAGCAGGTGGGAATTACCTCCCGTATCGTGCGTATCGAGGATGACTCATATGAGTATTACAGGCCTGGGTTAATTAGTTACGCCGCACCCCAAACTGGAAGGTGTTTCCCATCACCCATTTTGCCATTGAAAAAATAGTGAAGTCGCTTGATATTAGTGCTAATGTTTCTTATAATGTATCTACATAGTTTGTGTATACTGCAGCATCGTTAGGACTCAAGATTGCAGCACATGGACTTATCAAATAAATTCACGGTGGTGTTTTGGGTGATGGGAGACACCTTCCATTTTTGTGCGGCGTAACTAATTAAATCCACCTGTATATCTGATTTGTTATGAGTCAGCAGCTAACCAACCTTCCCTTCAATTCCACCAAATTTGGCCGGAAGTTCGGAACGTGATAAACAGCCCCCAAGTTCCAACGTGATGGTCAATCTAAGCACAGGTTTGTTCGTGGCCGGGGTGTCCAACTCGAACCATCTAACCAAATCCACGTACTGCAAGTTGAAGTTCAGCTTACACGCAACTCTTCATGGCCGCTAACTCGACCCGAGGAAAAGAAAAGAAGCATGGCAGCGATACGCCGGGAGAAGGCACCGTGACGGAGGCTTCAATGCCGCGGCTCGAGCGCGACCTGGGTCCAATCTTTGATGAGACGAATTACAATAATGAGGGGTCAAGCCAACATGCACCCAAGCATGGGAGGAGGGTGTCTGATGGCATCCACAAACTTCACGAGGTCAACTTGGTGTCCATTGGAGGTAGCGAAGTCATAAGTGGGTCGGATGTAGTCTCAGATAAAGGTACGCGAAAGCATAAACGACCTTTCATATGGCGATATATACCGAGTCATATTAAACATAACAGGCGAAACTCACATTGATAGCTTTTCTCCAAAATCGTCACGGGAGAGAGTCTATACCAACTTAGAGTTTTCAACAGGGTTGTCCTCTGACGACAACGGTGTATTGCGGCCATTGCCCCCTTCGTCAGAGCTGCAATCTAAAACGGACTTCGGAATTGGTCCCTCGAACGCTGTGGAAGTCACCCAGCTTGGAAAAGAAACAATAGACGGCAATCCAGGTTAGTTCGCTGCTATGTATTGATTTTTTGCGTAATCATTGAACGCTTTCAACGTTTTTCATTTCCTCCAGATCGGTCCCGTCCTCGTACTCTACATTCCTTCTTTGACCTCCAAGATGAAAATACCGCGGTGCAAGGTCAGTACTTCTGCCGACATTTCCGCAACACGGTTGTACTAGCAAATCTAACGAACTTTTATCGATATATCAAACTTTCAAAGTACCCCCTATTTGTGAATTTTGCGGTGTCTCCTAGTATCGTCCTTCAGCTAACGAATATCATTCGCTTAGACATTCCAACTCCAGAGGATTATCACATTTTCTACTGGTTGGCATTTCAAGGGTCTCTAATTATTCGGCGCATCAACTGACTCCATTTTTCAGGAAGTGCATGACATTAAAAAGCGAGGTCTGTTCGACTTAATCGTCCTAGCATGAATGCCAAATCTTGCTCATCTTACACAAAAGCTCGTGCGTCTCGACTTTGCTCTCCGCTCCGTTGGATCGAGTGGGCCAGGGATTCATGCCGCGAACATTTTGAAAATCAGATTACGGCAGCTGCGAGACCTGTGTGGGACGAACACGTTTGTTTTGTTTCCGGACGACGCTAATGTTCAGGCGTATGCTCGTATGTGCTTCGTCTCACTGAAGCCATTTATATTGACTCGGAATGGAAAGCTGCTGATTCACAGGTTTATTTGTCACGAATCTCGCGGTCATTTGAAGATTTTGCAGAAGGCCTTGACATGATGGCAAAGGCGCTGAATGACTTTAACGGTGCCTATTATGATGAAAGGCTCATGTTGCTACTTTTTTCGCTTCACAAAAGATTTATGGTCAGTTTAATTAAGATTTATCGCAGGCAGTGGTTTAATTTCGAAACTTGTCTATTTCTGCAGACCGAGGCGATGAAAACTTCGATTTGCTATAGTGTGTCGCCTTAAATTATCTATTTGTTTTCTTCCCTAAATATAGCTTCGCTCACTGTTAGGCGTTCGCCATGGGCGAGGAGCTGAGGAGCTCAAGTTGCGCTTCCAAATGCTTATCAAGGAGTGGATAGAGGTCGCTGTTGAGTCATTGACTGTTGCTGTCAAAGATTTCAACGATAAAGGTCGGAAGACGATGGCCCTCGTTCCCTGGTGTACTCATGCATTATTTCCAGGTGTGGGAACCATCAATTCCGTCCAACATCAGAAGACATCGGGATATTTGGATATGACGACCATTGCCACGTTCTTCTCCGCCGTGACTGCAACAATGATACAATTTACAATCAGCAATAACTCAAATCCCGTAAGCGTGGCTACGAACACGTTTATGTTCTCTTCGCTGGTCTTCAGTATCGGGTCGGCCGTGAACAGCCTTTTAGTGACAGCATGGCGTCGTTCTTTCGTGTATGTTTTTATGGCGGTTCCTTCTGTTGCATATGTTCCCAGGCGGCTTATTCTTTGATCAGGAGAGAGCCGAACCAGGCCATTCCTTCTTGGTTCAGCACCTGGCTGAACGCAGGACCGATGGTTTCTTTAGTTGCAGCTGGGGCATTCTTTTCCATCGCACTATGTTTACTTACGTTCTCTTCGAGCCAAGTACGTCATACTTTATTGTTCCTTCCTCTCTTACCTGACTTAACCCTTCCGAAAAAGCACCTGGTAACTTCGATAGTGATAATAGGCTTCTCGGGTCTGCACGCAGGGGGTCTTACACTTCTCTCGATGTTTTTCCTGTTCGAAAAATGGAAATTTCGCAGTGAAGCAGGTCCTGTAGGAAGAGGCTTGACAAGCAATTCTCTTTCGCTGTCGTTGATCGACATGGCAGTCAGTTGGCTTCAGGCGCTAAGGCGCTTACAAGGGAAGCAGCTGTACAATGCACATGGAGGACTTGGCGGGAACGTAGAGGTCCAGACAACGTCATCGGAGAAGGTCGAGCCATTTGAACCTTTTCAGACTCAAGCACTGCAGAACGCGCTATCAGATGAGGTATTTCTTTTGAGTAGTACGTACACCAGAAGCCCTTCTCTGAGCTGGTCAGTGGGAGGAATTATGGACTCAAAGAACAGCTACAGTCTATGGTGGCCGAGATCCACGCCCCAGACAGCTGAAGAAAAGGCTCCGCCCGTAACTATAGTGCATAATGATACATATTGGTTTCCGCCGGCGCAAAAAGTCCCTGATTCTAATGGCGTGTCGCTGCCTGTTATTCATGGTGTGTTGTCGAAGTTATTTTCGTGTATACCCGATGATGCTGATTCCCGTTACTGATGTAGATATCATGCTCTCTGACAGAGTGACACCGGTTTCTGCTGCTACGGGTGCACAATCACTCCATACTAGCTCTAGCTGGGAAACTATAGAAACGGAGAGGTCCGATGCTAACTCGCCACCGGAGGAGGACGAGTACGAGTACGGAGGAGATGCTGAACCGTCTGAAATGTCCGAGCAGGATCTGCCTCAAAGTATCACCGTAAAGGTGGGGAAGATCACTCTTGATAGTCCGAGCAGCAGCGACGTGAATATCCTTGCCTCACGTCAGCCAACCCTATCGGACGTGCGGCATGAACAAAGTTCTCCTATTTCGCCAGCGCAGCGCCGCCGTCGCCGCCGTCGGTATCAAGCTACTCCGTTACAAAACCAGAGGATCCCGATGAGGGATGACACAAATTACGATTATGCAAGGCCTGGTGTGCCCACCCAAAGGCGCTATGAAGGCGCCTTCGGAGCAAGATCACAATCGGGTTCAGGCATCCATTCTGCAGCATTTTTCCTGGAACCAGCTCTGCGCTGGGCGCCGTCGCGATTGAAACAGGACTCCTTGACAGCATCGCCCCTACCGGGTCATCTAACCGGAGGTCGTCCGTTTCGGCGCCTATAGTTCTGACATTCCTTCACTGGCCTGGAACGCAGAGCTTTGGGGGGAAAACTTACTACATGTCCCAAGATGAGATCTGGAAATGAGCTCTTTCAAGGCTAGAGCAATCTCAATGTCGTTTGTACTCCTTTATAGAATTCCCCGCAACTCTCCTCTCTGTAGTCCACATCGTATTTGCTTGAATATCGGATATATGTTGAAATCTGTTGTTTGTCGGAGGTTCCTACTGTGTATGTCTGTATGTTACCAAAAATATAAACTCTGACATACCAATCGGGAATTGCGCCACATCAAGCTCACACTCAAAGCTCAACCGATGCTTTTTCTTCACCAAGGTATCTCGGTATCTACGCTTCATGCGCCGGCTAATGCCGTGGCCTTCCATTGAACTCTTTGGACTGGGACGTGTGTCAATCGGTTTGGGATGAGCGTCAATCAACTCAAGTTCGGCATGAGCGTCAAATGTTGAAGCAATACTACGGTGGTACCACGACGTGCGTGTGTGACTAACATCATGACTTCCCAACCCACCGTCCAAGGAGCCAAGAGCGAGGATGCTGAAGAACCAGCGACACAGCTTTCGGCGGCGCTTCAAACCACGGTCGAGGGTAGCTCAAACGTGAGAAACAGTGACGAAGTCGACTACGAAGACGAGCGCCCGAGTCACCATGTACTCGAACATAGATGGAAAGCATCGGATAATGTTGAGGAGACCAGCTCAGTGCTCACAGGAAGTCATGGAATAAAAGACCTTGGTCTGGGTGAGGACAAGTTTGTAAATTCGGACCTTGGAGATCCAGCAGTGGGAGAAAGTGAGTGGAAATAACTTAGATCTTTCAACCATCGATCAATCCTAGTTATAGCGGAAGTAAGGCATCCGGAAAGCTCGCATCCGAGTCTGTCCCTACGAGGTCGCTCCAGCACTGAGCTCAAACATCATTCGGGAAACTTGAGTCAGAACGATGCTCCTCCGCTTTCATCCGGGTCGCGACGGCCTGGAGAAACCTCCGGCATTGATGTCGCTTTTGCAAACGCCTTGGAAAACAAGCAGCTTGATGGTCAAAAAATAGATAACAGCTCTGGTTAGTTCCTCTCATACATTTGGTCTATGTTTCAGAGTACTTATAAGGTGTCTTTTTTGTTTTCCGCGACGCCTCCAGTTCATAGCCAACCCCGTACTCTACGTTCCTTTGTCGAAATTCGAGACGAAAAAGATGACGCGGCGCAAGGTACACATCCACCAAACACGTAAATTGGAGTAGCCGATCTGATCACTTTCTTGACACGTGAAAAAAGAAACTAAAGCATCCCCCACGTGTGAGTGTCATCATCTTGTTTTCATTCCTTCCTCAGACTCACATTATGTTGCTTAGCCGTTCCTAACCCAGAATTCTACCATAGGTTCTATTGGTTAGTCATCGAGAGATCTTCGGTTTTCAAGAACTCGTGCAGCGGCTTGAATAATATCATATTTGTTTTAGGAAGTGCATGGAACTAAAAAGCGAGGTCTGTTCTCTCTCTTTCTTACGTATCTCATCTTATTCTCCATGGTAGCTTGTGCGTCTTGACTTCGCACTTCGTTCTGTGGGGTCGAGTGGGCCAGGAATTCTAGCCGCAAACAATCTGAAGACCAGGTTGCGACACTTACGAGATTTGTTCGGAGTGAACACGTCTTTTCTATTTCCTGACGACGACAACATTCGGGATTATGCTCGTGAGTATCACTCATTAGCTGTCAAGGTGCTCTGTGTAACCCGGGATTGAAAGCCAAAGATCCACGGGTCTATTTATTGCAAATCTCGCGTTCATTTGAGGACTTTGCGAAAGGGCTTGATATGACAGCAAAAGCGTTGAATGACTTCAACGGTGTTTATCACGATGAAAATCTCATGTCGATGCTTTTCACGCTGCATGGAAAGTTTATGGTTAGCCAAGCTCCTGCTACAAACGTGACGCTCCTTAACTCAGACTGATCCTCATGATCAATTTTGTAGGCCCAAGCGCTGAAAACTTCTGTTTACGGCGAGTGGTCATTGATGGTTTCCCTCTTCCTCCTCAATTTAAGACTTTTCCATCTAGGGATTCATCACACCCGAAAAATTGAAGAACTCAGAATTTATTTTCAAGCACAACTCGGGAGCTGGGTGGAAATCGCTATCGAGTCTTTGACAAAATCGGTCAAAGACTTTAACGATAGAGGTTAGTGGGGGAGGTCTCTCGATCGATTTCCACCCCATACTGACACATTATCTCTATGGCACCTAGGTGTGCAGACCATTTATTCCTCCCGGCGGCACAAGACATCGAGATACCTAGACATGACAACCATTGCGACCTTCTTCTCCGCCGTGACGGCATCAATGATCCAATTTACAATCAACAATAATTCAGACCCTGTGAGCGTGGCTACGAACACGTTCATGTTCTCTTCACTAGTTTTCAGTATCGGATCGGCGGTAAACAGTCTCTTGACGACAGCATGGCGTCGATCATTTGTGTGAGTTCTTGATGTTTCGGATTACTGTAATTCGGCTTTGACGTCAAGCCCTTTTCCTATGATATAGGAGAGAGCCGAATCGAGTTCTTCCTATTTGGTTTAGTGCCTGGCTGAATGCAGGACCGATGGTTTCATTGGTCGTAGCTGGGGCATTTTTCTCCGTCGCTTTATGCTTGCTTATGTTTTCTTCAAGTCAAGTATGTCTTATCTCCATTTCCAAAATTTCTCTGTCTTAACCTACCTTCTCCGATAAGCATGTGGTGACTACGGTAGTGGTTGTGGCTTTCTCAGGCTTTCATGCAGCGGGTCTTCTGCTCCTCTCTATTTTCTTCATTCTCGAAAAATGGAATTTTCGTGGAGAAGCGGGCCCTATCGGGAACAGCTTGACAGGCGACTCGCTTACATTGTCTCTGGTCGACGGAGCAATGGGCCTGATTAAGATACTAAAGCGCTTACAGGGACAAGCGCGCCATCCTGTACTCGAAAAGGATAGGGAACGAAGTTATGCTATGGAAGCCCAGACTATATTTCCGGAGAAGGTCGAGCTGCTCATGTCCTCAAAGAGCCAGTCGTTACAAAATGCATTCTCGGATGAACCCTTTATTTTGGGCAGCACGTACATCTCTAACCTCGTTTTGAGCAAGTCGTCGAGCCAATCCCCGGAAACAAAGCGTAGCTACGACTCATGGCGGTCGAGGTTTACTTTCCGGGCAGTAGAAGGGGGGTCGGAACCTCTGTATGCGAATGCGGAAGGACGTGCTTTTGCGTGGGGTCCGCGCATACGGCCCGGCAGCAGTGTTTTAGACTCAAACAATGAGAATTCTCTGGGCCAGCGGGCGTCTTCTGTGTTCTTCCGAAGGATGAGAACGGAGATAGATCACGAGCCAGATGCACCCGGCCCAAACCCAGTACCACGCCACGCCGCAAGCGAGAATACGGACAGGATATACAACCCTCATGATGGAGATCCTTCATCGGGGAGGGAGACCCCGGTTGAGATGCGCATGCCCGAGCAGGAGTCACCCGAAAGTGAGGATACTGTGTCATATAGATCGAGCTACAAAAGCGGCGAAGATAGCCCAGGTATTCCCTGGACAGGGTCTCCGGAAGAACTTTACGAGCGACGCCGTCCTGCTCAGCCACGGCGGCACAGGCAGACAAGTTCGTTAGGAGCTAACGCTTCATATTCTAGCTCCAGTCCATCCATTCGGAGACACATAAGCCGGATACCTACGCGTCTCGAGCTTACCGAAAGCGTCGTCGGAGCAGGCTCAGACGTTCGGGCCGCGGCGCAGTTCCTAGAACCCCCTCAGGGGTGGGCAGCAGGGCAGCTGGACCCTGACTTCCTCTCAACGCTGGTACCACCTGAAGAATTATTCCGACAATTCCTCACCGATCGCGATCGCTTCGACCTGGGACATTCGCCGACATAGGACACGCCCAGCGGAAGATGAAATAAAGGCTTGCTTGTATCAGATCCGCCAATTCATTGGTAAATGTAGTCGTAGACCCAATGCTACCTTTGCTAGAGATGGGCCTGGGCCTATCGCCAGTTGCACAGATATGACATCGAAGACTTTCATTAATCGTAGTAAGTTCAAACACCAAATCCTTTTCCCCCGAAGATTTGTAATTTAAACTAGGAGCAGCTGGTGTGGCGCGACTCTTGGCCGTAGCACGAAGCTGAACGCAATGTTTCCGAATTGCGCGTATTGGCATGATAATACTACGCTTGTCAATATTGGGCCTCGGATTGTGCACTGTCGTAAATGATGGGTGTTGGTACTGCAAGCCTTCACGTGTTTATTTCTTTGTTCGCTCGCTGCCTCCGGCTGCTGCATGGCATTATAACGTGCGTCAAGGATCGAATATATGGACATGTCAAAGTCGACGAGATATACCGACAAGACAATGTTAGAGAAGTGACTGGTACTACGAATAACGCCAGGGAATTGTGAAGACAGAGAGAAACGTTTGTACTTTTGGCACTATACACCACTTGGTAGGGAATGATGGGCATGTCTGCGGTAGCACTATAGGGTCAGAAATGCAGCCTTACGGGAAGACGACATCCACTAATCAATTGGTTAAATCCCGAGAAATACAGCGTGATTAGGTGACTATTTGTTGTTCATGACGCACGCGCATGCCTGAGGGAAAAGGACCGTATGCAGTCCTTCAAAGGTTAGATCGCATATCGGGAGAGGAAGTTGATCTTTTCTTTCCCTGCATGTTTCTTGGGCTGTGCGGTTGACTAGTCTCGACCCCAGCCTGTCGAAATCCTCCTGTATGCCGGGGAACTCGTTGAAGAAATCGCCGAGACGCAGTATTAAAGGTCAAGCAAATGCCGGTTATCTCCCTCATGGCTTCTAGTGACACGACAATAACCCTAGCAGCGACAAGAGTGACAAAAAAGACGGGGGTCTTGCTGAACACGAAGAGTGTAAAGGACAGCACGTCGCCGTGTACTATTGAAAGACTAGGGTTCTGGTTGGAACCGAGGTGTGGGATGTGCAATCTCCCGCATCTTATGTGCTTTTTGGCCTGTGTTTGGCCGCACTTCGCACCACTTGCAGAAACATATCTCTATGGCTCAGCAGGGAAGGGCATTGGACAGAGAGATTGACAAGGTCAAGTGCGACGGCGAAAGACATTGCATGATGAGAGCGAATTTCCAAGCCACGAAAGAGCCGTATCGCTGCACTCGGATAGTTTGTATCAGACCCAGAACGAATCGGCAGTATTGCAAGTGTTTCCTGGCAGTGACCTGAAGGATCGCGTTGACAGTGGCCGATGAGAAAAACGGAGGAGAAGCAGGGCTCCTTAACCCCAAACCCAAGATTAGTTTGGAGAACGTACAAAATCAGGTGTGTTACGTATCCATCTTGAAGTGCGCCATCAGGATAAGTGTCGCTGCAATAGTCACGGAGTTTGCGTTCCGTGAAGACCACATCCAAAAAGCTGCTGAAGTACTGAAAGTGCCTTGCCTGGAGTCGCCGAAGCCGAAGAACCGACCTAAGCTCCAAGCTGGTATGTGTCGCTCTGGGAGTAACCTATTACCTTTAAGCCATGAATTCGGTTTGGGTGTTTTTGTGAAGGGAACTTGAAGCAGAATCAGTTCAGCCCGCCATTTACGGAGTGTAGAAATTTGTTCTTGATTATGCAAGCTTGGTGTGGCGACTTCTCGATTGGTATGCCGGAGTTTATATTTTTGGTGTCTCGTTTCATGCCCCATGCGCCGCTTGCAACGGACTCAGATATGTATCTGAATTCACTTACGTCGTCTCGCTCGTATCTGACGTCTCGTAATCTAACACAACAATCCTCTCTTTTCCTCAGTTTGTTTTTCCTGGACTCTCCTATAACTGCGCTACGCTCAAACATCGACGCCCGCAACGTGCGGAGCCCAATTAGGAGTAGACTCTCAGGGAACCCACTGGCGGCTGGCCTGAGCTCTGGCTCCGATCAAGCATGAATTAGGTCGTTCTACCACCACAGCATCTAATATATGCAATAGCTCATGTCGAAAGTAAACGAGCCTCCAACTCCGCAATACTCGTTTGTTACGTCTCCCGAGATACGTAAGTACCATGCACATTGCAGATAAGATCGGCTTGTCAATGTCGGATTTGATGCCTGCCACATTTGTGCGTTATTTTCAGCTCGGGGTCTGTTACTGCTCCAACGGCGCGACTCCGCCGCCACAGAATGACCCGGCAGATCTACTATAACGAGATTAACTTCTTATATGCGTCAAGTTGGGTTCTGGCGGTTGCCGAGTGCACATAGTATAGCTGTTTGAAAAAAAACGCCCCCACAAAGCTCCACGGCCATCATTATGAATGTTTGCCGGGTCATCGGACAGACGAAACTATATGAACCTGGCGTCGATCGTGCCCCGGAGTGAGTCTACACCCTTCCCCAGTTGTCGGACCCAATCATGGGTTATAACAGCATCGGTACCGGGACCGCTGTCAGCCAGGATATGGCTGTGGGCTACACAAGTCTGTCCGACTTGTATATATATAATGTGATTTAGCCGTTTGTTCCCTTCATCTACCAGCCTCCGCTTATACTATCGGTGACACGGTCTGCAGCTCGTTTGCGGTATGGTATACTTATAGGATGATCATGAGCCCGGAGCCAATGATGTGATACACAGCTGCTCTTTTGACGATAGCTGTATATGATATTGCTTTGTGCTTTTCTGAGTGAGCATTTAAACTGCATCGAATTTACCATATCGTTGAAGCCTATTGGCAGCGAGGTTGTTTCTGAATAACTGCCACGCGCTGTACACAATACTAAAATCGACTGACCTTCTCTCGTTTTCCGAAAGTTCCATCTAGTGTGGGTAAGGGTGTTTCCATTTTTTGTGGCGATGACACTATTAAACATGTAGCTCAGAAATCAAAGTGGTCTTCGGGAAAGGTCTTGTACTTGAGCTGTCGCTACATCGTTCCTTTCTATTTGGCGGCTCCATTCATACGTACGTCGGCAGTTCTCACAAGATTTTGGCTGCCTCACTCATATAACGACCATTAGTACAATACAAGTTATTTTGCTCACCTCAAGTAAGTGCGGCGATCCGTTGCCCTCCAAAAAAGCTGTTTCTGATTGTGCGCTGAAGGCTTTTTTCAAGTACAGAAACTGGTCAGTCTCCTTCAAATGCACTTTTTGGATGAATGTGAAATGCTCTCGCGTCGAACAGGTCTAGCTCTGCCGCCTTCCTTCCACCACAGTGTAAGCCCGGAGTCCTGGACAGAATTCGCTTCTTTAAAACTGCCGCCCTTTTCACAGACTTATTAAGCGTCAGGACATATGTTCTGTATACAGGGAATAAAACCGTGAAGTGGGCCGTCCTGTTTTTATTTATGGTGAGTCCACTTTTAGGTTAAAAGCTCCACGTCAATTCGACTACTTACATTGTGCTTTCCATCATCAGTCCGAGATCATCGTACTGGCCTGGTTAGAGATAACCTGGCTCATTGGCGTGGACAAATGTACGTTAGTCTTACCCTCGCCAGATTGTTAAGATTCCCGATTTCCAATTTTATTTTACTAGTCTCAGAATCCTACCAGTAAGTATGAGTCAACTATCCATAAAATATTCTTGTTTACCCTCGAAAATTTCCAGGAATAGCGTATCCTGCCCGGGCGCGCAGATTATCATCCTGCGATCTGCCGATCTGCCAGCCTTTGTCATCATTTTCTTCTACGAGTTCATTCTTTGGATGTTGTCCATGTTCAAGCTAATGCAATCCGGTATGTGGTACGATTTATTCTGTTTTATGCAGCAGAAATTTGATATTGGCAACAGCCGCATTTCGTACAAAGGGTGTTGAATTCGTCATATTCCGTGACGGTAAGCGACAACTCGCCTTGTTGCATCCCGATGATAGTAACGTGCGCTCCTCTACTTACATAGGATTACTGTATTTTACAACCGTCACGGCGTGAGTTGATGCGCAGCGCAGATCCACTCCTGTACTCGCTTTATTGACCAATGTCCTTGGGTTTCAGGACGGCCTTCGCCAGGCTGGTCATGGCCTTCACCATGCCGCCTACACGTCGATACATGGTGCAGGGCTCTGTCGAAGTCGCAATGGTTTGCATTGCGTCTGTGCTATCCAGCAGACTGATTCTGAACATAAGAGGGCACTTCCGGGAGAGCACGGAAATCACTCTGAATGCGGCACTATTTGATACTGCACTGGGACACGATTGCGACTCCACGGCGAACGGCCCGGAGATAGGGAGCAGTAGTACCTCGACCCTCACGTAACAAATGAGGGCGTGCAGCCTTGAGCGAGAAGATCATCGTAGAGTTATTTGCTTTATTGAGGAAACCCTATACTACTAGATACCTGTTCTAATACTAGATGACTCCACCACGGATTCGATTACTTCGCACGAAGACCAGGCTGATTGTGTTTCAATCGTCCCAGAAGTGCATCAGTGGCCTCAACCGGTAGACTATAAAGGGGGTCCTACTACTTAGAGTGGAGTAATAGTCGACTATAACGGTTCTGGATTTTTTCACAGAAGAACATGTATTCGCTTCAAGACGCCAACCCAGGCCACGTATCCATCACTTTTCCGTTTCTGCGCTTAGTACACACTCTGTGGCTCATGATTTTTTTGGTGTGTGAAACTATAAATCTAACAGATACCATACGATTAAGCAAGGGCGTCGTGGTCGGACGTACCGCCGCCGGGGGTCCCCGTTAGCGGACTTTCGTGCACCGTTAAAAATGTGTTGGGGTCACTGGTCTAATTCTATCATTCCATGTAGCAGTCTTATTTAGCCCGTCTCCCGGCTCTGTAGCATGAAGAGCAGTTCTAGCTTCTGTTGGGTCGAGAGTCGAGACTCGGAGTCTCGGACTGCTCTGCTTTCTGAACGTAACAAATCAATGTTTACATAATGTATTCGGCAAATGCCGATAGAGTTTTTTTTTCAATTGTAGTCGGACGTGTCCAACTTCCATGCATGGATGTAACTGTGTCGGCAAAATCTTCATGGCGGCTAGCGCCCAGGTCCTGGGATGATATCGATAGACATCAAATGATCAAACTACTCGGGGTAAATGCCTTAGCTGTCACTGTCGTGCGCGCGTGTACGATCCTCTATGACTACCCGTTCCACTTCTGAAGTGATAGGAACAGAGCATAAAGAGCTTCAAATCCAAGAGGGGACGGAAAACGTGCTGACCTCGAGCCCGATTCAGACCGAACGTGATCTAGACCCTTTTCTCAGCAAAGATAGCCTTAGGCCTGGAAGTGTGAGTCAACATGCTCTCGAACATAGGTGGAAAGCGTCTGGCAATGCACACATCGTCCCCGCGGGTGGTTCAAGTTACGGAAGTCAGGATGGCTCTGATTTGGGTGTAGGCGAGTTTGTGGATTCAAAGCATGGAAAGCCTTTAATCTCAGGTACGCATGACAATCCTTCATCCTTCATTGGACAAGTTATCCTTATCTTTGACATAGCAGACTTAACGCGTACTGATACTACGCTTCCGGATTGGAAACCGACATGGGAGGGAGGGTCTATCAGTCCCGAAAATTCCCCGGGAATATATCCCAACGTCCCACCATCCGGAAGACCCGAAGCAGACAGTATGAAAAGCGGGGGACCTGATAAAGAAAATTCTGACGATGATTCCGGTCAGTTTGTTGATGTTTTGATGGATTATCTTTGGTATGCTTACCTTTGTTCATTCATTGCTTCCCCCAGACCAAGTTCATCCTCGTACACTGCATTCCTTCTTCGACTTTCAAGACAGAAACAACTTAGCGCAGGGTCAGAATTATGTTTGCTCAGCTATGACGATTGCTTTAACGAACTCGTTCTTTTGCCCGTCAAGCTTTCAAAGTGTACCCTGCTTGTGAATATTAAACCAGCTTTATCCCCTTTCTTACTAACTCTTCGTCGATTAGCCCTTCCTACCCCGGGAGACTACCATAGATTCTACTGGTCCGTATATTGTGTTATAAAGGGCCTTGCAGGCGTAATAACCAGATTCTACGTTCCGTTAGGAAGTGCATGGGTCTCAAAAGCGAGGTTTGAATATACACCTACCCTCTTAGCTTGAATGGCAAACGGCGCGTCTCATACAATTTACGGCAGCTTGTACGCCTCGACTTCGCCCTTCGCCCTGTTGGGTCTAGTGGGCCTGGGATTCAAGCTGCGAACGTTGTGAAAATCAAGCTACGACAGCTGCGAGATTTGTCGGGAATGAATACTTCCGCTTTATTCCCGCACGACGCCAACGTTCGGATGTATACTCGTAAGCGTCCTGGCTCTCTCCGAAGCAACCTGACATAACTCAAAATTTCTAGCTACCGATTCAAAGGCTTATTTGTCGCAAGTTTCTCGTTCGCTTGAAGATTTTGCAGAGGGACTCGACATGATGGCGAAGGCGCTTAACGACTTTAACGGTGTCTATCACGATGAAAAGCTCATGCTGCTACTATTTTCGCTCCACAAAAGGTTTATGGTCGGTCAGACTTCAACCTACTAAAAGTAATCACGAACCAATGCAATATTTTTCTCACAGGACGAAGCAATGAAAACTTCGATTTGCTATGGTGCGCGGTTTTGGATGGTTCCTTCGTTTCTTTTCCTCACGCAAGGTCACTCTCCACAGCTGTTCGGCACGCTCGGGCAACTGAGGAGTTCAGGCTGCACTTTCAAATGCTTCTCAAGGACTGGATCGAAGCAGCCGTTGAATCTTTAACAGAAGCCGTCAGAGATTTCAACGATAAAGGTTAGGGATAATGGGATAAAAAAATTATTCATTTATGCTAAGGCATCGCTTCAGGTGTCCGGACTATTTATTCCGCCCAGCAGCACAAGACATCGAGATATCTAGACATGACAACAATTGCGACATTCTTTTCTGCAGTGACGGCGTCGATGCTTCAGTTTACGATTAACAATAATTTGCAACCCGTGAGCGTGGCCACAAACACGTTCATGTTCTCCTCGCTCGTTTTTAGCATTGGATCTGCAGTAAACAGTCTCCTGGTGACGGCATGGCGTCGTTCGTTTGTGTGCGTCTACCCGAGTCTCTACAATTCGGGTGTGTTCAGGGACTAAATATTCCTATTAACAGGAGGGAGCCCGACCAAGCTCTTTCTCCCTGGTTTAGTACCTGGTTGAATGCAGGCCCAATGGTCTCATTGGTCGTAGCCGGAGCCTTCTTTTCCGTAGCTTTATGCTTACTTATGTTCTCTTCCAGCCAGGTGTGTTAAATTACTCTTTCCGTGTTCACCATAACGACTTATTCCATTCATCAAGCATCTGGTGACCACAATAGTGGTTGTGGCCTTTTCGGGAATACACGCAGCGGGCCTCCTGCTCCTTTCCGTCTTTTTCATATCCGAGAAATGGAAGTTTCGCCATGAAGCGGGCCCTGTAGGGAGCGGCCTAACAGGCGACTCGCTTTCTTTGTCTATAATCGATATGGCGGTCAGATGTCTCAAAGTGCTTAAACTCCTGCAGAGGCAGCAGCGCGACACTTTACATGAGACGATTGGAGTTCGGGGCGGAGCCATGGAGGCCCAAATCATGTTACCACAAAAAGCCGAGTCGTTTGAGCCTTTCGAAAGCCAAGCATTACAAAATGCGCTTTCGGACGAGACATTTCTTTTAAACAGTACGTATATTTACGGTCTGTCTCAAGGTTCGTGGACGGCCCCGACACTGGCTCCTGCGGATTATACTTTCCGGACAGCAGATAAGGGGGGATCGCCTTTGTATGCAGACGCAGGATGGGGTGCAGATGCAAACACGGGATGGGGTGCAGATGCAAACGCAGGATGGGGTGCGGATGCAAACACAGGATGGGTTGTGGATGCAAACACAGGATGGGGTGCGGATGGGTGGAGTGCTCAAGCACACCCGACCCCGTGGGGAGCCTGGGGTCAAGGTGCCGTTAATGCACCTTGGGGAGAGTCTCAGCCAATTTCCGCTCCAATTATTAAAATGGAAGCGGATCAGGATGCGCCCATACTTGAGTCGGGTATTATTTCACTTCCCCCTCCTCATGAGTTGCAATCGTATGGAGGAAACGCGTCGCAAGAAGGTCTCTCTCTGGAAAAGGGGAGCACATCCGAAAAGCGTATGTCTGAGCAGGAGCAACGTGGACACGATGACGAAATTTCGCATGCTCCAGAGCATGTCGACAGTGGTAATCGGGATGAGGGCGATGCGAACGATCCAGGGCACCAATTAGAACAGCCGGAGCAACCCGAAGTGCCTCGTCCGCCCGCCCGACCAGTATGGCGCACCGTTCAGCCTCAATTTCCCAGGCGAAGATCTAGAGATGCGGCACCCGCACCCTATATGCCCATGTCTGGACTCAGCGCGCCTGTCCGACGGCAGGCGTACGGAGTACGTGCGCGTCGAGAGGCTACTGAGGATATTTATAGAGCGGCACCACGCCCGCAACCAGGCTCGGACGTTCATGCCGCAGCACTCTTTATGGACCCAAATCAGAGCCGGGTTCCGAGAACGTCGTACACGCCATTCATCCCGCCAGCGCCTTACGACCAGCCTGGAACAAGGCGGCAAGCAGGATGGGCACCATACTATGCGCCAACACCATATTATGTACCGGGTCAAGCACCATATTATGCACCAGGACAAATGACGCCATATATTGCACCAGGAATGGCGACTCCCTGGTATCCACCGGGAGGAGGGCAAGCGCAAACACCGTTTATACCACCTCTGCCGGGAACACCATGGAATCAGAGATTTCAAAGCGGACCCCAACCTCATATACCGTACATACCTTCTGCGCGGCCAGCTCCAAGCTGGGCTACGTGGCAGCCGGACGCAATTTACACTGCAAGAACTCCACCGCCACCGCGCGATCCACCTGGGACTCGGTCTCCACCAACTGGCTTGTTTGGGCCACGATCGCCGCGGCGGTCTGTGGATCGACGTCGAGCGACAGGCTCCGAACAGGACTTACGAGAGTCCGTGCTACCAGAAAGCCTACACGAGGCTCAACCGCCAGCGATCGTGCCTCTTGCATCCCACTCTCCCCAGCGGTCTGCGGACGGGCATGAGCCACTGAGTCCTGGAGAACATCAACGGACGCATCAGCCGCTAGATAGCGTACCTGAAACTCGACCATCTGCAGACAATCTGTCAGAGCCCCCTATCGATCCTAAAACCTCTCCAAATGTCTAGGTCTCAGAAAGGTTTACCGCCATATGGACGAGAGGTAAAATTTCGAAAGCCGGGGTGGCTACAAATCATGTGTTTATGTGTTAAACGCGTCCCCCGGACCCCGGTCTGTACTGTAAAAGACTGGAAGTGATGCCTGTTGACCTGTAACTGATCATAGATGATATAGCATGTTATAACGTGCCATGGGTCAGCCCTTTCGTCTGAAACGACTCATAGTCCATCTGGATTGTGTTTATAACAAAGTTTCTGTGTCGATCCGGAAAGTCTTCAGCTCTCAAGATGGCATTGTTACGGTACAAGGCTAGTTCTTATGTAGCCGACCGCCATGGCTTGCTTTAACAGACCAGTTGACCCGAATCTCGACTGTACCGAGTCTAGTGTGTATAACCAACAACACATACGTGTGCAGTAGGTTGAGATCGCACGTTCCGTGAACACCACGAAGGTCTCTTCGGAGTACGGTTTGATTCGGGCGTCGACGATGCGATGCTTTTCTAAAGTTGTATGTGGTTACAGCGGCAAACGAAACCAGGTCCCAGGTATCGGAAAGGAGAGAAAAGAATATTATATTGGTGAGAACTTTCCGTTTAATGACAAATAACTTCCATAACAGGCGTGTGATGGTTCCTGATCACGACCAAGCTAAGAGTCGCTAAAATACTACTGCCTCCGAGCCTAACCGCAGTTCGGGCGGCCCCTGCAGTGTATCTTTTTTTTTTTTTTTTTTAAATCAGCATTTTTATCCCGCTACAGTACGAGTACAAGACGCGGCGCAAAAAGAGGCCAGCCTAGGGTAGTAGTGGAATTACCCGAGCTAAGCTATCCCAAGCAACCCCTCCCATGATCTACGTGTTGACCACTAATTGAGGCACTCCAGCACTGTAGGTGACCCATTTCGGGGAAGCGGCCGAAGCCTACCTGATCCAGTGACTAACCAGAGCCGCATTTCCAATTGTGGAGTCCCACTGCATGTACCCGTATTTATAATCCCGGTGGGGTAACCGAGCGACACTTAGTGTCTACCCATTTTATGGCTACCACCCCTCCTCAGGGGGGCCTGGTGGGTGTGCCAGGGGGGAAATCGTTCTGGTTTCTAATTGAGGGACTAAGGGGGTTGGTGGACCCCCGGTCATTGCCCACATCAATTATTTCAATCGAGGGCTACACTTTGGTCCCCTGACTTATACAAGTCACGCCACCCTAGTTCAAAATCCAAATGTTTTCACACTGGGATTGAACGGTAGACCTAGCATGTCAAGCCGATCACCTTCCCCTGGGCCACCTGCAGTGTATCATTAGCTGAACGTGGATGTCTGGGATGATATTCTCACTCATCGACCTACTCAGAGGCGATCAAAGTCGTATACCTGCGGCAGAACCAGTACGGGACATCTGTGATTTTCATGGTCAATCATACTATCGTCCCAAACCGAGGAAAAGAAGCAAGGCATGAAGAACAAGTTCAAGCTGAAGGAATAGAAGGCACGCAAGCTTCGAGTCTGATGCAGACTGGATGTGACTTGGACCTGGTAGCTAGCGATGGAGTTCGCAGACACGATGCCCCGAGTCAACATACGTTTGATCATAGACGGAGAGCGTCTGCCAGTGGCGGCACATCTGGGACCGGCTCGGTGCCTGTAAGCAGTTACGGAAGCCAAGTTGACGTGGGTATAGGCGAGCTCGTGGATTCGAGGCGTGGAAAACCTCTAATTATAGGTACGCTGGGCGATCACCCGCCCTTCATAGGTCAACTCTCATTATTCTTAACATAGCGGATTTGGAAAGTGGTCGTACTGCCAGTGCGCCCTCAAAATCGTCATGGGAAAGAGGCTATACCAACGCCAGAAAATTTTCAGGGAATTTGGATTCGGACGCCGCAGCATCTGCGTTGCAATCCGAAGCAAACGATGTCAAAGACGAGCAGCTTGACGACGATGAAGAAATGGACGGCGGTTCGGGTCAGCCAGCGGTTCATCTTTAATCTGCTAACCTTGTTCATTCTCTGCTTCCTATAGATCAACTTCACCCCCGCACGCTGCACTCCTTTTTCGACTTCAAAGACGGAAATGATATAGCGCAAGGTTAGATTCTTTATTTATCCAGTATGACGACTGCTTTAATAAACCTCTTTTCCCGATATGCCAAGCTTTTGAAGTGCCTCCTGCTTGTGAATAGCAAAGCTTCCTTCTTCTATCGCGGGTTAACTCCATGTCGTTCAGCCATTCCTACACCGGAGGATTACCATAGATTCTATTGGTTCGTATACTGAATTCTAGAAGGTGTTACCTACAGTATTAACCAATTTTAAAAATCCGTTAGGAAGTGCATGGGTCTTAAAAGCGAGGTCCAGATATACTCATGTCCCCTTGGCCTGCGCAGCGCATCTTACCCATCTTACGGCAGCTTGTTCGTCTCGACTTTGCGCTTCGTCCTGTCGGATCGAGTGGCCCAGGAATCCAAGCCGCAAACATAGTTAAAGCCAAGTTGCGGCAGCTGCGGGATTTGTCAGGGATGAACACGTCTGCTCTGTTCCCGCACGATGTTAACGTTCACGTGTACACCCGTGAGTGTCCTGGCTCTCTCCGAAGCAACCTGACATAACTCAAAATTTCTAGCTACCGATTCAAAGGCTTATTTGTCGCAAGTTTCTCGTTCGCTTGAAGATTTTGCAGAGGGACTCGACATGATGGCGAAGGCGCTTAACGATTTTAACGGTGTCTACCACGATGAAAAGCTTATGCTGCTGCTTTTCTCGCTCCACAAAAGATTTATGGTAAGTTAGACTCCAACCCAGGAATTACGGGCCGTATAAATGCGGTACTTTTCATACAGGATGAAGCCATGAAAACCTCGGTTTACTATGGTGCGTGACCCTGCTCTAATTCCCTGTTCCTTTCTTTACGTGCAGCATCGTTAATTGCTAGCTGTCCGCCATACACGAGCAACTGAGGAGTTCAGGTTGCACTTCCAGATGCTTCTCAAGGATTGGATAGAAGCAGCCGTTGAATCTTTAACGGAAGCTATTAGAGATTTCAATGATGAAGGTTAGGGATGGTGGGCCAATGTTCGTTGTTTATCTATGCTGAGGCCCCGCTACAGGTGTCCGGACTATTTATTCCGCCCAGCAGCACAAGACATCGAGATATCTGAACATGACAACTATCGCGACGTTTTTTTCAGCAGTGACAGCGACGATGCTTCAGTTTACCATTGATAATAATTCGCGACCCGTAAGCGTAGCTACAAATACTTTTATGTTCTCCTCGCTTGTTTTCAGTATCGGCTCCGCGGTAAACAGCCTTCTAGTGACGGCATGGCGTCGTTCGTTTGTGTGAGTTTATTCGGGTCTCTACGATTTGGACGTGTGCGTCCAAAAATTGAACATTCTGATTAATAGTAGGGAGCCCGATCAAGCTCTTTCTTCCCGGTTTAGTGGCTGGCTGAATGCAGGACCAATGGTTTCATTAGTCGTAGCTGGAGTTTTTTTTTCCATCGCTTTATGCTTACTTATGTTCTCCTCCAGCCAGGTGTGTCTGATTATCTTTCTCTGTATCACCATTTTGACTCGTCTCTCCCACTAAGCATTTGGTAACCACAGTGGTAGTTGTAACATTCTCGGGTATACATACGACAGGGCTTCTGCTCCTTTCCGTCTGCTTCATTTCCCAGAAGTGGAGATTTCGCCGTGAAGCGGGTCCTGTAGGGAAAAGTCTAACGCGCGACTCGCTCTCTCTTTATTTGATCGATATGGTGAGCGAACTCCTCCAGACTCTAAGGCACCTTGCAAAACGACAGCGCGACACCTTGCACAAAATTCCTGGAGTTCGAAGTGAAGCTATTGAGGCCCAATCCATGTTTTCGGAAAAAGTCGAGTTGTTTGAACCTTTCGAAGGCCCAGCACTGCAAAACGCACTTTCAGATGAAGAATTTCTCCTGAATGGCACGTATGTTTACGGTTTCTCTTCAGAATTGTGGACGGCCCCGACTCTGGATTTGGGAGTTGACCTTGGCTCTTGGCGATCGGACTATACTTTTCGGACAACAGAGAAGGGAGTTACATTTCCAGATGCAGAGATGGGTTGGGGTGCGAATGTATGGAGTACGCGAGCATACCCGGCTGCTGCTGATGGCCGGAGGAGCTGGGGGCGGGAAGATACTGGTGCACCACGGCAGGAGGAAGTCCAAACGTATTTCACACCAATTGCTAAAATGCCAGCCGACCGTAAAGAACACATACCTGACGCAGATATTTCCCCGAACCTTTCGCCACGTATGAAGCGGTCAAATGTAGGAAATGCCTCCCATAATAGTTCTTCGCCGAAAGAAGAGGACACGCCTGAAAGGCACGTGCCGGAACAGGAACTTCCTGAACATGACGACGGGATTCCAATTACACCAGAGCGTGTCGAAAATGATAGAAAAAACGAACGAGGGGAGGGTGATCCAGGGCACCAGCAGGAGCGCCCGAAGCGACCTCAAGAGCCTCATCCGTATGCTTCGCCGGTATGGCACACTGTTCCACCTCGAGTCCCCGGGCGCGAAGGAAAAGCGGAACTTGTGACTCGCTATTATAGTAGACCCGGCATGTCTACTCAACAACAGGCTTATCGAGCTCAAAAATCACGCGGGGATTTCACTGAAGGCGTCTCTGGAGCAGCGCTGCCACCGCCGCCGGGCTCGGACGTCCGTGCCGCGGCATGCTTTCTGGAACCAAATCAGGGTCGGGCGTCGAGGTTTCAGCGCACACGGTTTATCCTATCACCACAACGAGATCGGGGGCAGAATACACCGTTTAACCAGCCGGCACACCAAGGCTGGAGGGTACAAGAACATATTCAACCCTCACATCAAGGCTGGGGCCGAAGCATGCCGTTAAATCAGTCGGCACATCAGGGCCGGGGGGTGCAAGATCATATTCAGCCCGCACAGCAAGGCTGGAACCAAATCTCGCCGCACATCCTGGCAACAGCACAGCAGGGCTGGGGGACGCAACACACGCCGTTCGCCCCATATCCACTGAGACTATCTCCACGACATGCACCAATACAGAGTGAAGCGGGACCGCGTACGCCGTTCATGCCGCCGTCTCCGAGCTGGTCAACGTGGCAGCCGGATTTTGTTTTCGCAGCAACTCCGTCTCCACAAAAGAGCTCGCCTCGGGATCGACCACAAGCGACTCCTGATCTGTTTGTCACCCAGTCTTCTCAGCAGTCCATGTCCCGATATCAGCCGCCAAGCCCTGATCAAGACTTGCCGGAATTGTTGCCAACCGAGAGCATAGTTGGGGCTCGCCCGCCCGAAACCGATGGCAATGTGCCCCGGTCACCCCAATCGCCTACAGATGGGCACCGGTCACTAAACTCCAGAGAGGACCGACAGATGCTCCAGTCTCTAGAATTCCCATTGGGTGATTGACCGCCACCAGACAATCTGCCAAAACCTAAATCGCTCCAGGAGTCCATAGGCCCTCAATCCTAGTTCTCGGGCAGAATTGCTACCATGAGTCATAGTGCTAGTAGTAGTACATAGCTACAACTTGATGAGTATGTACCAGATGTGATCAACCCTGCTTGGTAATTACAAAAGGTAGAAGTTGATGACTATTTGTCCATTAATTACCAGTAGCATGATTATTAGTAAATATACTGACAACGGAACGCATAATAAATACGATGCGGAGATCTAGGATTTACTTACCAATAACTAAAACCCATTTATAAAGTGTGGCAATACAGACACCAAATAGGAAGGACAATTCAGAATTCGCGGGTCCGATGTGACCGGCTAAGCACTGTCAGGCGCAGCCTCTCACTTATCTGAGTCAGTATATCAATAGAGCGCGCTCAAGATGATACTCCCAGGCATCAAACTACTCGAGGTGGACGCGTTTGCGCGACGACAGGACTACGCTTAGCGTGCGGTCGTCCATGGCCAGTCGTCCCTCCAGTCAGGTCGAAGATTCGATGAAAAGCCCGCAGGTCTCCAGTTCGCGACAAACTGAGCACGATCTGAGTCCGCTTGACGACGAACGGGACCACAATGATAGGAGGCCAAGTCAATATGCACTTGAACAGAGATGGAATGCGTCTCATGGCAGTTTGTCGCATGTGGTTGACTTGGTACCTGTAGGAGACTATTTGAACCAGTCGAGTTCCGACTTGGACGAAGGTAAGTCTATGGGTTCAGTTTCTTCAAGTCATGCAAGCCATTCGCGCTCAGGTAAATAACTGAAATCCTTAAACACAGCAGACAAAGCCAATGACAGTAACTCCCAAAAACCGTCGCGGGGAGACGGTAACATCAAACATGAATATCCCACAGGAGGAAAATTATTGGGTCCGGACGCCCCATCGCGTCCCTCAATTGTATCACATTCCGAAGCAAACGATATGGAAGTCAGGCAATCTGACAGGGAGAAAACAGATGGGGATCCCGGTTAGATCACTCACGTTTTGTCAGGTTAACTTCGGCGTACTCATAAGGTCTTCGATTGTATTCTACTTCCTCAAAGACCGATTTTACCCTCGTACACTGCGCTCCTTCTTTGACTTCCAAGACGGTAACAACATAGCGCAAGGTTAGAATTTCCGCCATCCGAATGTGGCGGCAGCTTCGACAGTTTAACAAACTTCTTCCGTCAATATGACAAGTGCCTCAAGTTTTTCCCGTTTGTAAGTAACGTAATTTCCTTCCTCTTTCTTGGACTTACAAGCTAACTTCCATCACTTAGCCGTTCCTACTCCGGAAGATTATCATAGATTCTATTGGTTCGTATACCGAGTTTAGGGGCCAATTCCTGTCGTGGAAACTAAGCTATAACCCATTAGGAAATGCATGGATCTAAAAAGCGAGGTCTGGATATGCCTGCATCTTCTTCGCTTATGTGTCTACCTCACACGTCTTATGGTAGCTTGTGCGTCTTGACTTTGCGCTTCGCCCCATTGGGTCCAGCGGTCCAGGAATTCAAGCCGCGAACGTTGTGAAAACCAAGCTACGGCAGCTACGGGATTTGTCCGGGATGAATACATCTATTTTGTTCCCGCAGGATGCCAACACTCAAATGTATACTCGTAAGTGTTCTGGTTCTCTCCTAAGACGGTTTGAACTTTGCATAACGCGCAACAACAAGCTACCGATTCACAGGCCTACTTGACGCAAGTCTCTCGTTCGTTCGAAGACTTTGCGGGGGGACTTGACATGATGGCGAAAGCGCTCAACGACTTCAATGGTGTTTATCACGACGAAAAGCTCATGCTGCTGCTTTTCTCGCTGCACAAAAGGTTTATGGTCAGTTTTTCCTTATTGGCTCCGAGTGGTAGTTAGTAATTTCAGGTGTTTTCTCACAGGATGAAGCCATGAAAACCTCGATTTACTATGGTGTGTGACCTTGCTCGATTTCTTTGTTTCATTTCTTTACGTGCCGCATCATTACTTGCCAGCTGTTCGCCATGCACGAGCAACAGAGGAATTCAGACTGCACTTCCAAGTGCTTCTCAAGGACTGGATAGAAGCAGCCGTTGAATCTTTAACAGAAGCTGTTAAAGATTTCAACGATAAAGGTCAGGGATGGCAGGCTGATATTAATTGTTCATCTATGCTGAGGCGCCACTGCAGGTGTTCGGACTATTTATTCCGCCCAGCAGCACAAGACATCGAGATACTTGGACATGTCAACTATTGCGACATTCTTTTCTGCAGTGACAGCGGCGATGCTTCAGTTTACGATTAACAATAATTCACAACCCGTAAGCGTGGTCACGAACACGTTCATGTTCTCCTCGCTTGTTTTTAGCATTGGATCTGCGGTAAACAGCCTCTTAGTAACGGCATGGCGTCGCTCATTTGTGTGAGCTGTTGCTTTGTTTTTTGGATATATATATATATATATTAAAATTGAATCTTTCTCTGATGACAGGAGGGAGCCGGACAAAGCTCTTCCCTACTGGTATAGTGCCTGGCTGAACTCGGGTCCGATGGTTTCGCTAGTCGTAGCTGGAGCGTTCTTTTCTGTGGCTCTGTGTCTACTCATGTTCTCTTCGGGTCAGGTATGATGTCTCTTAATTGAGGTTCTATTTATGTGTGTTCCATGTTTACTTATATCCATTATCAAGCACCTGGTGACCAGGGGAGTAATTTTAGTCTTCTCCGGCATACACGCAGCAGGCCTTCTGCTCCTCTCTGTTTTATTCATATCCGAGAAATGGACATTTCGCAACGAAGCAGGTCCTGTAGGGAAGGGCCTAACAGAGGATTCCTTCTCACTATTTTTGATCGATATGGCAGCCAAATGTCTCAAAACGCTAAACCACGTGCAAACCCATCAGCGCGGCGCCGAGCATAGAGCAGTTGGAGTTCGAAGCGCAAACCTGGAGGCACAAACGATATTACCAGAAAAAGTCGAGTCGTTTGAACCTTTCGAGAGTCAAGCATTTCAGAATGCGCTTTCGGACGAGACATTCCTTTTGAACACTAAGTATGTTTACGGTCTCTCCACAAGTTTGTGGCCAATACCGGCTCTGGCTCCGGATCCTCTTAGTAGCGTTAACTCGCACCTATCGAAGTATGGTCTCCGAGAGCCAGAGAAGGATTTGTCCCCTCCGAACGCGGACACGGGATGGAGCAAGGCTGGGTGGAGGATGCATGTACATTTGGCTTCTAAGGCTGGCACTCGGAGGAGCTGGGAGCGAAACGATACTGGTGTACAATGGCAGGGGGTACAACCGTTGCTTCCTACAGCTGCCATTACCCGGGCGGATCACGAGGAACACACATCTGACGCCTCACGCGCTGCGTCGCCTGCATCGAGTTCCTGGCATGACAGTCCTCCGCAGAAAGGGGAGAGCACATCCGATACTCCTGCGCCCGAGCAAGAGCAACCCGAACCTGAGACCCCGCTTGATATCGGACATGGCGGCAATAGCAGGCGGAACGAGGGTGATGATAATGAACCGCGGCGTCGGTTAACGGGCCAATTGGGACAACCTCAAGAATCCCAACCGTACGTCCGGTCCGCGTGGCGCGTCATTCGATCTCGACCTCGACCGCGCAGGGGAAAAGAAAATGGGATCTTTGGAGCTGACACAGGACACGAGATAGAGCTACCGAAAGAAACGCAGGAACCTCGTCCGTTCATTCGACCAGCGTGGAGAAGCGCTCCGCCCAGAATTATAGAGCGAAGACGAGGAAGGGTTGAACCTAAACCTTATGCTCCTCCCGAACCCATCCCAGAATATGTGTATCAAGCACCTATACATCGTGGGCACATAGACAACACCGTCAGAACAGGGCCGCCACAGCCGAGCTCGGATGTTCGTGCTGCGGCACTTTTCCTGGAACAAACTCAAGGCTGGACGTCTAGGATACCGCGTGTGCCGTCCATCCCTCCAGCTTCCTACGGTCCGCTCAGAGGGCGACATCGGGACCCACCATCCCCTCCACAACCACCACCTGAGGCCTGGCCAAGTTGGGCGACCTGGCAGCCAAACTTTGCGCCAACCACACTTCCACCAGTCCGGAGCTGGGCGACGTGGCAACCGGACCCAAATTTCGCGCCAACTCCATCGCCGTCAAGCCCGCCTGAAGCTCAGCCACGTGTGGGTCTATTTGGGCCCCGATCACCCCGGCAGTCTGTGGAACTTCCACAGCCTCGAACCCCCATAAAGTCCTCGCCGATTACAGTCGGCTCTGTAAAGCCTACCCGAAGCAAGACCGCGGCGCCTCCAGATACTACTTAAGAGCCCCCCTCAACTGTTTCTCAACACGTGTTTACAGCTGTAGCAGATGGGCTTACCGTGGTCTTCAAAGTGATATCGGGAGGTTTTGATCTGATTTAAAAGGTTTTGAATCCGCTGCTTGAACCTGAGGCCAAGTACGGATATGTCGGAGTTTCAATTGACCTAGTGTTTCCGTCTTCATTTAGTTAAAACAATAAAGAGATAGATTTGTCATGTCCCATTTGGGTTGCTGCGCGGCTACTGGACCTCCGACATACCCGAACAAGACAGTCCGCAAAAGAAGGACATGCCAGCCAGCGAACTTGCTTGTCTTGCAGCACTACTGTTGCTCAGTGCCGAAAACATTGAGGAAGAATCTATTGGCATCCTCGCAATTGCCTTGGCCCGTCGGAGTTTGGGTGAAGAAAGAAGTTTGCGTGGTCCTTGTCATGATGCAATACGGTCCGAAGATTTTTTGTCCAGACTGCTCCATACAACGTCTGGTAGACGGTTCAAGGCTTTCATGAGGTGAATCCTCCATAATTATTAGTTGTATTAAACTCTAAAAAGTGCGAAGAATGGATAGAGATAACTTCAAGAGACTTAATGATCTCATTAAAGACAATGAAATCTTTGTTTCAACCGACGCAAAACAGCAGCGGCCATCGTGGTACCAGTTGGCCGTTTTTCTTCTGCGGTATGGCGGAGACTCTGCTTCGAATACAGCAGAAGAAGAGGCAATTTCGGAGGGTACAGTTCATCTGTATTGCTCTCGCGTTGTACATGCATTCCGTCAAATTAGGTCACAGTATCTGTCGTGGCCTGATAGTCAACGCCGTCTGAGTCTCAAGACCGAAATGGCTTTACATGGGTTCCCGGGATGCATTGGGGTCGTTGGCGGGTCTCTAATACCCCTCGAGAGCAAGCCTAGCGTAGACGGGGAGCTTTACTGGTGTTGGCTATATGATTACTACGCGGTCCGCATGATCCTTTCTTTCTCGAAGGCGCATACACTCACATCTCTATTAGGTTTTTCTACAGGCCGTTTGTGATCAAGATTCCCGATTTGAGGCATTCGAGATGGGTTGGCCAGGGAGTGTTCAGAACGCTCAGGTGTTTCGTGAATCAGCAATTTGGCTGAAGAAGAGTAAGCATTTCAAGGATGACGAATACATTCTTGCCGACAGAGGTATATTTAAAATTGATTCGCATGTGGTGCATCTATTTTACTGTCTTTTTTCAGGCTATCCCCTCACAAAATCGACAATTCTGCCGTTTTCAATCAGCCAGCTCACAGATAACCCAGCCGAGGAACATAGACGACGTCGGTTCAATGTTTCACATTCCCGCCTCCGAAAAAAGATTGAGCATGCCGTTGGGATGTTGAAGGGTCGCTTTCCGGCATTACGGTCAATGCCAAGTTCTGGCAATATCAACAACGTATACTGTGCAATTGAAGCTCTTATGGTTGTTCACAACATTCTCATAGACTTTCACGACGATCCTACGGAAATTGACGACTATAATGGTTCAAATGATGAGGACGTCGTGCGTCCACACAGGGGCTTTGCGCAAGAAGATAGCATTATAGATCCTAATTTGTTTCAAGCCGGTTTGACTCGTAGGGATTCCCTTTTGGAAATTACGAACCAGAATAACGGCTAAAATACACTGTATATATGCTATTCTGTGTCCAGCCCTTCCTCCTCAGCAATCTATTTTTCCGGTTCCCCGCAATAGCTCTATTCGAGGGTTCGTCCGAATGCTTGTAGCGCATATACATTTTCACGGCCGTAAACCGAATTTCATTTGCCTCTTCGAGTCTAAGGCTACCAAAGCGCATTTCGACTGCCTCACACCGAGCATTGCCGCGCTCATGCTCAAGAACTGATTTCTCTTCTTCCCGCTTCTTGGCTTTAAAAACTTGCTTGCGACCGGATTCCAGTCTCTTTTCTTCCCGGCGTGCAGTAGGCAGAGTACTTGCCAACCTCATTCAGTAGCTAGTGTCTTCAAAGTTCAGAGCTTCTTCAACGGAATCGAAGACACCGTCGCTTCAGTTACGTGACCCCACTACTATCACGTGATATCTGCTTACCAACTTTTCATACTTTGCCTCTGTTAGGAGCTCGAACTCAATCGATGCTTTTCTTCTCCGGGGTACCTGCAAAGTTTTTGGGTCGATCTTTATAATCACATTATCCGGGAACGAAGGTGCCCTGTCTTGCAAACTCATTGTCACGGATTGCCATGGACATTTTCCCACTCCGTCTGATAAGCGGTTAATGCAATATTCAATTGCTTATTGAGAGCTTGTAATCGGAGTTGAAAAATGGGCAGCATGCCGAAATGATTCTGTCATTCTTTATCACTGGCACCCTTTCGGAATGTATTGTCTTTTTCTACGCATCACAATCATCTGTCCTCTCCAGGATGGCACAATAAACTTGCCTAGTATCCAGTAAATAAGTTACCCATAAAATACTTACTAGTACGGCTTTGTGGGAGCGTTGCATTGGAATCAATAAGAAGTTTGATCCTCTCTGATGAAATGGTGATTACAATGATATATTGCCGGAAAAGCTCCAATTCCCACACAGTAAATAATGCCAAACGAGCCAAACGTGTATGTCTCGGACTGTATCGGGTATAAATACCAGTCACATCCACACCTCAAACAATATTCTAGAAGCGAGAAATCTCGTCAATTCGGACCAGACAAATCTTGCTTGCAACCACTGGTTGCAGCCACAAAGGATTTATGGTTCCGGACCACATAGACTTCCGTTTATGGAAATTATGACGAAGCCTACCTCGTGATCGACGTCAAGTAATGTGAGCCGAGCGGTCATCATCAGCGCCAAGCCTCCCTGGGAGATCCGAATCCAGGAGTCCAACAAGGAATCTTGTCCTTTCCTTCCGCCAGTTCCAACAGTCTCTGTTTCCTACCGGTCAGCGAGGCGCGCACGCTGGGACTGCTTCAGCTCGATCTAGCTGCGCGATCCTGGCATTATAGTGCAGGATCCCTTCTGAACATACGACCCTGTTCAGTATCACTGCGCTACTAAGGACTAGCCGCTATCAAAAATGGTCTTCATCGTCTCCCTCCCCATCCGAATGATCAGCGTTCTGTGTATCTTGCATGCAACATGTCGCGCTCAAACGACAGGCTCGGGTACCGCTACAACTTCGTCCTCTCATACGGCCTTCACGGCCAACGGCCCATCGTCGTCGTTTAATTCACTGGGAACCGGCTCAATGGACAGCACGCACAGCGTCACTGTTACAGGGATTACCACGTGAGAACAGAAACCTCGACGCACTTTTTGAGCAACTAGCTAATCAATCTGGCTCCCTTGTCTATTGTGAATAGTGGCGAGCCAACGGTTGTGACTGCGGCAACAGCATGTTACATCCCATCTACTCCTGGCGCGAATCCAGCGGATGCGCCTTTGATGTGAGCATTCTTAATGCTACTCCCAGTCTTGTTCGTAACAATACATTTCTCAGCACAGAGGCAAGTCTGAATAACCTTCCAGCAGGCGCTGAATGCCTCGAGATCATTTTCTCATCGGGGGTCACCATTTTTAACGAAGTGTATGCATCTGAGTGCTGTCCATAGACACGGGTGACTTACATGAGCTCTGTCGCTTTTAGTCTCACCGTTGCCACAGACGGATCAACATCCTTTCTGAATCACGCTGTGACGACGTTAGGTGTCGCACCTTCTTCGTCCAGTTCCTCGTCGTCCAGTTCCTCATCGTCCAGCTCCTCAATGAGTGCTGGATCTATTGCCGGAGCGGTAATTGGTTCCGTCTTTGGAACCCTGCTCATTGGAGCTGTACGCACATTCTTCCTACTTCTAACCTCCCCTAATCCGCACCCTTGCTCGCATGTCCTTAACCTAAAATTTTAACTCTCCGAAAACAGACTATCCTGTGGATACGCAGACAACGGTGCTCGAGCAGGACCTCTGGGGCGTGGTTCAACCGTCCTGCGGGTTGGGTGCCGCCCGAAGCGGAAAAACAGCCTGCCGCCAATCAATTTGGTACGCTTCTTGCCATTCTGTTAACTGACCGCTCCGCTCAACGGAGCTATTTAATGCACCTGGTTCTTTGAATACAGAAATGACTAGCCGACCCGGAGTGTAATTGAAATCAAGACTGTACAATTAACCCCCTCTCAAACTTCACAGAAACATCGTGTCAGCTCCTCTCAGTTCCTCATTCAGCCTTTCCTTTTTTGCACACGTACTCTTACGTCTACGTGTTTTCATCACTTTGTCAAAGCTTCGATTACTGTCTTTCTATGCACCACAATTATTTGTTCACTCAAGGATGGCACAGGAAGCTTGCCTAGTATCTAGTAAATAAATCACCCATAAAATATTCGTCCATATGCGTGCATGTTTTGTGAGCCGGCAGTCCCGAGGAACCTTTCGAAATGGCAGAACATGTATTTTGACAATAACTTTACAATATCGCACTTTTTCAGCGAAAAAAAACATCGAGAATACTGTCATAAACTCTGTTAGACTCTGCATGAGTTTTTCCGAAAGTGGTTTAGTTATGACCGGATGCTCAGAATGCAAATTTCGTAAGAAGGGATCCCTTAATAATCCCTCCTGATGCAAGTGACTACGTTCCCATGATACATCAATGTCAAAGCCAATCGTTGTGCGAATTTGCAGTCTTCTCAACTTTCAGGCTACTTGGCAGTTGGAAACGTTCACCTTGAGGTTCGGCGATGATTTCACTAGTGACACATGTTTTCGCTTTAAAATATTGCAATCATTGTAACCGCCTTCTTATATCTGAATGCGGTGTTACAGTATTATGTGGTGTGGCTTTGTGGGAGCGTTGCATTGGAACCAATAAGAAGTTTGATCTTCTCTGATGAAATGGCAACTACAATGATACATTGCCGGAAAAGTTCCAGTTCCCACACAGTAAAAAATACCAAACAAAGGTTTGCATTTATCTTTCATAAATAACAACTACATCCATACCGCGAACGATATTATACGTATCGATCAATCCCGTCAATTCGGACCAGAAAGATTTCGCTGCGAACACCAAGCCCTGTGGCCTATCAGGCGTCTGGGTCGCAGCCACAAAAGTTTTTATGATTCCGCACTACATGGTAGGCTTTTGTTTACGGACATTATGACGGGCTTACCTTCGTGATCGAAGCGGGCCAAGTATACCGAGGCGATGATGCGCAGCCTCCCTGGGATCTGATTTCTGAAGTCCAACAAGGGGTCTTGTCCCCTCTTCTTCCAGTTTCAACAAGTATCTCATTCCTGCCGGTCAACGAGGCGCGCACGCTGGGACTGCTTCAGCTCGATCCAACTGCACGATCTGACGATCCTAGCATTATATAGCTCTGAATATACGACCCTGTTCAGTATCACTGCGCTAGGGGTCAGTCGCTATCAAAGATGATCCACATCATCTCCTTTCCCATCCGAATGATTAGTGTTCTGTGTATCTTGCACGCGGCGTGTCGCGCTCAAACGATAGGCTCGGGTACTGCTACAACTTCGTCTTCTCATTCGGCTTTCACGGCCAACAGCCCATCTTCGTCGTTTGATTCACTGGGAACCGGCTCAACAGACAGCACGCACATCGTCAGTGTTATTGGGATTCCCACGTGAGAAACAGGAACCTCGACGCACTTGTTGAGCACGCTAGCTAATCGACTTGGCTCCTTTGTCTATTGTGAATAGTGGCGAGCCAACGATTGTGACTGCGGCAGCATATTACATCCCGTCTACTCTTGGAGCGAATCCAGCGGATGCGCCTTTGATGTGAGCATTTTTTAATGCTATCAACAGTCTCGCTCCTAACAATACATTTCCCAGCACAGGGGCGAGTCTGAACAATTTTCCGGTAGGCGCCGAATGCCTCGAGACCACTTCCTCATCGGGGGCCACAATTTATAACGAAATGTATGCATCTGAGTGCTGTCCATAGGCACGGGCGACTTACATGCGCTCTGTTGCTTTTAGTCTCACTGTTGCTGCAGCAGACGGTTCAGCGTCCTTTCTGAATCACGCTGTGACGACGTTCGGTCTCGCTCCTTCTTCGACCAACTCCTCATCGTCCGGCTCCACGACGATTGCTGGATCTATTGCTGGAGCGGTAGTTGGATCCCTCTTTGGAACCGTGTTCATTGGAGGTGTACGTACATTCTTCCTACCCCCTACCTCCCCTAATCCGCACACTTTCTCGCACGTCCTTAACCTAAAATTTTAACTCTCCGAAAACAGACCGTCCTGGGGATACGCCTGTGTGTGTATTCCATTATACGACTGTATCAGACCGCTGTTGGCCTATGTAACAGTACATGAAACCATCTACATACTGGTAACATGATTAATCCAAACCAGGCCAGTTTGAATCCCCACACCAACCGTTTACGGGTTACTCTGTGCCTCAACCAACAATTGATCTGAACCTTTTCCCTTCTCCTTCCAAATTAGGCGCGAACCAAAGGTGTGGATATAAAGTCCCCACGTACGGCCAGCTTTCTTGCTGGATACTGCCGGGGGTACCATTCCCCACATTAGGCAGGCAATGTTGGACTCCCATACATGGGAGTGTTGCTGAAAGTTAAATTCCAAACAAATTAACTCTATGAGAATAGGTTTTGAGGCCCAGGTGGGTGCACCCAACCACCTGGGGCCATGACACCTTCTGTGCAACGTGTTTGACATGGGTTTGTCGGGGTTAGTTGTCAGTGCAGCCGAAGCCTGGAGTGCCAAAACTGTCAACTCCAGGGTGCAAGGACAGGGGATCAATCTATTAACTTCACCATAGTATGTAAACACACATGACTCCCCCAAGGGAGCAGTGGCTGCCACTAAACTATGCGTCCGGGGTCCCCCTGTGGATACGCAAACAACAGCGCTCGAGCGGGACCACTGGGGCGTGGTTCATCTGTCCTGGGGATGGGTGCCTCCTGAAGCGGAAAAGCAACCTGCCGCCAATCAATTTGGTAAGCTTCTTGTCATTTTGTTAACTGACTGCTCCGCTCAACGGAGCTATTTAATGCATCTGGTTCTTTGAATATAGAAATGACTAGCCGACCCGGAGTGTAATTGAAATCAAGACCATACAATTAACCCCCACTCAAACTTCACAGAAACATTTTGCTAGCTCCTCTCAGTTCCTCATTCAACCTTTCCTTTCTTGCACACTGTGCCCTTACGTCTATGTATTCTCACTTTGTCACTGCTTCGCTTACTGTCATGAACCCTTGTATACATACTACGTGTATTTAAAATGATATCGTAGGAAATTGTGAGTCCAATCCCTGCTTTTAGTCCGGGACTTCAGAATTAACTACTCAGTTTCTCGCAGGAAATGTTGTCTTTTTTGTTTCTTGGTCCTTAATTTCTTGAACCTATAATTGGACTACAAGTGGGATTTCCGCGGTGCTTGGTAGGCAAGCGTGACTAGAGTTGGTATCGACGTAATCACACGCGCGTCATTTCTCGTTAGGCCTCCATTTTATCTCACCTCGTTCCCCTAGCCGCCGTTCGATTTAACGTTTCATGTAAGTATACTGGAGCTTCCGATTCGGACCTTCCTACGATCACAAATGGTGAAGCTATTAAAAAAGGCCTGAAGCTTCGCTGGTGTCGTGCCATCCTGTATTTCTAAGGCTTCCCACTTCTTCCGACCCGGACGGAGCAGCTTACTACAAGGAGTACCGCGTGTGGAATCTCCACCTGCCGACAGAACGCATGCCGAACAATTGAATTAAAACGAGCAGCATTGAGTCACTTGGAGCGCTTAAACGTGCCACACCACCTGCCCCTTATCTCTGCGTTGTGCAAGCGAGTGTGGAGTTGAGCATTGACATGCGTTGGACAAGCACCTAGTTAGCTTATATTCCTGTCCATCCTTTTGTAGGCTATCCTGCTCCGCCTACCTGTCGGGAACCTCGCTGTTTCTGCTACTGGCTGATGAGCGCTCTGCTTCTGTCTGCCCAGCATTTCGGCAGAGGCATTATCTTTTTTATGTCTGGCTCAGAGGCCGTGTGGAGGATCTGTTTTTCTTACATCTTCTGGCGTCCCCCCAGCTTCCACGGTGAAAGCTGCAGGTATACACGAGCAGCAAGGATTTGCCTCTTGGCGACGTCTAATTTCCAGGCACTCCAATAAGGGAAATGCGTTCAACCCCACTTCCTGTCTGTGCGCCTCATGTTTATACAGCTCTCCGCCAAGCGCCAAGGATATCACCGCAAGTAATTTTTACTCGTCCACCTATGAAGTCAAGCCTGGCAACTTTTCCGTCAGCGTGCCGAAGCGGTCAGATCTGGCAGAGATTCGATCGGCGCCTATCGTTACGCTTTCGGATGTTAGAGCCTGGGCGGTCGGCAAAAGTCGCGGCCGGCGAATCAAGTTTGGCTTTTGTGTGCCGCCGGCGGACTACTGGTAGGCTGGCCCGGGACGGTCCGGAATACTGTGACTCTGGTCGAACTCAACACATAAACTTGTGTGCTTCCTGCGTTGTCTCCTCATCCCTGGATTTCGTATTTCAAATGCCGTGCCCGGGCTCATATCCTCTGTGAATGCGCCTAAGAACAGCTCCGACCCTCTCTGAAGCGATACAGGAAAACTATGGGTGTGGTCACGCGTCACAAATAGTTGGTAGCCGCCGGCGGGTCTCATCTTGCGCTGCCGAGTCGATGGCGAGATAAAAAAGACTGTGAAGATTCAAGGAAGTCTCATCGTATCGTGCAGATATCAGATAACAGTTGGTGAGTAGATCGGCGACCTGTAATAAGCAACATGGCGCCATTTGGGAGGATCTGTGCATGCCAACGCGCTCGCTGGCGACTCTGCAGCCAGTGGCAAAACGGTGACTGTGACCTGTGTGACCTGCGTAGCGACCTGGCTCAGCCTTGCTCTTCTTCCGAGTTCCGACTCGTGTTTTTCTCGTTCAAGGGGGAAGCTTCGACCTGATCTCTGCGTCCCTGGGAGCCAGACCTTCGAAAGGCGCCTGCAATAATAATGTAAGGGCTTCTGGTTGACGTATCCGCGCATCCTTGCCTTCCCCCCAGCCCGGCCGGGCTCGTGCGGGGGAAGCTCTGCGGTGAGGACGGCACCTGTGTTTCTGACGATAACTCTGCTTTGAATGGAATCATCGGTCGTGACAGCGCCGAGGAAGAATTCCTTCCTCCTCGGCAGTCGGCAAACTCTTGGCCGTAGGGCGAGCTTGAGTCGAGTAGAGTGTGTTCTCTGACTACGGCTGCCGTCTCTCGGTGTCTAGTCAGAGCTATTCTTCTGAGTTATTTTTGCGTTGCTAATTATCCGCGATCTGCCTTCGCGGACCGTCCTCATTTGTCTTCTGTTCATTTTCTCGGCTTGCGGAAGAGATGAAGATGTCTGGAAACATCTGCATATGGTTACGGCAAATTTCCCGGCACGGTGATCTAAAGTAGGCTTTGCCGAGATGCCGTCGGCCGGCGTATAGCGCTTCGGCTTGATGTACGGTTATGCATGCTCTTCCACACTGACCACGGCGACGGTGGTCCGGATCCTAAATTTACCGCAATGACCAGCCTTCAAATAACGAGGTCTCCCCCGCCGCGTCTTCGAAAACCCTTCGCTTCGTCCTCCGTTACCGTCGCGCTGCTGTTTCCCACTTGTTTCGCGGTCCGCAGCAATAGTCTCTTTACCTGCCGCCCTCCCTGCAGACCTATGACCTCCTGAAGATTGGTTCCCTTACGCAATTACAACGCGCGCCTCATAAACGACTCATACGACCCTTGGGACTGACTCTTGCAACACTTGACACGCTTGACTGATAACGATACTATGATGCACAAAAAAACTGATACGAACGCGGCGTTGGCCGTCAAACCTGCTGCTAGTTCGCCGGCGGCGCCCGCGACAAAGTCGAAGCCTGGCGAGTCTTGGAAGGCGAATGAACAGCAAATTTTACCGAAGAATCGTATTGTCATCGTCTTCATTGGACTTATGCTGTGCGTCTTCCTCGCTGCACTCGACCAGGTGGGTCATCTTTGCGCATCCCCTCTCCGGAAGTGGATTTGCCTGCAGTCACTACTTCCCCTCATGATAACTTAAATTGACTGGGTTTGTGGTCGGCATTATGTAGACGATTGTAGCTACCGCATTGCCGACTATCGTCGAAGAGCTCCAGGGAGGGAAAAACTACAGCTGGGTCGGGTCGTATGTCACTATCCTCCTCGGCTTTTCTTATCTACGCGTATCCCTCACCCCCGTAATCATAGAGCATACCTGCTTGGCGCCGCTACTCTCTCACCATTATACGGCAAGCTCTCCGACGTCACTGGCCGTAAACCCCTCCTGTTTGCCGTTATCCTCATTTTCCTCGTCTTCTCCGCGCTTTGCGGAGCTGCCCAGAATATGACGTGGCTCATCGTGTGCCGCGCGCTCCAGGGGATAGGCGGCGGCGGCATTCTTCAACTCGTGCAGATCACGATATCGGATATCGTGAGCCTCGAAGAGTGAGTCCCAGCCCTTCCATTTGCCTTCGAAGCTGGTATTTCTGCTTGCTCCTGCACGTTCGTCTTTTCTACGTGTCCCTATCAACGATTCTGTTCTTGGGATTTCATCTCGTGTGCATTCTGTGTTGGCTTACTTATTATGACCTGCTTAACCGGCATTGATTTCTCACCCGTTCTCACATGCGTATTTCCGTCTTAGGCGGGGGAAGTACGGAGGATTCATAGGCTCTACCTGGGGAATTGCAAGCGTGGTCGGACCACTTGTCGGCGGGGTACTTATCTTCAGCAGCCACACTCACAGCCTGTCGCCCGAACTGAAGGTTGCTTGGATATTTCACAGGCTTTCACGGACCGTGTCTCCTGGCGCTGGTAAGTTCGACTCATGCTGGTGTGCAACCTTTTTACAAACCTTCGATTCGTAATAATAGGTGCTTCTGGGTGAACTTGCCCACCGGCGGCGCTGCTGCAATCGTCCTTTTCATCTTCTTAAACCTTAACCCACACCACGGTCGTCCGTTGAGGGATCACGTCGCCGAGTTTGACTTTGCCGGCCTCGGCCTGATAGTCAGTGGCGTTGTGTGCCTGTTGCTCGGGTTTAACTTCGCCGAGTCGAGCTGTGAGTTGACAGAAATGAGTGTTCAAGAACTTGTGGCTGACAAGTTTGCTGTAAAAAGGGTCCACGCCACAGACGATTGCGCTGATTACAATCGGTGTCGTGTTACTCATCGCCGCAGGTGTGAACGAAGCCTACACGAAGCGCTCTGCGATCGTCCCTCCCCGTCTCTTTAAGGTAACGCCAACTTAAAAAACCTTTTGGCTCGTAGTGGGTAAGAATCTACGTTATGGTACTAATACTCTGTGAATTCTGCTACAGACGCGTACGACGGCAATTATCCTCGTGCAATGCTTCCTGCACGCCATCGTGTTTTTCTCGACGACATATTACCTCCCGCTCTTCTTCCAAGTGCTGGGATCTAGTGCCACAGGTGCTGGTATAAGGTGCGGCACGTCTCGTTTGCAGCTCTTCCATTAGCAACTAACTCGCCGCCTCTCGGCGTTCCCTTTCCTCCGATCAGAATGATCCCCTTCTCCCTTGGCTCATCAATGCTATCTGCAGCATCTGGAATTCTTGTTTCGCATTGTGGGAAGTATCGCCCTTTCATTTGGGTCGGGTTCGCGGTTATGACGATCGGCTATGGACTCATGACCAGGTTGGATGACACTTCTAGCACGTGAGTGACAATCACAAATGTTTCATTCGTTCCCCTCGCCTCCCCCGTTTTTCATTCCAGTCTTCTCCCCTGCCTTGGCTTTCCTCGTGGGACGGTGGAGACACGCGACTAATCAGCTCCCGGACTGTTCTATGTTCAATATTAATTGGACTATTTTTATCTAGTGCCGAACGTGCCATCTTCCCGCTCATTGCCGCCCTCGGCACGGGCTGCCTCTTCCAGATCCCGCTCATTGCACTGCAGGCCGCGATGCCGCTTAAAAACCTGGCGACTAGCACGGCAACATTCGTGTTTGTGCGCCAGCTTGGCGGTACCATTGGCGTGTCCATCGGACAGACCATCTGGTCATCCGTACGTAGTCCAAGCCGTTTATCCTTGTTCAGCCGCCCTGAAATAATTTATATAAACTGACGCCGTGCTGCTCGCCCCACAGTCGCTCCGCAGGAAGGCAAGCAAGCTCACAGACGTGTCGATCAACGTCTCGCCGGCCGCACTCGTGCAGAGCGTGCGCTCGCTGCGCACGGACTACCCGAATGCGGTACAGCGTAAAGTAGTTATACACGCGTACACGAGCGCGATCACGACGCTGTGGCTGACGTTTGTACCGATCATTGGGTTTTGCTTCGTGATTGTGCTGTTCCTGCGTGCGTACTCGCTTAGGCGCCCGACGCAGGGGCCCGGTGGGAAAGGGGGTGATAAGCCCGCGGGTGTAGGTGCGGCTGCGGTTGCAGACGTCGAGCAGGGTGAAAAGGCTGTTGGCGAGGAAGATGAGGATGAGGAGGACGAGACGGACGAGAAGGGAGATGTAGAAGGAGATGTCGGCGCAGCAGGTCCGGACGCAATTGCCATCGTTGAGGAGAGACGGCCGGTGCAGGCGGAGACTTCCGCGACGAATACGATGATCGAGTCTCAGACTGCCCACATCAGTGCTGAGAAAAGAGTCGAGGCCTGATTGGTTTCATCGGCTCTTAAAAGTAGTGACTGGCTCTGGACCTTGGTGTGGTGATACTGTCATTATCTATTTTGGCGCTAGTGTACTTGTATGTGTAAGTCCTGATTGCATAGACGATACGCTTAGTAAAAACCGTAAAATTTGTTGATTTTAGATATTGTATGGACTTAGACTTTGGTACAATCGCGCATAATAATTACTTGGGTTGTAACCTGTCGTACTTCGCCCTGGTCGACTGGAGTCTGGACTCTATGGAAGGGAGGGTGGAAATAGTGGAGTTACTAGTATCATTTTTTATCATCCGAGTTTTAGTCCAACTAGGCACAATCCGGTGTCATAAATTTCAAATGCGGATATATGCGTATGCCGTTAACACGTCCTCACCATACACACCCGCGGCGCAACAAACCAGTGTAACTGGATACGAGAACGGTGTGTAAGTACTAAGAACAAGGAGGCCAGCGCCAACTGTAAAACGAGACGATTATAACGGGCTGCCAGTGGCCCAGTGCTGATTGTGTGGTTAGATAAGCAACCCACGCATCCACCCTAGGCCTCTGGCCCGCGGCGGAGCCTCACCACTCACCACTCAGAACGCACACGACCCTCCGTCCTAACGAGCCATTATAGACGAGCGGTATGGCCCTTCCTAAGGTGCGTTTTGAATGCATGTATGCGGGCTGAGCACGCTGACTTGTGCGATCTGACAATCGGATGGCTGCAGCGGATCATCAAGGTGAGTTAACTTGGGCCAAGCGGGCGAACGCAAGTGCAGTGCTCACGAGTTGCTTCGCTCCCCTCTTCCTCCCTCCTGCCTTGCTTTCATGTGTGTGGATGGTGCGGCTGGATTGTACGCCAATTGACATCCCTGCGCGCGCTTCGGTCTGCTCGGCCTTGCTTGTGCTCATCGCCTCGGAATGCGGGGACTGGGTGGTGGGTCTGCTGCGTCATTGCTGCCCGCCTGGTTGTCTTCGCTTCGTCTTCCACTGGACACTTCGACTCGCGGGATAACATCTGTCTTCTGAACTGCTCGTCTCCCTTGCGCAAAACGGCATCTCGCGGCTCGTCATCCGTCTGCATTGATTGATGCACGACGGACACATCCGCATGTGATGCACGTAATGATGCGGACGACGGAACATAGGAGACCGAGCGCCTGCAGAGCGATCCTGCACCCGGCATTACTGCAACCCCGCACGACGACAACCTCCGCTACTTCGACGTGACTATCCAGGGCCCAGGAGGGAGCCCGTTCGAAGGTGCGTTCTCGTCTTCCTCTCGCATTCGCCTTTACATGTACTGACGACTTTAACCAAATATGCATGCATTTCGTTCCCTTGTACTAATTTGACCTCGCATCTCGGTTTCCGCCGCTCGCCTGCTTGTTCGTTCACCTCGACGTTTGTTGCTGCGACCCCGCCATATTGTTGGGCGCGGTGGGTACACAGATGGTGTCTTCAAGCTAGAACTGTTTCTACCCGAGGACTACCCAATGGGGCCGCCGAAAGTACGCTTCCTGACGAAGATATATCACCCAAACATCGGTGCGTAACTGTTGTTTAATGTATCTTTGTTGGTTGCCATTGCTCCTTCATTTATTGTTTTGCCTCTTTTTCTCCACTTCGAGGAATGCTCATCGCTAATTGCCTTTTTTTCTGCAGACAAACTTGGACGGATCTGTCTGGACATTTTAAAAGGTGCACTAGCGTTCTTTATTAATGACGACCGATTTTGCATGATTTCTTTCTATTTTCTCGTTCCCCCTACCCTTTCTTTGTTTAACTTCCTTTTTTAAGCTGCGAATTCTCACCTAGCGTTTTTCGATTGCCGCAGATAAATGGTCTCCAGCACTCCAGATCAGAACCGTGTTGCTGTCTGTCCAAGCGTTACTCAGTGCGCCGAATCCGGATGACCCGCTTGCGACTGATGTGGCGAAGCATTACAAGGCATGTACTTTTCCTACTGCACTAAGTAAGAAAGCGCCTGTTGACACCCTACATCATTGTGTTGTTCCTCACTGTTTCTTTCCGTGTCATGTTTGTCTCCCCGTCATTGCGTCTCTCCCCGCTTCAGGATGATCCGGAGGGAGCGAAACTCACTAGCAGAGAGTGGACAATTCTTCATGCCAGCAAATAGTCGAGCTATCGTAAGCAATAAACTCCTATGTGAACATACTCTCAGGCGCTGACAAGCATGGGCCGTGTGAAGGCAGTGCTAAGCTGGACTTCGTTTCTTCGTTTTTTACCCCCCTTTTCCTACTTATAAATATCCCAATTCGGCTCTAGAGCAGGGCAGACCAGGACAATACGCTGTAAATGGTGTATTTGGGTACCCAGAACCCAGGAGATAAGAAAGAAAGAAGGAAAGTGTATCTGGGTATCGATCCCGTGTTGTGCCCCTCCTGTAATAGCAATTGACGCTGGGTGCTGTGTGTACTGTGTTCCCTGTGATGATCACGGGTGGTGTGCGGGCGGAGGGCGGTCTGAGGCGGTGGGGAGACTAATACTTCTCGGTTCTCAGAGTTGGTGCGAGTGAACTTGCTTACACCAGATGGTGTGTTCGCCGTTTGGGCGGCAGCCCTTGTGCCGGTGCCGCCAATGTATAAGCGGGTCTTTAATGCACCGCTGATAAAGGCGGGGACAGCGTTTGCGCGGCGCACCCGGTCGCCGCACGTCTGCAGCTATGGCAACAAAAACTTCATATGATTCACTTTGGCACTTGCTGTCGCCGTGCTTGCACAAAGACGACGCAAGGAAATGTCGACTATTGTCTGTCCATACGCGTGCCGACACCGCGGTATCCGATCCGAGGCGTATTGGCCGTCCACAGCAACAAAGCCTCCTTATGCTACTGTTTTTTAAGCGTCCGAAAAGCTCACGGTGTGTCTAAGATCGATGCAAGGGGCGGTTCTAGTTGAGAAATTTTCGGAGAGAATTTCAGGAGGTGTAGGAATGAAAGTTCCAGTTTATTATGCAATGTGATTATATATACACCGGAAGCGGCAAGTGCCGGGCCCTCAGCCACCTGTGTATAAGGGAGGCAAGCACCGAGCAGCAGACCACCCGAAACCATCATCTGCATCTGCCCACGACGACGACGCCCTCCTCGTCGCCGCAGCCGACGGATGCCCTCCTCGAACAATCCGCCGCAGCTGCAGCTTTCGCTCGGCCTGCCGCCCCCGCACCACGCGTTCAAGCGCTCCTTCCACCAATTTGGGCTCGATGTCGACGATGCGGATGACGCCGAGGCGAGCAGCGCGGGTTCCTCCAGCGGAAGCGTGAGTACAAGTGCGAGTGGGAATGCGGGCGGGAGTAGAAGTGTAAGTGGGAGCAGCAGCTCGACGTATAGCTCGTTGGCATCGGGTGATGCGTACGGCCACAACGAGCGCAATAAACGTGCACGCAGCGAGGGCCCAGACGGTGTGAATTCTGGGTCGAGCGTGGGGAGCAGTGCAGATGCTGGCGAGCAGAGTATAGGATTTACTGGCGCTAGGTTGGGATCGGGATCTGGAGCGGGCAGCTCGGGCGCTCGACAAAGACCGGGACAGGCAGCGTCGCAGATGGACGCGGAGTCGGAGACGCCCGGCGAGTATAGCTTCCTCACACCCTCCAGTGCAAGTTCGACGTACGTGGATACGCCGACGCCGTCGTATACCGCACCGTCACTACCTACTCCGTCCTTTGGGCCGCCAACACCGTCCATCGCCGACTTCGCCGCTTCGCGAATCCGCTCGAGTGCAGGTGGACTCGAACGCCCACCAGGCTTTTCAAACATGCTCTCTCCCCGTTTGTCGAGCCCTGCACCGCCGCCCGTTGTGGATATGGACATTGTAACGGACGATGACGAGGATGACATCAGCTTGACGAGCCATTCATTCTCCCGGCCTGCGCACCAGGAGCGGGACCCTTCTGACTCCCTCAGCCTAGCTACTGATCTGCGCGCTAGGATAGCTCGTGCGCGCGCGTTCGACAGGACTATTGCACCGCTGCGGTCTGGTGCCCCGAATGCTCCGACTGCCCTGTCTCAGTCTCAGGATGTGCCTCGCCCACGCCATCCACCGTTTGATTTCGAGGCACACCGTCGCCGCGCATCGCCTGTAGTATCGCTTACTATGCCTTTCGGCGATGTCCGTGGCGCGGATGCGAATACAAGTGTAAGCTCAGACACGTCTAACCGACTTTTCGACCACGGCCGCGATTACAATGAACAATCTATTGTGGAAGACAACACAAACTATTATTCAAGATCTGCGCACATGTCCTCTCCATCGTCTTTATCTGATGAAAGTTTCGCGTCTGCATCTGCTCCTGCGTCTGGCATACCTCTGGGGGCTGGAAGGTTCACGGCTGCGGGAGACTCCTTCGCCAACGCAAGGGCGGCAAACATGAACGCGAATATGCGGAGAACGAGGAGACTGTCTCCTGAGATGGAACCGATACGTTTCAGGTCTGCGTTCGCTTCGGACGAGGATGAAGACGGAAGGGAAAACGATGAAGATGAGGAGGCGGACGACATTGACGTCGATCGCGCACTGGTCGTTCATGGATCAGAAACCGATGCGGACGCCGGACGGACGCAAGCGCGAGATGCGGGTGCCGCAGGCGGCGAAGGCGGACACGACTTCGCAGACTTTGGTCCCTTTGACCAGAATTGGAGCAGTCACCTTACGTCCGTCTTGGAGAACACGAGACCGGTTGCACACCCGGGCCCTCGTTGGGACAACGTTGTGAACCGCGAGCAAAGTCGGTCGCAAAGCCGGGAAGACCAAACATCAGCCTCTTCTCGCACTGACTCTGACGTTCGGATTCGTCCCTGGCCATGGAGCCCTCCTCCGCCTGACAACGAAAGGGAGCCTAATAATTTCTTCGGTTCTTCTGGCACACAGGGGCTATCGCACGCACCATCTCATTCTAATGCTGCGCCGTATTCTTCGGCCCCTGAGAGTTCGAGCGAGCGAATCGGTCAGATGGTGCGGCTTGATATGGGGATGGGGATTGGAGCCGCCAGCTCTGCTTACCCACACGTCGAACGAATTCGGAGCCGACATGTGAGTCAGCGCATAGAAGTTAGGGAGAGTAGAGCGGCCCGTGCACCGACACCGCTGCGTCCGAACCTTCCGACGCTACGCTCGGCGATCTTTGGCTCGGACGCTCAGTCCGGAAATTCAGTCTCGTCGCCCGAAACGGAGGCCATTCGCAATCGCTTCAACGAACTCAGGGAAGAGAGGGCACAGAGGGCAGCGCGATCACGCAGGGAGGATTCGGCTTTAGATGCCTGGCGTTCTGAAATGTTGAGGGAAGATGACAGGGCGTCTGAGACCGTGTCTACATCCGCGATCTCCTCGACGGCGTCGGGGGTAGGGTTGCATCTGGGGGGTGAGTTTTCCCTCAACTGTTTCCGTTAGTATTTTTTTTTTTTACTCACGTCCTATTTCTGCTCTTCATTTTCAAAAGGGTCACGTGCAGATCACGAAGCCGGGTCGATGCACACGTCCTCGCAGTGGAACTCTCAAAATCATAGACACACGGCGTCATCACACTGGCGTGATGAACAGATGTCATCCACAGACCGTCCTCGTCACGAACCCTCTCAAATGTCGCAATCCTTTACGTCCTCCCGATCCAGGGATGCTGGGTTGCCCCAAAACTTTTCTCCAGCCTCTCCGCTGTCGCAGCTGATTGCTCTGCCACCACTAAACTTCACTTCGTCCTCTAATTCACGTGCAGCTGCGCCACCCGCTGAAAATCCGGTGCCGGCTGGCTTGTCGCTTACGATTGGCGACCTTCATCGGGCTGGCCCAGATGGCCGCTCATTTATGGAGAGTTCGGGAATCAGGGAGGCGGCGGAAGGTTTAATGGAATCACTGTATAACGCACAAAGGAATGAAGGGGAGCGGGAGCGGGAACGTGAACGCGAACGGGAGAGGGAGCGTGAGCGTGAGCGCGACAGAGAACGAAGAGGGGTCCGATTAAACGGGGACATTGGAAGGATCGCGGTAGAGCGTCCGACTTTACGCGAGATGCGTGAGCTCACGCGTCTCCCTGTTCGTGCACACTCGCCCTATCTTCGCCGGTCAATAGCTTCTCCCCGCGAAAGCCCTCAAAATGCCTCCGCTGCCTCAGCGGTACCTTCGCAGTGGCGACACTCGTTGTTCTCATCTTCGTCTGCCGCATCAAACTCTTATGAATCCAATCCTGTTTCGGGGCAACATTACCTTAGGCCAGAAAACGGGATGGAGGTTGAATCGACGGGGCCGTTGTCGTCGACCGAAATTGCTGCGTACTTTGCTTCTCACCCAGCACATGGCGCGGATCGGCACGATCGTGGATCGGTAGACGTTCTTCGTCAGCGACGTCTCCGATTACTCTCGGAAGTTGACCAGGACATGCCGCCCACGAACACGCATTCAGGAGATTTGCCAACGCGCCAGTCTGCCGATGGGCATGAGAGCAACTTTGGATGGCGCGTCAGGCCTGAGCTTGACCACGGCAGGGGCGTCAATGGAGAAACGAGCGGGAATAGAAGCTCTCAGGCCAGCAGACGCCCTATGCATCGCACAAACTCCGGAAATCCCGGACAAGACCTGCTGCAGTTACTCTCAAACGACCGCCCGTCGGCACCGCCGACTGGTGAGCCATCCCATCGGAACCGTCAGACTGGAAACCAGATGGGAGTTGCAAATCAAATTCGTTTGCGGTCACAAGAACTTATGGACGAGCTTGGATTAAATGATCTGCCGCCCTTGGAAGAGTCGCGCATGCGAACGTGGGCTCGGGCTCCGACCACTCAGAATAACGGTACGCAAGGGTCTGGAGGTGCTACCGGTCATAGCCAGTGGAACATGGCAGCAAGAAGCGCTTCTCGGCCGCCGTCGCTGCCTCCTTTACGGTTTGATCGCATGCCTACGCTTGAAGCTGATGAAGAGTCAGAAGGAATGGGGAACAGGTCTTTCGATTCGGAGGTCCCGAATGCCCGAAATCCACCCTGGCGCGGGCCGGACTGGTCTGATGGTCCTACGCATCCGTTATGGGAAGCACAACACAGACGGGTAGCGGAGAGAACAGACCGGATCGCTGCGCTTCAACGAGCGATGCTTCTCCAGTCCCAGCAGCCCGTTACGCAAGCACCCGAAACAGAGCGCGAACGCGAGCCGACGCCCGCTGCAGCAACAGCGACCGGGAGGTCACAAGGCTTCCAGCATGCCATGAACGTTTTGGGCAGCGATGGCTTGTCTGGTGCACGCCGGCAGCAGTTTACCAGCGCGTTTGAACGCGAACGGGAGCGTTCGCGCCCGTCGCGGGGCGAAACTCATGTGCGCTGGGGAGAGATTGCGGACGACGGCCGGGATGCGGATAGGCGGGCGTCATGGATGGATGCGTTCCGCCGGCGCCGCAGCTCGATGTCTGCGCTTTTCGCGCCCCCACCGGAAAATGCGGACAATGCGCCGCCGAATCGTGCACGCGCGGGAGCAGGAGCAGCTAGCCAACGCCAGAATCAAGGTGGGGAGCAACCTCATTCAAACGGGCCGGCGGGGCCGGCGCACGATTGGTTTGCGATGGTTTCGGCGGGCCGAGCCCGTGCACGCCAGCGGTTACGAGCTGTACGGGGTGAAGATGACTCGCCTAATGCAGTACGTACCTTCTCTCTCAGGCTTGGACGAAGACAGGGCTTGCGCAATTTGGGTGACTTCGTGGTTAGTTGACTTCTGCGCTCGGGTCTGGATGCTGTGTGGCTATGTGTCTAATTGTTCTTCCTCTTCACAGCGTGACGAAGACTTTGACACATCCTATGAGAGCCTGGTTGCGCTCGCTGCGACACTGGGCGACGCGAAGCCGCGTGCAACACCGGCGCACATCATTTCTGCGCTTCCCACAGCACAATATAAAGACTGGCAAACTCGCGAGAGTGATACTCGCTGTCCTATTTGTCTTGACGACGTACGTCTATATTTTCCTTTTGGCATTGCAATCTATGATTGACATTGGACATAGTACAAAGATATCGACCCCGTACTCAAAGCGGAACCGTGTAATCATTGGTGCCATAAGGAATGCCTCGAGGTTAGATTTACTCTTTACTTTTCTCGTACCCGTACTAATTGATGGTTGCTCCTTGTGTATAATTAGCAATGGCTCCACTCGGCGCGGACATGCCCGGTGTGCAGAACGAGGATCGACTCGTCGCGGCGCGTGCCTAGTCCACCTCCGGTTGCGGGCCCGAGCAGGATGTCGAGTGCAGCTGAGACCACCGACAGCGATAGCGACGACGATGTTTCATTCTTGCGATCGCCTTCCTTGGGCGGTTCAATCGACTCAGCGCTTTTTGCTGCATTATCGTCCGCCGGCGACCTCCGAGGCCCACGATCTTAGGAGCTATCCGTCTTTTATACCTCTAATACAAGCACATTTACATGCAAGTTTTCCTCTCACATCGACTAACGGTTACATCATCAACAACAGTTGTCTTTTGACTATCTCGCTCGCTCGGAATTCCCTTCACCCTCCTTTCACACTTAGACCTTTTTTTTGCGTTTGGTATACTTCTCTTTTTTTTGTCACGTCGCGTATGTATATGAGCAGGGGAGTGTGTAAGATATGAATATCCGACTGAGGTCCCATTTTGCATTACAGCAACGATACTCCATGCGCATGAATAAAAGAATTCCTTTACGTGTGTCGTGGTGTTTGTATTTTGCCTGTCGATTTGATTTGTGATTTGATATGAAAATGCACACGTTTGTTGCTAGTTGATGCTGATGCGTCCGAATTGACTTTGAGTTCCGAGCTGCGGAGATTGCATATTAAGGTCTAGAAGACAGCAAATTTGTCTGAGACCTAGGCCATCATGGCGTGGCTCCTGGAAGCTGCATTAGTCAAAGTCGTTGGACAGCCTCAAAAACTAACAAAGTCCACTAACCAGGGGGTGCAGTCCCTTACGGTTACAAGCGCTGCAGCCGCAAGACCAATGCTGTTAAGTAAGAGTCTGAGCTTCAGCGAGATGGATGGACATCAAACCACCCAGCGCGGCCCCAGCCACAATTGACTTAACGCGCCAAATTAGGAAGGGGAACTCAATCCACCGCCAAGGCACAACTTGTATCTTTGATAGACAGATCCGGAGGAATAGGCTCGTGTCGCTAGGCTTACAGTCCTAATGGGCAACCGGCCTATCCAATCGGTAGTTTCGTCATCCCATAGCCTCATCCTACGGTGGAAGTACAGTGGACAGTGTCTGTTACTTGCCTTGACGGACGGCGTGGGGTAACAGTGGTCGTGCTCACTTGGACGCTTCCACCACGTGTCGGGATAAACTTACAGGCCCGGGCCTGCGTTCTGTACTGGTACTCTTAGCCTAACCAATACCCATCGTCTCCTTTCGCACGTACACCTCAATGCCGCGGAAGACGCTGTACCGAACTCAAAAACCCTTCGTACAGCAATTCTATTAATACGTAGAATGGAAGCGACTCTTCTCGTCAATATATATTATATCCGTATCACAGAAAACCGTGGTTGATTGACAAGTACACTTGAAATTTGTGGCATTTATTTGGCTACTGGGCTGTACAAGAAAAAACGCGGTTATCCTTCTCCGCGATTCCTTTTCTTCCTGGGCGAGATCTTTACACGGCCTCCAATCCATTATACATATATGAGTGTGTGAGAAATTGAGGACGTTTAGAGCTGCGACACCGTAGTGTTGAAACCCGACCTGAAGCGAGCCGCCTCTGCAGCGCTCTTCACCTTGAGCGGGCTAACCGTCGGGGCACCGATCGCCTTTGCGATACGGTCGGACAAGGACTGATCAACGGCGGCGAATACAGACACTGAAATTTCAGTAATTATCAGTCTCTAGCGTGAACAGCGGGAAAATGAGACGGAACGTACGTTGTCTTGCGATTACCTCCTTGCTCTTGCATCCCTTAATGTGGCCCGCCACGTTGCCAACGAAGTGCTCGCGAGCAGTGTCGTCGAACGCCTTCGTCCAGAGAGCGCGCGGCTGCTCGAAGTCCACTGCAGGCGCGGTTAATCGATAAAAGATACGATCAAGCACAGGAACTTACACTCTGTGATCTCGTCCAGGAACGCCTGCGCATTTCCGAGGAACGTTTCGTGCTTCACGTCCGCATACACCTTCTTCTTGTACGTAAGTGGCGAGATGCTGCTCTGGTAGTTCGGGCGCGGACCCTGGCTGACGAAAGTTGCGGGTCCATCACGCTGGAAGTTCGCGATAGGCACAATCGGTGCGTTCACAGGCAGCTGTTGGTAGTTCGCGCCCAGACGGTGGCGGTGCGTGTCAGGGTACGAGAACAGGCGGCTCTGGAGCACCGGGTCTGCGGACGGCTCGACTCCTGGAACGAGATGGCTCGGCGAGAACGCAATCTGTTCAATCTCCGCGAAATAGTTCTGGGGGTTCTCGTTCAGGACGAGCTTGCCGATCGGGCGCAGCGGGAATTGCGCGTGCGGCCAGACCTTCGTGAGGTCGAGGATGTTGTAGCGGAACTCCTCCGCCTGCGCGGCCGTCATCGTCTGCACGTGCACGGTCCAGCTCGGGAACTTCCCACTCTCGATCGCTTCGAAGAGCTCCTGCGTGCCGTGGTCCGGGTTCGCACCGGCGAGATGGCCAGCCTCTGCGTCGGTGAGAGACTTGAATCCCCCGTCCGCACGCAGGTGGACCTGCACGTACACGAACTCGCCGGCGGCGTTGACGTATTTGAACGTGTGGCCAGAGTAGCCATGCTGACGGTGGAAGCCATTGGGTGTACCGCGGTCGGAGAACAGAATCATGACTTGATGAACTGACTCCGGGTTTTGAGAAAGGTAATCCTAATTATAACCGTGAGACCAAAGTCAATTCTGATTCTGAGAGATAAGGGCGAACCCAGAACATGTCGGCATCTTTCAAGTGCGTCTGCGGGTCACGCTTCTGAGTGTGGATGAAGTGGGGGAACTTTGACGGGTCTCGCAGGAAGAACACGGGTGTGTTGTTAAACACCCAGTCCCAGTTACCTTCTTCCGTCCTGAGCTTGATGGCAAAGCCGCGCGGATCGCGAGCAGTATCTGCCGAGCCGCTCTCGCCTCCGACAGTTGAGAAGCGCACGGTCGCTCTCGCTCTGTTGCCGACCTTGGAGAAGAGCGCTGCGCAGGAGATGTCGGTAATATCGTGCGTCACCTCGAAGTATCCGTGAGCTCCGGCACCCTTCGCGTGCACGACACGCTCAGGAATACGTTCACGGTCAAAGTGCGCGATGAGGTCAATGTGATGGAAATCTAAAGAAAAATGGTAAGTATCGAACAGGCGCACATGATTATATATGTCAAATAAATTTCATCACTGTCATCTCATTTGAGAATGACTCCGGTAGAATAAAATGATAGATAGTAGGGAACAGTGTTGAAACGTCGGATATGCTGCGGATTGTGGGTACGGGTGTGGGAAGAGAGGAGGGACTGTATGCATGAAGCGGAGAAAATAATAAAATAAAATAAGGATTGATGGTAGCTCACCTTGAATCAGCAATGGTCCGAATTTTCCAATGCGCTCAGCGGCGTACGGCTCTGCGACGGGGGCACCATTGGAGGTGGTATACAAGGCACCATCCTTTTTGTTGAAAACTTGCGCAGACGGCATAGCAGATGGTCAAAGGGTGGGATAGGGGATACGGTGGGTGAAGAAGAGTTGTATAACTAAGGGAGACGGGAAGGCGGGAAGCGCAGAGCGCCTTTATATACTCTGTCTCGAGCCATGATGTTGAAGGTCTATGTAAGATATGCATGTGACTGCATGTGACAGATCGACATTCGCGTCTGTAAGCAGCGCGTCGCGATTGGCCGCCCCTGAACTCACGTGCGCTCATGAGCCTGGCCTGAGCGGCGGCCATTCGGCGACGTTTCTCCATCCATTTCACCCCTCGACGGCTTTCCGCTCATGCGCCGCTGCGCTCATTTCGCTGCAATATTACTGCTGCCTCTTTCCGACCTTTTCTTTTGGTCTTAGCTGTCTCGCTCTACTACTGCGGTCGGATCGCGCCATCGTCGTCAGCACTGGCTCGAGTGAACAGTTGGGCCGATACCCTATTTTCTCTGCACCCCGTGGACACTACGATCAATTCTGCAATTCAGTAGTCTCGCCTCCTTTTCTCAGCTTGGTTACTTCATGTGGTTCTCGCCCCACGCTGCGCTTCCTCTTATGGACAGAGCTGGGTAGATGACCTTCCCCACTCTGTTTTGCCCAGCTACTAGCCTCCGTATGGATCGCACACAGGTCCCCGTGTCAACCATCACCCGATCTCTCTCCGTATCGGCGCTCAATCATCTGTCACTTTCCTGCGGCCTTCCGCGGCACCGCTCGGGTACTGTGAAATTATATTCTCCCTGCTTTCGCCGACTCGAACATTCTTCGATGCCCCAATGTTCGCGTCTTTACGAGCATCTTAATTGCTCTTGACCAGGGCTGCTACGGCCAGGCTGGGTAATCTATTTCCGTGGCCATCCCGTCCTTCGTTCTGGTCGTTACTTTCACAAAGTCATCTTCTATTCTCACTCTCGTATTTCACAGCCCTTGACGCAGGTGCTTATCTGAACAATCTCGCATCCGGTGTGCAGGCTTCCTGAGGCAGGCGTTCGTAATGCTGTGAACTGAATTGCTTGTGCTCCGCATCTATACCTTTGCATCGGAGTCTGTCTTTCTCACACTGTGCTTCATTTTTATGCCGTCCGGGCAGCTCCGACGATCTCTTCAACAACCCTTACCGTTTACTTCAACGACCCGATCGCGGGTCATTCATATTGCTGTGTTGACTACAGACCGCAGCCGCCAGATTCTTGTTTTCCCCCATGTATTGAAGAAGTTGTTAGGCAATTCGGCGTTTCCTGATGGGTGCTATAGTGCGGTGCGTGCCTTATTTTGTACCAAAGGGTTACTTCCAGAGGCCCCTTCTTTCTGCCGAGGAATATGCTTCGCGCTTCGTTTCACTGATGAGGTCTAGATGAACTGAAACCCGGCAGTAGAAAGAAGTGACAGCACACATCCTGCGCCCAACAAAAAATCGAATTACATAGTACGGCATCTTTGTTCTTTTCTCCGAGAACCAGACTCGCATGAAGGGGTCCATTTGCTTTCTACAGATCGGCCTTGTCTAGGCCTGAGCTCGTAACTTTACATCCACAATGCGCCGTCTTGAGTCCGCCAGAGTCGAGGCTCAGGCTCAATCCTGCAGCGTCTCCGGCGACAGTGCGGTCCCAGCAAATAAAACAGCTTCAAGGAATAAAATTAGACATGTTCCCGACGATATCCGCGGCTACATGCAATAGGAATTCGAGGGTGTCAGGTCAATTGCTTAATGAACGGGGTCGATCGCTTCTTGAATCAGAATTTTAAGCAACGTGCGACAGAACGTGAGTGTTGATCCCAGGTCCTAGGCTATCATGAAAGGGATTGTGTGCCTGTTTACCTGGAAGGGCATCTTTAGCTCCGTTCATGTCTTACTTCCATCTCACCCTTCCTTTCAAGAGCTGGCACACGTGTGAAGGTGGTGATTTTGAGTCCAGATCAACTCGTAATTTCGATTCCCGGAGAATGTCTTCACCGTGAAAAAGATGAGGCTTGCCCACGAATCTTTGGCCGCTTCGTTTACTATCCCTATTCTCGGAATTACTCCTTTACTCTAGAAGAGCCATCAGGATATTTACAGAAATGTGAAAGTCGGAATAGGCAGGAGTTAATTAAACTCGATCACCATTGCAAGGCGCGTGTTCGTGTTTCATATTAGGCTCAATCATGATGATTGGGGGGCGTTCTAAATATAAGTAAACATTCCGTGATACTCTTCTTGATCCCCAACATGTCCCACGCTCAGCGGTGTACCTATTGAGGAACCAGCCAGTGTTCTCAGCGGTTTCCCACTGTGAAATGATTGGGGGGCGTTAATATGCACTTGGAAAATGTCGGCTCAATCGCTCTGAATAGCCCCGCGGTGGTGCCATCCTCATTTCGCTTTCCCGTTTTTCTTCACTTCATCTGAGGGTTGCATCAATGACTGTATGCTAGAAACTACAGCATTTTTTGGCAATGTGGCAAACCACGCGATGGTGACGGCTTAGCGATGAGGCTAGTCCATTCCCATGTCGAACGAGAAATTTGATAAAGATTGCGCTCGGAATCTGGGCTTGTCTCTGCGTCCATGGCTCAAGCAGGGTTGCGGTAGTTAGAAGTAATTAGCAAATTAATGAGATGATGATGATGAAGATGTATTAAAAGGCGCCGTGTAAACATAAGTACATAAGCGCCCCGGCCCCCGAAGGGGCCGGAACTAGATTTCGCGATATAAGGCTAAAAAGAGGGATTCCGGTCCTCTCCGGTGAAAATCCTGCATTTCTGCTTCTGCTCTCGACGC
>JAKOPK010000030.1:0-78131 GCA_024195185.1 Coniferiporia weirii
AGTATTACCACAGTACATGTATATAAGGAGGCTGGTTTCTCCTATGAAATATCATCGGTTTATACTGATATCCTTTCTCCCTTACTTCTACCACTGCAACTGAGCACCTCACTCAGTACGTTTATAAATTTAAGAACCACATATATTGAATTTGAGTTGAGAGTGCATGATTTTCAAGCACTTAGTAGCCATGATCACATCCATAGATACAGGATTAGTCCAATAATCCTGAGACTGTGTCTGGGTATTTACAAAGTCAAGGAAGGAAGGGTGGCAAACACAGATGGCCCCATCCTTAGATGCATCCCTGTAAAGCACAGCTTGTAGGTTGTCAATTGATTCCCTGATGACATTGATCTTTGCACCACTAATAATGGCAGTCAGGAATTCCAGGAGTGAAGCTTCTGGGAGTGGTTTGTTTCTGGATGTACACACAACAATGCCTATTATAGATTTGACAATCTGTGTGTTGTTGTATCCTCCAGATGCACTTTGGAGTACAGTGGTGTAGATCTTGTCAAGCTCAGCCTCTGGGTTGTCTGCTGGATTTTGTGACAAAAGGCTTCTGACTGCTCCATCTTCATCAAGTTGTGAATGAATGAACTTAAAAGCTGTGCTAATCCAAATGAAAAGACCTGATGCCTTTGAAGCAAGGGCTATAATCTGGTCTCCAGTAAGGTTGAAATTCTCTGCACAGTGTCTTGTATATAGCATTATGTCTTCATGCACCTGCTCGGATCCAATCTCCTTATTGATGTCAAGGGAATGGTGTTTTACTGTATCTTGAAGGAAAATCCACTTGAATTCTGGGAGGGGCCTACTGGTGATGAATACTTTGAGCCAAGGAACAATGTCGGCCACCTCTGTCAGACATTTAGCCAGGTCTAACCTTAAATCAGGCGTATCACCACATTCATCCAGAGCATCAATGACAACAACAAAGGGCCTCGGAGGTAAATCATTCACATTGGCGTTAAGAGACATCAATGGCCCTTTCATCAGGAGGTCAAACTGCCAACGCAGATTCTGGGAAAGCTTAGGCTCATCCGCCCCACGTAATACAGAAAGCATCGATGAACGATAGGCTGGATGCCACTTGGAAAATTGGTGCGCAAGAGTGGGAAGGAGGTTCATAGGATTATGACACTCTGGGTCGTCCCTCTTGCAGAAGAAGCACCCAGAAAGCAGCAACTGCCGCTCTTCAAACATATAAGCAACAGAGTTCGCAATGGCACTCTTCCCAGATCCCGCCACGCCATGAAGCCAGAACAGCTTAGAATCCGAAACAGCCCATTCTTCGACCTGCTTAAGAACAGATCTCCTAGTCCCTTCCATACACATCCTTCCAATATCGTAAAAAGCCTGTCGTGCCGGACGCAGCCGCTGCAGTGTGAGATCTTCCGCATGCCTCTCTGAAGGATGTAATTAATAACCGGCTGCTCAACTCGTGCACTGGATTTACCTGCGCTACTGAGCTGTTGCCGCAATCCTTCCACGTGCGTCTCTGCATGCCTTTCTGAAGAATAAAATTAATGACTGACGGCTAAACTCATGTACTGAATTTTACCTGCACTACTGAGTCGCCGCTGGAGTCCCTCTATGGCTGCCTCTGGAGGACTGGTCAGTGGCGGGCAGCTTTACTCTCGCATTAAATTACCTGTGCTTATGGCTAGCCTCCATTGCTCTGCCTTGACGTACCAATCAAAGGTTTCCTTCAGTTTCTTAAACGCATCAGTTGCTTTCCCAATCTCATCTCTCCGAGAGAGAATCAAGTCTCCTGGGTGATCATTATTTAAAAGCGATGTGGACAGAAAATTTCGCTTTACCCAGAATTCCCTTAGACGAATATTTGATGATAAGTTTAGAAACGTCACAGAAGAGCTCGAGCATCTCCTTGACAACCCGCTTCGTCCTCTCATTTTCCATGAGCCCAGGAAAGCCATCGCCGGTGAATGGCAGAAACGATGAAAGGCCCTCCATAAGTTTGGCAGCTTCTTGATGACATCGCTGTTGCGTCTTGCATCTCTACAGCAAATATTAGTATCTGTGGACAAGCTGAAAGCTTTTTACGTCACCTCGAATAAGGCACAAGCCAGTACGGCGGCACCCTTACTGCCGACATGGACCTGGTTTGTTTATATATGTTAGACAATATACAAGAATATGGGGATGGGCATACATCGGTTATACCGTCAGACAGCTTCACGATAACTTCAAGAAAGTTACCGAATCTGCCGAGGGAGTTTAAAAGGACCTTCTTCTCTCCAACCGCGGTATGTGCCTCTTCGACAAGTCGCTCGGCCAGTGAATCGATCTTTGGGTGTATTCGGTCCGAAGTCCTCTTAAGCGTCAAATGCACTCACCGATAACTCCGACCCACACGTGAGAGTGACCTCAATTTTTTCCAAACTGTCTGTAAAATCCATGTAAATGAGTGTCTAGCCACTCATTGGTCAAATTTCATACCTTGTGCTCGGAAAGTGTCCTTTCCGATCACGTCCAAGGGAGAAATATTGAAGACTGAGGAACCTCCTTTCTGAGGGAGGATCCGCACCGCCTTTCTGAGGGAGGATCCGCACCGCCTGGACCGTGATGATGAGATCGGCGGATAACGAAGGATATCTAGGAAAATTGTTAGCACAGGCAATGCGGCGTGTACAGTGACTACAGTCAAGTTTTACACTCACACGCCATTCCTAATATCCCAGCATACAGCTTCATTTTTCCCAAAGTGGCGGGACTTGTGCGTGTCCTCCCCGGATTTAACTTTAACGACAATTTTGTGCAGCGGACGATTGCCTTTGAAATCGATTTCGATCGCTATAAAAAGCGCTCCGTATCAACATACGCCCTTGGACGAAGGATGACACTTTGGAATCACCTTTAATGGCCAAGAACCTGCGCGCGCATCAACGTAAATCAGAACAAGCCAAGAAATATAATAAAACCCAGTCAACTCACTTCTGATCAGCAGCAGAACCGCTCCCAGATTGCGACATGTTTGTACGAATGCGGTTTGTTCAGTTGCTAGCGGCTTGTGCGAGACGACGATGGTGGTCAAGAGCGAGTTGCGAACAGTCTCCTATCGATGCGTGCTGTGTGGCAAGGCGTGTGAGAATTAATCTGAGGTCACGTTTCCCGGCGGCACTTTCCCGTCCAATTGGGCGATGCGTGGGCCACACTATTAGACACGTGGGTTCACCGCAGTTGGAAAGACGCGAGCGCCTCAGCACAGGCTGACGGTTCCTTGCATGACTTATTTGTTATTTGATACCGTCATTTTAATGAACAGGGCGCGAGTTCTTACGGAGCCTACATGATGCCACAACCAGAAAACTTAGAAGGCGGCAAACCAAAATCTGCCAGAGTCCGTTATAACCCCCTGATCCCGACACGAATATTCACTTGCACGCAAGTATATCACAAACCGTACAGGCCCGAACACTGCCGACTTGGAACATATCAGAAATACGGACTGGCGTCCCTCTGGCCGGTCCTGACGTGATCATTGGACTTGCAAAAGAAGACTGTAAATTTGAAGTACGTACAGAATAAGCTCAGCGTACTTGGTCTATTCTCCCATATTTACATTTAAGGCGAAATGAATGGTCGTCCAATACAAAACATCTCAAACGTTGTAACGTAGTATTTGCGACTTTTCCGCATCGTATTTCTCGGCTGCGAGCCGCAGGAATGTTTCCAGTCGCCGTCCCGAGTGGTACTGGGTGCACAGCTAATCAAATCAAAACAAACAGCATTTCAGACGTCGCATGCACGTACTTCACGAAATAATCCCGGTCCTCCTCACGTGCAAACCCCACAGCCTCGATCCTGGTGACCAATTGCATCTTTCCGAATATCCAATCCCGCCACACAGCCAAAACGAGTACCTTTCCGCGGATTTTGAGGTCGAGAGGAGGTAGCGATGTATGCTCCACGCCATCCGATCCAAATCTAAGCATACGCGCGTGCTCCGAGAAGAGCACGCCATTCTGCTCAAGGGATGCCTCTGCGTGCCCACCACCGTAACATGCGCACTTACCGCGAAGTTCAGCGGGGGTGGGTCGACGCCACTAACAGAGAGTGCCATAAGGTCCATGTTCTGGAGCGAGTATTACCTGTAGTAGGTCTTGTCTGTGATGTCTCCGAGGTAAATGGCCAGATTTGAACCTGAGCGAATAGCTGTAGGGTATGGATTAGTGATTTGCGATGCGAGCCGGACGGTGGACGTCGTACGCTGTGAAACTAAGACGTCTGAATCGTTGAACAAACGTCCGCTTCCCGAGCAAGAATGGCCAAGGATGAATGCCTCAGTCGATATGGAATAATGAAGATTGTCGTTTAAATCAAGAATAGATGAAGATGCGACCTAAGTTCTCTATATCTTCGAGTTGGCCGAGAGGTGCATGAAAAGTGAGGATCGTGGCCGCGTCGATGGACCAGCGTGCAAGCACAAGGAGACGCTTGGTTATCTTCATTTCGTCGAACCAAGACGGGAAAGCACGATTTCCTCGAATCTGCATGTGTGAACGCAGAAGTCGAAGCCCCCTTCTGCCCGGGGCGAGTATAGTGGAGCGAGGGCCATCTGAGGATGAGTGACACTGGAGTGCTCGCCGGAGCACTAGCACAGAGCTGGCGCAGAGAGACGCTCAGACTTGTGAAATGAGATACCAAGATAAACAAAACCAACGGCGCCGAGCTGGGACTTCGTGTAAGAGTCGTGCCATGTGGGTCTTCTCGCCGTCGATGTCGGGCTATGCAAGCGCTGATCTTCATGAGCAAAACAAAACGATCCAGCTTCGGGACCGGACCCACGTCAGGTCGGAGATCGTTTGTGCTTCCTCAAGTAGGAGATCCGAAGTAACTTGTAGCTGTACGGGTCTTGGGTGACGCGTGCGACAGGCAGTCTTGTGGCTTACTAGAACGCCCCCACTCTGCCTAACCTCCATCACTGGTGCCTGGTGCTATTAAACAGCTCCAGAACCGTGGGCTGGCAGCCCACTGACAACGGAAGTACCTGCTATGCTGACCCTGACACGGGTGTCGAGGGTGAAATCACAGGAGCGTTCACTGAGTGTATAGCATGCGATTGATTGCTCTAGAAAAACATGTAAAATATGCGCCAAGTAAAACAACACATGCTCAATTGACAGGCTTGCCCGGTCTATTCTTCCGTCCCCCACGATTTATCAACTCCCCGCATTAGGGCCGAAGTCGTGCAACCCAGCGTCCGCTGCTGCCGATGCGGTGTCCACCTCCGCCACATGCGCATTGGGGGGGGGAGCCGGCTCCCCAGCTGGCTCGCGCGCCATCGCCGGAATCAGGATGACCTCGCCCTTGTATTCCAGCCGGAGTGTCTGTAGCGTCCTGAACCCGCGGGCGGTATACAGCGGTGCACCCGCAGACGACGCCTCGAGGTACAAAGGCACGTGCGCGGCGTCCGCGAGGTCGGAGCAATGTACGAGCAGTGCGGAGCCGACGCCGCGCCGTTGAATGTGCGGATGCACGAATACCATACGACTGGATGGAAATGGGAATTGAAGTCGTTCAGCATCCTTTCTGTTGCGTGGATTTACAAAGAGAGAGAAGGTGGAGGGATATACGTACAGAATGTAGCAGTCCCGTTCGCGCATGAACTCCCTCCGGCCCTTCTGGAACGCCTCATCTGCCAAACTCCTGAAAACGAAGTCCACACCGCTTGGTGCACTCCATAATTTATCCTGCACGACGTCCACAGAGGGGTACACATAGTCGGCTAGCGCCCTCTCCGTCCACTTCCTGTTCGCCCGCACGGTCTCTTTCGCCGCGCGTGGAGGCTCGAGCACCGCCATCCCTGCGACACGCACATTGCCGTCGTCATCAGGGGCAAACGCGGTGAAGAGCAGCAGGCCGTCACGCAGCTCGCGCGTGTGGCGACGGATAGCTGCAGTATAGTCCGGCCAGAGTCGTGGATGCACGCCGGCTCGCGCAAGGGGGGCGCGGAAGGGGCAGAGGATGTGCGGAAAACGGTCGTAAGGCGGGAATGCACCTGAAAATGCGAGAAGCTCGCATTCGGCGGCCGCAGGGAGGTCCGCGAGCGTTGTCGGCGCGATAGAGACAGACGTGCGTAGTGTGCTTAAGGATGAGGAGGCCATGCGAGTCGGATTATTTTCGAGGTAGGAGACGGCTTCACGGAATCGACTGTTATCTTTAAAGAGTTGAGTCAAAACGGCACCGGAAAAAGTTGCGACTCGATGCAGGTCGCCAAATTATACACGCCGGTGCATTGCAGATGGGCGCTGTTTGATCCGTAAGATCAGGATTCAGGACTGAATGGCCAGAAAGCAGCTAACAGACAATTTCTGGTCTCTCCTTTGACGATGGAGCCGGTAGAAACTTCAAAGGGCCGCATTGCTCTTGAATGATACAAGCAAAGCGCTCCGGGACACTGTGAAGGATGTTACTTTGCGAATGATTCCGTACCCCATATGGAGTAGGGCTCTCACGATCAAGGACATCACGTTCTGGTGTACTGATTCTGAAGGTCTCTTCCCCATTCGGACTCCTGATTATGATTAGCATGTATGCTGGCAGCTGCTCTCGTCCTTGCTCTTACTGTTTTTACACAACATTCGTAGAGAGAAATATTTGTACACCATGAAAAAGTTCCCCAATTTAAATCTTTTATTTATATTTATCACTTTCACGCACCGCATTTCTCCGCCACGAGCTGTAAGAATGCGTCTGGATCGTCCCAGTGCCACTTCGTTCGGGGACCGGGAGAGCCGAGTGAGAAAGTTGATTAGTATTTCAATAATCGACTAAATTATACTACGGTGCACTCACGAAGTGGTTTCCGCCTTCGACGCAGGCAAACTCCACAGGTCTACCAGCGCCTCTGCGTCCGATGTCCTCCTCAAGCATCCACTTTCCCCACTGCACTGTCCAGATCGAACGAGTTCCGTATATTTCGACAACGCGGAGATCAGGCAGCTGTAACCCAAAATCTGGCGCAGGTCCAAGGAAGAAGGCGCCACTGAGCTGCTCGTAGAGCGTATCCGCATGCACGATACCGTAGTAGGCACCCTCGGAGCGCTCTGCAGGAAGCGGGTCAACGCTCGCGGCGAAGGCCACGGGGTCTATGTTCTGATGCGAGGGCTGCTTGTAGTCGGCTGTATCGGCAGGTGTGGGTGTCCGGAGAATCAGTCCGGAGAGGAAATGCTCGGACGAGGGGTCGGCAGTGACGCTTGTATATGGGTGCACAAAATACGACGAGAGCCAGGCAGTGAATACTGCACTGCGCTGCGAAACTGGAATGTCCGAATCGTGGAGCGGATGGTAGCCCCCGTCCGGGTAGGGATAACCAAGGATGGCGCATGCCGATTCTAATGAAGCAAGGTCATGATGTTTGATACTGAGTTGTGTGATGAGAGCTGACCATAAATGAAGAAGGTCTTGAGATGTGGCTCGAGCTTCTTGATAATATCTTCAGGAAAGCTGGGCAAATGACGCAGGAAGGCGAGTGTCGTGACTGTGCCGAGCGACCAGCCCGCAAGCGCCAGACGGCCCTCGGGGATCTTCAGTTCATCAATAACCCAGACAAGGAAGTGCGCGATCTCAAGCCCGCGTGCACGTAGGAACAGCTTGTGGCTGTCGCTGGCGTTTTTGTCGTGGAGCAGGGCGAGCTCAGCGGGAGCGAGCAGTGTCGAGCCGACATAGTCCCTGCGGTTGAGCGCGATAATTCGGACGCCATGGTTACTCGAGCGCTCTATCACTCTAGAGAAGCTCTCTAAGTGCGGGGGCCGGTAGACAACCCCCCGTCACGATGGGAGGAACGAGATTGTTACCGTGCAGTTAAAATAAAGAAACTAGCGCCGGGCTTACGGGCTGTGTACGAGTGGCCATGGACTACGACGAGGGTGGTGTATGAGTTTGATTCTGGCGGACCAGAGTCGATATATGCAAGCCTTGTCCCGAGTTCATCGACGGGTGCACTCTGCATGGTGGTAGCGGGGCGGTAGGATCGACGTGGTGGCGCGGTACAAGGGCGCGTTACCTAATGCACTCCTGTTTTGGGACAGGAGCCACATCCGCCCCGGATGACTAAGCAGTCCTTTTCCGAACGTGGCTCCGCGCCATCTTAAAAGGCATTGCGAGCGCTGCGGGTTCGAGTTCTCCACCATCTCGCCCAACCACCCCTGTGTTATTTTCAATATTTTCAACCCCGTTAGCACGCTCGAGCTGCTCTTGTAATGTCTCCTAACAACGCCCATGGTGCGTGCGTTTCTCTTTGTCGCGGGCAGTGCCTGGACCGGAAACTGATTTTGTCTCGCTTGCCTGTGCATGCACACGCAGCTGCCTCCGCATCCGTTTCATCGCAGAACAGCATCCAGCCCTCTCCCCTTCCTGCGCACCCACCCTCGTCTGCTTCCCCCCACAACCCCCCCGCGACGAGCCCCCAGACGCTCGATATCAGACACATCGCCTCCATCCCCAACCTCGCCCCTCCAATGAAAGAAAGGACCGTCTCTGCGTCGACCGACAAGTCTGTGCGCGCCGCCACGAACTTCATGTCCGCTTCTCCACCCTCTCATCGTCTGGGCTCGCGCTCGCCGGCGTCCATCCCGTCGTCGCCAACCTCTGTGTGAGTTTTTGCTCGATTTTTTCCCCTTTTGCCGTGGTCCTTGTCGTTCGGAGCTAGAGGGTGGCCTGAGGTGCCACACGTTTGCTGGTCGAGCTTTTTGAAGGTCTGGGGTCGGGCGACGGGGATGTTAATCTTGGTGGCCTTTTTTTGTTGTGATGCATTTTGGCATTTTGACCCCTAACCTGGGCTGCGACGGGCAACGGGTTCCGCTTTCGCATCATCGAGCCTTTCTTTGCAATAAAATTTACTGATTTGTTTATATCCAGACACTCCTCGTCATCAGCTATTTTTGAACGTGACATCGAACCGCCTCCGTCGCATCTTTTGCCTCACCCGCATCCTTCCAACCCGCATCGCACGCCACGTTCAAAGATGACCGAACCTATAGAGGCTAGCGTGCCTTCCGTCCTCGACAGTGCCGCTGAGTTGCTCGCCACGACAGACGAATTCGAGGAGATGCAGGTAGCTGTTGAAGCGCCCGCGACGAGTGCGAGCCGCGCGGCCAGTGGGGTTGGGAGTCCCACTGGGCGCGGAAGTAGGAGTCCAAGCCCGACCAGCGCAGGTGGTCGTAATCGCACGAGCATGCTGCTGAACCTCCCGAGCCCCGCGCAGTCTTCCGTCGTCTCAGTCCCGATCTCGCCTGCGTCGGCATCGTCCGGTCGTGGAGGAAACTCACCGCTTTCCGGGTCGCCATCCAAGGTGCCTCCGCCGTTGGTCACTAACTTCTCTGGGTCATCGGGCATTGGCGAGAATGCGATCCCAGGCAGATTCTCTCCGATTGCTACAGCGGCGGCTGTACTAGCGGGGACAAGTCCATCGTCCGTCACCAGTGGGCCGACGCAGTACGAGAGCGCCTCAAGCTCACCCAAGACGACAACTCTCGAGCACCCACCTAATCCTCTTCCACCCTCGCCCACTACACCGACGGCAACGAGTATGCTCTCAAATCAGCGCACTTCTCCGCAGCAGCCTTCTAGTCCTGCGCGTGTCCCACACGGCTCTCTTCCCTCGCAGTTGGCATATCAGGCCCAAAATAGTGCGCAGCTCTCGTCTCATCCGCCTTCCCCGTCAAATGCAGGGTACAAGAGGTTGTCTTTCATATCTTACAACGATATGCTTGCGAGCACGCCTGTGTCCACGCTCCCGCTCTCGTCGCTCACGAGCCCGTGCAACGCCGACCCGCCGCCACACATTCCGAGTGTCTCCTTATCTGTCGGAGCGGTCAGTGCCGGCGGAAACGTGGGCAGCCGCAGTGTCAGCACCGCCGCGAGCATTGCAGGCAGCGCACGCAATTCGCTCATAATTGACGGCATGCTAAATCTCGGATCTGCAGCGGATGTAAAGGAGCCGTCTGGTGGAGTCGGTGACGACCTTGGTGGTGAATGGGAGCGCGAAGGCCTAGGCCGCGGGCTTGAAGAGCGCTTGGAGGCGCTTATGGCAGTGGGTCCCGGGAAGGCGTAAACGGTCCTTCCGGCTCGCATGCCACTCCCGTTCCCTTCAAGCAATCATGGGCGCGAATTTATCGCAATGTAATGGTGGTCGTTCGTGGACACATATGTGGACCCTGTTCTGTTTCTCTCGATTTGTTCTTCTGGGTGTAAGCGTCTGCTCCTACTGTCGCGCTGTTTCTCTTCTTTTCGTCCCTACGCTACAGTTATAACCTAATGCACCGTGCCTTATCTCGTTCTACCTTCCCAGCGCCCTCCCCGATTTTTTCTTTTCTTTTTCCGAGCCATTTGTGTCGGACAGGTCTTGCGTTCTCGCATCGCACTGACTTTGTGCTTCTGCCTCCCTTTTTCTTTTCCCGGCCTCGCGTAAATAACTTTAACATTAACGATTGCAACGGCCCTTCTCCCCTACCTATTTTCTATTCTCCGCGCCCCGTTCTACTTCCCGTTCCCGGTTATCACTATATATTCATACCATACCATACCAATCATGCCAAACCCGCTGTCACCCACTGTCCTCTGTTTTTCTCCTCAGACTCAGACCTCAGGCTCCGAGGTCTCCGCTACCCTATCTCTATCTCTACCCCTATCATCATCACCTGCCAACCCTTACCGCCCAGTTCTGTTTTGCGTACGTACGTAGAACGTTGTGTTGCCCCGTCTAGTATATTCGTGCTGAAGATACCAAAGAAACAAAAATCGTGTACAACAAAAACAAAAATGTCCTTTTCGTTATCTGAGTCTCCCGCCCCTGTCATGTGATGCGTTACTCGAGTTGAAATGAGGAATCAAGATGGAGATGGAGATGTGCGTAGTACGGTAACGAAGATGGACTCTATTACGGCCGGACAGATCTGTTCCTTTGTGCAAAGGGGGGCCTGGGATCTGGATTCTGGATTCTGGGTTCTGGATGGCGCAGATAGACGCCCTCGCCCTCGCTTTCGCCCTTGCTCGTCCCTCGAGATCCCACACACTGCAACGTCTGACTGCGACCGCGAGTAGTACGACTTGGGGCTGCCTCGAACTGGTGCGACTCCATGCAGACCGTCCGCCTTGACGACTGCGGGCCGCCGGGCGGCGTCGACTTTGCGTACATCGACTCTGGCGCGCCTCTGAATAGCAGCGACTATACGACGGTCGTTTGTGTGCATGGACATTCGTATCATGCCCGTGAGTGACCTTTGCACCATCAGCACAGCGGCAGCGGCGGCATCATCATCATCATCATCATCATCATCATCATCCAACCAAAATACAATACTGATTTCCCCCTCCCCCACTCGCGGAGAACAGAAACCTTCGCGCGCCTCCTCCCGCTAGGCGCACAGCACAACCTCCGGATCCTCGCGCTCAACCGACGGGACTACGTCGGCTCCACGCCGTACACCCCCGCCGAGCTCGCCGCGCTCGCGTCAGACTCTGCGCCAGTGCATGCGGCGTTTCTGCGTGCGCGGGCGCTTGAGGTCGCGAGGTTCCTTGTGTGGGCTGTGAGTGTGCTGGGGATTCCGCGTGCGGGCGCGGGCAAGGATAAGGATAAGGATAAGGATGGTGGGGATGGAAGGAGGGGAGGAGGAGGACTGGCGTTGCTTGGCTGGTCACTCGGGAACGTCACGACGCTCGCGTTCCTCGGCCACCTTGCTGCGCTCCCGCCTGACGTGCGCGCGGCGCTCGAGCCGTATTTACGGTGGTTCTTCATCTACGGTTCGTCGCCTTTTGATTACGACGATAATATTAATATATACGACCTTCACTAAATCTTCCTCTCTCCCCCCCTCCCGGCGCGTGCAGAATCGACATCGGGGTTCATAGGCTACGCGCCTCCGCCGGGCGCGTACCACCCAGTGTGGGACCCGGACGTCCCGGGCCCTCTGAAGGCAGCCGCCACCGACGCGTGGTTCACGGCGTACTTCTCGCACCCGTATTTCTTGTCGCCGCTTGCGCCTCTCGACTCGAACTCGAACGCAACCGTGAAGTTGCGCACGAATGCGATTCGGGAAAGGGAGAAGAAGGGGAACAGATATGAAGAGGAGCGGAAGAGGACGAAGACGCTGGCGCTGACGATGGACGCGTTTGAGCTGCGTACGCCCGCGCCGGCGCTGCGTCCTGGTGTACCGAACCCGACGAGCACTGATGTGGATTGCTTGGACTTGGTGCCGGGTATGCGGTCTGAGTATGCGTTTTATGGGTGTGTGGCGGAGACGACGTTATATACGCAGTTCGAGGCGGGGCTCTCGTTTGCTTCCGCTCCCCTCGCACCTGCTTTGAACGGCTACAAAAGAAATGGGAAAGACAGAAGAGATGGAAGAGAAGAGCTGCCGCTACCGGAGCTGCGCGTGACGCTGGCGTACGGGACGCGCACGGTGTGGGACGTCGTGTGGGGAGCGTGGGCGATCGAGCAGGATGTTGCGCGGTGGAGGAAGGAAGGGCGCGCGGTGCGCCCGCTTGACGTCGTTGCTATCGAGGGCGCGAACCATTTCGTGAGTTTTTCTCCGTTTGTTTCGTCGTTTTGACGCTTGAACTTTTTTTATCTTTGGTACGCAGGCGATCTGGGATGACCCTGCGCTGTTTATGCAGACGCTTGCGGAGTGCGTGAAGTCGTGACCACCGACGATTGTGTATGAGTTCGTATATGCATGTACTTGGTTCAGGACATTTCTTCACGACCGCCATCTCCTTCTCCATCTATTTAGTGCGTTTTCCTTCGCATTTTTTCTTGAGACTCGCAGCTCTGCTCTGTGTGTATTTGTACATGTATCTGACAGCAGTCTCGCTGGGATGTAAGAATTAATAGGAGCTTCTGTACATCTATCTGATTACCTGTCTATCATCCTCGGAACCAGATCGACTCGGAATTCAAGTTTCAGCGCCATGCTTGTATGTAGGTTTATCCGTAGTTATCGGGGAGCCCGGTGGAGTAAATGGCACCAGCCAAGAGTTGGAGACTTCCAACCGACAACCCCGCATGTGTACGTACTTGGCCGAGTGGATCTTTTTTTTTTTCCGCGAGAAGACGGTGGGTGATGAGATAGAGTTCTAGTCACGGGTGCCATGATGGGGTCGGGGATTAGAAGTGTCCAGATAAGATGATCAAGGAAGGGATTGTGTAAATCTTTGCGCGACAACTAATCCCCCGCTGCTTTACCCAAGCAACGCACAGGCTCACTGATCCGTTAAGTAATACACTCGACCCGGCCAGGGCTGCGTTAACAGAGGCCCGTTAGCTATACAGGACAAATAGTAATTCAATTGGATTTACGCTCAGAATTACCAAACGCGTCGAGATCGCCCCCGTCGGACTCCGACTCGGCTTTCGCATTTTCAAGCCTTTGGCCGGTGCATAAACGTCAGCTCGACGGCCGTCCCGCCGCTCATTCATCATCGTCCATGTATTTATCTCCTAAAACTCCTCCGCTCTGACTTCAAGCCCAACCATGGCCATGCGCACCGCGCCCACCCTCATCCTCGCACGCGGAGCGCTGCGTCCCCCGACTCTGGCTTCGCGGCAGCGCCGCCGCTGGCTATTCACCGCCGTCAAGGAAGCTCTAAAAGGGAGCACGAGCATCGTCGGCACAGTACCCTACCACACCTCCTACACGCTCCTGCGGCACCCCCATCCGCCCTCCGCGTACCCCGCCAAGCTCGACGCGCGCTTCTCCCCGCTCTACCGCGACCTCACGCTCCAGGCGAAGATGCGTGGCGCCGGGGGGCTCGTTAATTTCTGGTGGGACCCTGAGGCTGAGGAAGCCGATGGCGACGAGCCTGCGTTTGCGCGGGAGGGGGAGGGGGAGGGTGGGGCGGAGGTGGGGACGTTGGGGGAGGATTATCCGGTTACGGTCTTTGGTGCGCCTGGCGTGGAGGTGGACGAGACGGAGTTGATGCAGGAGCGGGAGCGGGGGCAGGGACAGGACGGCGCGTTACTCCTTGTGTGTACGCATGGCGCGCGCGATTGTCGATGTGGAGACACCGGCGGGGCGCTCGTTCGCGCGCTGAGGGAGGAGCTCGCTGCGCGCCGGAGGGACGATAGTAAGAGCGGAGAGCATGACGTATGGAGTAAGGTCCGTGTGGGCGAAATCGCCCACGTCGGGGGACACAAGTGCGTGAATATTCCCCTTCTTTTTTACCGCTCTTTTACTCCCCCCCGCGTCTGACTTTTACGTTTCCACCCCTCGTGAAGATACGCAGCGAACCTCCTTGCGTTCCCCTCCGGAGACTGGTTCGTACATGTATCTCTCCCGTTTTGTTCTTTTTGACTTACTTTCATTCTAATTCCCCCCACCTTGAAGGCTCGGAAACCTCACCCCGTCACACGCGTCTCTCGTTCTCGACGCCGTCGCTGCACAGCTACACGTCCGACTTACCACGACGGCGCCGGCGGCGGGGGGCACCTCGCAACCCACCTCGCTCGCCCCGCTGATCGCCGACCCGACGCTCTGGCGCGGGCGTATGGGCTTGACGAAGGAGGAGCAGATACGTCTGCTGGACGCACATGCATAGAGCCCCTGCGCGCAGTACGGCAGGCGTAAGTCGGCTGCACGTATCTCGTGCCCGGGAGTTTGTGAATATGAAGCACCCTCCCCAGGTCGAGAAAGGCGGGACGGGAAAGACTCAGACGATGGTCTAGGAGCTGTGTCTCTGACGGCGCTGGTGTTGTGGCAGTTTAGATGGATTATTACACGCCAGATGTAGAGGTTTATGTTAGAGGTTAAGTCTACCTTGGAATTTTCTAACTTTATGAAATATTCTACTCGGCATTTGCATCTGTGGAGACAGTATTATGGAGGGTGGCAATTCAGAGTGTCTGTGGCGGGTCGCTATCCGAGATTCTGAGTTCGCCTTCAGGAAGACCTTGTCCGATTTACCCCCCTCCCCATCCTCAGCCTTGATGGGACAATCAGAGCGCATTGAATTCCGCATTTACAAATACCGGAGTCTCGGATAACCTTAACGTCCTATGAAGATGATATTACGGAAACTAGCAATCCAGACTCCAGAGCGCCTATGACGGCTCGCTGTCCAAGTTTGTCTTGAGGAAAACCAGCCAGTCTTTTCCGATTTACTGCCCCTGTCTAGATGGGACAGACCGAGTATGTCGAATCCCACTCTGCAAATACATCGGAATTCTCAGATAACTTCAACGCCGTCCCGATAAAAGACGTCCGATTTATCCATAGTGCACGCATTGATTGATTTTTTGATTTTTCACTGGAGCCGAGGTTACCTGGTATTGCCTTACGCCCACTTACGGTCGGGAGTCACCGGAAAACAATGTGAATAGTTTCGTAAGGTGTATGTTGCCGTCCGGACATTCTCCTCAGCTAAGTCTTGATATGTTCTCGGTTTAGAGGCAAGCTCCGTCTCAGATCATAGATGTGACTCTGCAAGAAGAGGCGTACGAGATGGGTAGATCCGGCAGATGTTCTTCATTCATTAGTGGCCCGGGCGAGTCCAGAGTGCAAAGGTGGTTTTCCCTTTGTGCGTTAATTGTTCAAAGCCCACTAGCCATCTTATAGTTGTAAGCCTTTTTCTTGATACTTTGCCTATTGCCCTATTCCATGCGGACTGCGATGATGGATTGGACGAGGCTGGCCTTTCTGGTCGTGAGTTAACGCCTTTTCTGGTTTCTCTCGCTCGCGCCTATCCAGGTGAGACTAGCGCGTGAGAATCTTGGCAGTGAGCAAGATTCAGGGTTTGTTTGGATCAGAGCGCTTCATTTTCCGATAGATAAAATGGGTCTAGAACTGAAAAAAATGGCCAAATAATAGGTTATTAGGGGACATAGGATCCAAAGATACACGCCAGACCGGAGGAGGTAAACAGGAGAAAAATAGGGAACAGTGAAAAGGAAAGAAGGGAAATGGAGTCGACCCAATACGTGGAATGCTCAGCCCCATGCAGCGGTTGTACTGCAGATTTTTAATCACAGGTTAGATAGTGATTAGGACGATAGAAGATGAACAGGATGTACCTATAGTTGACTATTAGGTGACCGTCCGTTTGGAAAGACTGCTCAGTGGGAGGGATAGTCGTAGGTAATGAGTACGTATGTCTGGTAAAGAACCTCAACGAATAGGCGTACCTTAAAGAGGTTAGAGACAGTGTCATCTGGCGCGGGTGAGAAGGCGAGATTTATGTATGTGAACTGTGCGAATTTGTCAGCCAGGAGTGAACTGAGGAAGCATTCGAAGAAAAGCGCGAATCAGGTCGCTGAGCGGTCCGTCCCCTGTCTTACGAAATACAAACTCGACGGGAATCATCGCGCACACCCCAGCCGCGAACCTCCCATGTGAAAGGCAAGAAAGAAGCCACAGAAAACCACACTTACCAGTGCGTCACCGCTCTTCCACCCGAGCTCTTTCCGCAGGAATTGGATGACGGTCTGGAATCGATTTGACGCGGTGATCTTGTAGAAGTTCTGCTTCATGATGGGGGCATTTCCAACGGCCTTGAAGCGCACGACGACTACGAGAAGGGTGGAAAGTCAGCGGTTATGAGATGAGTACGTTCGATCAATAAGAACGCCAGAGACGGAGACGCAACACTGCGCGCACCTTTCGATATGTCCCGTGCCTTGTACGTTTCGAGCGCAGAGAGCGCAGCGGCGCTCGGGCCCGCGTCGTTCGACGCGGCATCTGTCATCCCTGCGACCATTGCGCCTATGTTCATTGCTGGTCCGCGCCCGCTATCGCGCGACGTGGACGCCGAAAGCGGTGTGCCGGTGCGCAACATCGTTGGGTCGGTTCGGGCTGAGTCTTCTCAGTTGAAGTATTAATCGGTGATAGACGTGGTAAAGGCGTTGAGGAGAGTCTACCGCATCGACTCGGCGGCGTAGCCCGGGGTCGTTTTTCGCGATGTCGAGGACGTGCACTCGAGGCGTCTGGGCGTCTGCGACGGGGTCGGCAGCAGCCGCGGAACGGGCGGTTAAGATGCCGCCGGCTGGGCCCGACGCGACTGCACAGCAGAGTGGCCGCATAGAGCCGCATATAACTGCTTCAAGTTCTACATCGATCGCTGGATCTCGCTATCACTTGTCTACCAGTCTCCGCGACAAACTTTTCAATTGCCTACCCTTTTCCCTTCCATACGATCATGTCAGGACGCACATTCTATGTCGGGGGAAACTTCAAGTTGAACCCTACCACGCAGGCCGAGTCGGACGCCATTGTGCAAAATATTGCCACCGTTACTACCAGCAATGGTACGTAGGGCGTGCTTTCAGCCCTCCCATTTTGTTCCCCGTAAAGATACACATGTAATGTATGGCTCACGACCTTTGGGGAGTGCAGAGGTGGTCGTAGCGCCATCCCCTTTGCATGTGCGCTCCGCTGCGACGATCTTGGCGGGGAGCCAGAAAAGTAACATTACGGTCGCCGCACAAAACTCATCCTCGGAGGCCTCAGGCGCGTTCACCGGAGAGATAAGGTGTGTAGTATTAGCCGTCATTTTTAGCCTGCAACTTACTCACTGGTATCCCTCTCTTTTGTAGCCCCGCACAGATCAAAGACGCGGGTGCCTTTACCGTAATCCTCGGTGAGTTCCCTCACTTTTACTTCCGGCCTATTCTGTTTTCTTTTTATTAACTTGGTGAGCCGCCAGGCCACTCCGAGCGTCGTACCCACTTCTTCGAAACGTCCGAAATAGTTGCAAAAAAAGCAAGGCTGGTGATAGACACCGGCCTGAAGGTCATTCTCTGCGTCGGCGAGACACAAAAGCAGCGCGACGACGGCACGACCATTGCCGTCATCAAAGAACAGCTCGATCCTGTCATTAAGCTACTCAAACCCGAAGAGTGGAGGTACGAGCGCTTTCCCAACAAATATGGAAAAACGAACTCTTCTAACTCTCATACGCCTTGTACAGTCCGAATGTGGTTATCGCGTATGAGCCTGTGTGGGCGATCGGGACGGGACTAGTCGCAACCTCAGCTCAGGCACAAGATGTGCATGCTGCCATTCGCGAATATCTCTCGGGTTCAGTCTCTACGGATACCGCCGATCGTACTCGCATTATCTACGGTGGGAGCGTTACCGCAGCAAACTGCCACGACCTCGGTAAGCCAACATCCCTCTCGCCATCATTTATGCCCCTTTTATCGCGCTCCATCTCTCTCCAAATTTGATCCTGTTCCCCTCTCCAGCCATACAGCGCGACATCGACGGCTTCCTCGTCGGCGGTGCCTCGCTCAAGCCGGGATTCGCACAGATTATAAACTGTAATAACGCAAATTAAGTATGGCCGCACAGAGCTCGCGCGGAAGATGTGAGCGGTGACAAAAGAATATGAAGGAACAGGTTCTGGATTATCGCATCGTGATGTACTAACAGTGAAGACTGCTATGTGAAATGTCAATTCTTGCATATAACCAGGTGTGCCGTCCAGGGACTTCCAATTCCTTAGGCGCATGGTATCACAAAAGATGTGGTTGTATATTCAAAACAGTAAGTTATGGCCATCAGAGTATGTAAGTCCCAAATTATCTAAAACATTAAAAGAAAAAGTGCTCGGATGTCTAGCTTTGCTCGAGCGAAAAAAAAATACAAATGTGATTTTATGACGCGACCTTGCTCCCGTATATTTGAGTTTAAAAATGCTCAGGTTGGTATTGCCTCCGGAACTTCGCCACGGATGCGCAGGATGTCCAGCCTTGTCAACCCTGCCTCATCACACAATGAGCGGAAGATCGAGTCTTCCTTATCGAACAGGTTCAGTGGCGTGTCGAATTCCGCAACGACGCCACTGTCCATGACGAGCACACGGTCGTAATACACTAACAAAGGCACGTTTGGGCAATTGAAAACGGGAAGGTTTACTTGGAGAAAATTCCCGGGACGTACCGATAGTGTTCAGACGATGGGCAATACACAGCAGCGTGCACTCGGAGAACTCCGTCTTGATCGTCCGCTGTATCTTCGCATCGGTTTCGACGTCGACACTACTGGTCGCCTCATCCAGTACGATAATGCAACTGTTCTTGAGCAGAGCGCGACAGAGCGCGAGGAGCTGCTTTTCACCCGCGCTGAAGTTCGATCCTGGTAGCAGCACGAGTGTCAGAATTTCAAATCAGTAATAAAGGATTAGAGAGTGTGAAACAGACCTTCGTCACCCACGGCGGAGTCCAGACTGAATTTGGCTTCGGCGACTGGGTCCACTGGCGCCCCGTTGGGGGGCAAAAGCCATGTCCGACGGAGCGCAGATATAATCTCCGCGTCGGTGCGCGAATTCTGAGGATCACTACAGCGCATGATGAGTACACAAGCTCAAGCGAACCGGATAGATAAGCGAGAGCATGAAGGCACTCACAGGTTCTCTCGCAGTGTACCCAGGAACAGCGTGCTGTCTTGTGGCACCAACGCCAGCTTTTGGCGCAAAACATCAAGATTGACGTCTTGAATGTTAACTCCGTCGATTTTAATAGCCCCATCACGAAGCTCGACCATCCTGGGGGTTCCGCAATTTAAAATAAAATTCAACTGTTAGCGGGAAGGAAGCACACCTAAAAAGCGCTTGCAGCAGCGAGCTCTTTCCTTCAGAACCCATTAGGAACGATAGACTTTTCATATATAATAACACTACTCACCAGCTCCGGTCCTTCCGACTATGCCGATCTACGCAGTTGAATTATCTGGTCAGAAACGGAAAAAGATAGTGTTGGGAATCTACCAACCTTTTCACCGGCGTTCACCTCGAAGCTGACGCCCTTCAGGACGGAAGGAAGCCCCTCACGATAAGCAAGGTCCACGTCCTCGAATTTCACGCCACCTTTCTCGGGCCATGACGGCGGAGGCTCCTTAGAAGACGGTGGTAGGCCTTCGGAAGGGAGTTCCGTGTAGACAAGGACACGCTCCACTGCATTCATGTTTTGTTCGTTCAGTGCATATTGCGCGACCATTTGTGCTGTGGAGGGAAGAAATAGAGAGTTAATCCAAGATGAAACAGCGGGTTCAAGCGGTCCACGCACAGAAAACCTGGGTAACTGTGACGACATTTTGTCAAAACGAAGTACTGAGAATGATAACAAAAACCGAACGTACTGCTTAGGGAATAAGACAGGACAACACCAATCTTTGACGGATTGACCGTAGTCCTGAATCCCGCGGCGAACATCGCAATTCCGAGGATGAGTATGTTTCCAAACAAGTCCAGGCGGACGGAAAGCCACCGCTGGATGGAAACTGTCATATAGTATGCTCTGTTTTCGAGGTCGAGACCATGTTCCGCTGTGTCAGTGAATCTCCGCTATAAGACAACTATCAGTCCTCCAATGTATCTTCTGAGAGAACTAGCCGATTACCTGTGCGCGGTACGCCCGCACTGTCGAGAGCCCCGTCAACGTCTCCGAGTACGATGCATACAATGCCGAACGCATGAGAGAGTCGAGGCGTTTAGTCTCTACACTGCTCTTTCTGTAGTAGCTCGCGACTAGGTAGTAGAGGACTCCGAGAGGCGCGAATATGATCCCGAGGTAGGGGAAGGTATAGAACACTAGCGCGACCGTACCAATGACATTGCTGAATGTTGAGAGCAACTTAATTGAACAATCGGAGTGAGTAATGACCGGCAAATGCAGATCGTGTCTTTACCTGAAACATCGTCATAGACAATTGCGTATCCAAAGTGTCCTGGTCCTTGGAAAGACGAGACAGTATACGACCTGGAACACATACGTGACAGTTATAAGCATTCGCGCAAGATAATGAGGTTAAATCCTACCCATTGGCGTTGTGTCAAAGAAAGAAATAGGCGACCTCAACACGCCCCTCAGCGCAGCTTTGAACATGCGCAGACTCGCGTAAAGACCAATTAGACTACGTCATAAATGTTTAGCCTGTCTTAGACCGGGGGAGGCAGTATCACTCACCTGAATGTGAAGCTCACAACGAAAGAGAAAAACGCTTGCGCGACGCCCAAAGCCGCATAGACGCCCATGTAGTCCCCTTCGGAGAACCCATGAATACTTGAGGCAGTCCAAAACCCAAGGAAAAGATTGTTCCCAACTAATTTGAAAATCAGCCAACAAACTTAAAAACAGGAATACAACGGAAGGACAAACCGGACGCTCCCTGCATCAGAGTCAACAACAGAACGATCGCCGGAGCCCATAATATGCTACCCGCGTATTGCAAGAATTTGCTGTAGGTAGACAACGGTACGGCACCCCTATTGCGCTCTTCCTCTGACATAAGCTGGGACTTTTGCTTCATCCCGTCTGGCTTTTCCGCAGCGTTGGCCGGTGTGGGACCGGACTTGGACTCGGCCTTGGGGTTCTCCTCCTCGGTCTCCTCTTCTTCAAGTGCACCGAACTCCTCGACGAGCTTCGAAAAGGCCTTTCCGTCCTTCATGAGAGTCTATACACTCAGCGAGATCAGGCGCCCGCAACTAAAAAACATGAACAAAACCTACTTGGTACGTGCCCTCTTCCGTGATCGTGCCGCCTTCCATCATGTATATGTAGTCAGTCCGCGCGAGCACGTGCAGCGCGTGCGTCACAAGCACCCGCGTCTTACTCGCAAGCGGGCCACTCAAGAGGCAGTCCTCGAGTATCGCCTTCCCGACATGCGCGTCTACTGCGCTAAGGGGGTCGTCCAGGAGAACAATTTCGGAGTCGGAGTACGCGGCGCGGGCAAGCGAAACGCGTGCCTTGAAGATTAGAATAGTATTGAGATTAGGCACAGAATTCCTTGCTGATGCAACTTGACTGACCTTCTGGCCTCCACTGAGGTTGATGCCCTTCTCGCCGATCTCTGTCTGATCGCCGTTCGGGAGCATTTCAATGTCATGTTGAAGCGAGCAAGCGTGCACGACTTCTTCGAACCTCAAGAAGTAAAGAAATCACCTCAGACGCCATCTGTAAGGGAAAACAAGGAAAACTTACTTCTCGTCGTCATCATCGCGACCGAATAGTATGTTCTCCCGGAGCGTAACGTTCATGATCCACGGCTGCTGAGGAACATACGCGACAGATCCGCCAAAGACGACCTTCATAACCAGACGCACGACAGTAGACGCAAGGAGAACACGCGAGTCAGCGCGGGAACACAACAGGACAATATACGAGAATATACGTACATCTCCATCTGTCTTCCTCATCTCCCCAACAAGACTCTGCAAAAGCGAGCTCTTCCCGCTCCCAACACGCCCAACTATCGCGACGAACGCTCCCTTCGGGACACGCAGTTCCAGGCCGGTAAGCGCGAAGGGCTTCTCGTCGGCTTTCCCCGCTTCGACAATGTCCTTGACCGGGGTTGGGGATGGCACGTCCGCAGTAGTGCTTGAGCTTGAAGATACTACAGGTGGCGTCGAGATAGGCAGTACACTCTCGTCGTTTTTACCCTTCTTCGACCACCACCCCTTCCGCGTTACAGACTCGCTCGTCGCCGTACTCTCATTCTTCGCCTTCGCACCCGGTCCCCCTTCTGTCTTTCCTCTGCCTTTTCCAGAGCCCCCAGGCTTCACAGGCGCGTACTTGCCTCCCTCGAGCCGACCAACCGTCTCCCATGTAAAAGACCCCTCCGCGCGGATCGCCCACTTGTTTTCCGGGCTGGAGTCGACGACGTACGGCTCTTCGAGCTCTTCGGCAACCAGGAACGTGCCTATGCGCCCGAGAGCAACGACGGCATCCGAGCAACTCGTCAAAACCAGAGGGAAGAACGTCAACGGGGCACGGATGATCTGCAAGATGGGGAAAAGGTCCGCGTTAAAACCGCTTAGGTCCGTAAAATCTGGACTGTAGTTAGGCCCTTGTACGTACATTGAAGAATTGTAGAGAACTGAAAATAATCGACGGGTTGAGGTTGTGTCCACTTAAAGCGTACGTGATCTTGCGGAACGTCAGCCATGGCCTACGTCATAAAATAAGGGTTTTTTCCACGTACGAACGAAAGTACAGAGGCAAGAATGGGGACAATCGTGACGACCGAAATCATCATTGCACGTGCAATACTAAATACAGTTTAAGCCCGTCGGCGATCAAAATATGAGCAACGAACAAAAAAAGCAAACACGAAAAGTGACGTTTGACGTACGCGATTTTCCGAATCTTCGCAATCTCTTTCTCCCTCAGTCCCCCGATACGATGTGCGTAGAAGGCCTCCCAGGCATAGAATTTGATCAGCCGTATGCCCTGCAGGACCTAGCATACATACAATATGTTAGTACTTTTGCTGTTTGGGGGGGGGGGGGATTTAATTTAATTCAATCCACACCTCAGTCGTTAACCTAACTCGGCGATCAGTGATCTGTACCCCTGATTTTCGGGCCGTAAACATCCTGCGCACAAGGAGGAATTGGAAAGGAAAGCCCAGAAGGAGCACCTGGGGTGGGTCGGTATGTAAGTAACGACCCCAAAGTGAACAGCAAAGATCAAGGAAATATCATACGCACTCCTAGTCCAACAAGCGCCGAGTATCCAAGCTACATTGACGTCATCGTTAAAATAGGATTCTCGACGAAGACCAGAAAAAAAGCGCCACTGCGTACGTTATTGATCAACAATGCAATTCCGATAACAATCTAAGACATGTCAGTTAGTCCCCTCCAATCTTCTCAAACATAGGACTTGGTAGAGTAGGACTCGCCTGTATGGGTCCGACCCATAAACTATCACGAAAGTGCATTCAATAACGCCCTTAGTTAAATTTTAAGTTATATGCGTACTTGTGGACGTATTGCGAGCAAAGATCGAGACGGGTAGCATCTAACGGGGGCGAGCATGTGTCATCAATACGAGGGCGCGGAACTACAAATCGTTCTTTTACGAGACAAAGCTTACCTGTCGATATCATCGTCGTGACCTGTCCCACGCTGTGCTTCGCGCGCGCGCGGCCTGAGAGGCGCAGCGACTTGCGGAAGATTGCGCCGATGACCTGAACGGGGGGGCGTCAAATAAACAAGTAAGTGAATGAATAGAAGGTTCCTGCACAGGAGAGAGCGCAGGAAACCGCCTGTACGTACCCCGGTCCGAACGGTCAAGCCGTTCGTCATGGTCACTAGCATCCGAGGATAACGGAAAGAATTTTTTTTAAATGAATAAAGTCATCCGTAGAAGCAAGTATTACGCGCAGAACGCACTCATCATAAAGTGGTTTGTCATCTGTTCAAGGCGCATCACGTTAGTAGGACGATGTCAGAAAGTGTACACGGTAAGTATATTAAGATATTGGTGCTTACGAGAGATGAGAGTTCTTCATGATCGTGGGTTCGTGCGGAAAAATAAGGTTAAAGTGGATGGAATGGAAAGTAGAACGACAATGACGCACCTTGCATCGCGAACAGAGCTACACCGAGGCCAATACCGTACCCAACGCTTCGTGGGCGGGGTGTGGCGCCTGAACAGTTTAAAAACGAGATAATTAGAATCATGGTGGATCGCCGAGGAAATTTAAAAAAATGCTATGACAACTATACGCACCGTCAGATTGTGCAAACGCGAAGGCCTCTGCGAGCCAGGCTAGTAGGAGCTTCGTGATCAGCGGCGTAGTCGTGTTCAGAGTATCTGCATAACGGAACACAAAACGGGGGAGAAACCGAATAATGAGTGAGGGGGGCGGGCGGGACAGGACAAAAGATGCACGCACCGGCGCACAGCTTCATCGAGCCTGCAACCCACCAGCGCCAGAAGAAGGCCGCATGGATGGCGGCGAGAAGCGGGTGCTTCGAGTATTTGACCTCCTTGCCGTCCGGTCCCGGCCTCGAGCGCTGCCGCAGGAACGCAGGTGGGGGCCGTGCTTTCCTTGCGCCCTTGCTCGCAGAGGCGTTAGACAGCTCAGGCATAGAGGAACCGCCGGCTTGACCGTCTTTCGCCTTCTCGAGGTCCTTCTCATTCTCCTCGACCTCATATCCGCCATTGTCCTCATCCCGCTTTTTCTCGTCCGCGTCACCTCCCGCGGTGGAGCCGCGGCGCTCACGGAATTGGACGGGTCTGTTTGAAGCAGGGACACGCACGTAGAAGTTGGCCTCGATGAGGCTCGCTAGCGCTGCGGTGCGGCGCTCCGCGGGGAGTGTCCACAAGTCTAACAGTAGCTAGTCAGCCCTTGTTTCCGACCGCACATGCAGTAGACAGATGTCCACGCACCATCTTTCTCTAACGGCCTGCTCGCTCCGACGCTGAGGATCGGCGAAAGCCAGTTGAATACGAGCTTGGACAGAAGGCTTTAACCAAGACCGAAGACTTCAGATCTAAAGGCAATAATCTGGTCAGACAGACGGGGACGTACGAGGCTTCTCTCTCTGGGACGATCTTGCCCTTTCCGAACGCAGGGAGCGCAGGCTCGCGCTTGAGGCTGAAAAGGCCGGCGACTCTGCCCTTCGGAGACATAGTGGGACGAACGAAGAGGTCGAAAGCAAGCCAAGCCGATGACGGTGGTCTTGAACCGCTGACCCCACCAAGTCAAGTGTTGCTGGTCAGAGACAAAAAAAGGTCAGCCACTAAACGCGTGCAGTGGGCTCGGTTCCACTGTAATATGACTCTTCAAGTCTCGGGAGTCGGAAGGGCCGGAAAGTGACGCGTCGCGGCCAGGCAAGAATTCCCCGTGTGCGCGCTTCTGCGATACATACGAGCAATTTATATAACGTCGTGCGCAGCAATCGTAATCTCGCGAGGACGAACTGCATGCGCATACGGAGAGGAACGCATGAACTGTGACTCCGCAAGGCCCAGACGGAAAGGACGACAGCCAATCGCGACACTCGCATTACTCAGCGCTGCCGTCGTCCCGCTTTAATTTTACTTTGTCAGTAGCGATCGACGGTCGCAATTAGCCGCAGAGATCATTTATGTAATCGATCAAGCCCGGGGGCCGCGTCCCGACGTCGAGCCGTCCTTTAAAATTCTATTGATTACATACTCATCGCTGTTTTTTCACTCTCGACTGACCGCACTTGTGTCCGTGCCGTCCTTTCAAACCCTATTGATTACTCATCGCTGTTTTCAGCCACAACCGACCGCACTTGTGTCCGTGCCTCCCTGTATACGTGGAAAGCACGGGAGCGGCCTCCGTCAGAAATATTGACATACTGACGCACTTTCTCGCGCGGGGCTTAACAGTATAGTACAGTTGAATTCTTAATTGATTTCTTAATGCAGCCTTTACTCTACACGCGCATATAGCCTGTAACAGTCCACAACATCAAAAAGACTTCCCACTTGTACACGGCATCCCAAAAGAATGCGCCTCAGCTACCAAGCCCACCACCTTCCGTCCTGCATATACAAAAAGGTCTGCGTTAAGAAAGGTATAGGCCCAATAGCATCCGCAGAGTCCGGGCGGGACTGGGTAGTCCCAAATGTCCAATAATGCAATAGGGCCTTCTTCAGGCAACCGGACGGGGTCCTAACCACCGGGGCCCCTTTCCACCGAGCGCGCTCGCAGTTCGGAGTCATCAACTCGTTAATGGGCGCCATCTGCTTATGGCTCGTACGTCATCGTCTCGCAGCATCACATCGGCCGCCAGCTGATGTACGGAGCGCGGTACACCCCGCTTGGTCGACAGGATCAGACAGCCGAGTGCAAGAGGGGTCAGACGCAGGAGTGCAAATACGCACGCTACGTACGCCGCATGCGTTGAGCATCGGAACGCAGTTATTCCCCGAAAAAAACGAGGACCCATCCAGGGAGAAGCACATTGCGCGTTTACCGCCTCACGCGCCTATCCGTCCCGCAACGGAGACCATACCTCCTCCGCGATCACCGCCGCCCTCGGAAACCTATCCTGCGCGCCCGGCCTAAGTACAAAGAACAAACCCCTCCACAGTCAGTAAGGAGCTCAAACAGGAAGAATGAAAGGCCGAGGATAGTACGCACCTCCTCAGCATATCGAGCATGGGTCGCATCTCGTCCATTGCGACCCCGTTTCGGATACACCGGCAGCCCACATTTCGGTGACTATACAGCGAAGCGTCCAGTGTATGGAGCGCGCGGCAGCGCGGGAGAAGTAGCGTCACGACGAGCCGCTCAGTGCCCTCGATGTCTGCAGCACCATCTGCACCCGCGTCAAGCGATTGCATTACGGCTTGTTCGATGAACACGACGAGCTCAGACCAGAAGCAGCTGTTGTCCCCATTTGCTATACGCCCCCATGACAGGAAGTTCAACGCACTGTACATGAAGCGTTTTGCCGCGAATGCGACTTGCGGATTCCTGTCGGGGTGACGTGAGATTTTAAATGGAATGGGGCACGGACGTCGTCCCTACCTGCAATACTCCAGCAGCTTGAGCATGACCAGTGAGTACTGCTCCCGGCGCATTGCTCTGTTGCACTGGACAAACGGGAGTTGAAGGACGTTGTCGACGACCTCGTTCAGCTGGTTCTGTTCTATGCACAACAACGCCTGTCTCGCAAGAAACACATTGTCCTTGTGCAGCTCGAGTTCCGCCTCCCAGTCCTCTGAATTGTCGCTGTTGATGGACGTCGACCGCATGACGTCGCGGATGCGGCTGAGCAGGGCTGGGTCGCGGAAGTACGGTCTGAAGCGCGGTTGCGCTGTGATTAGTTGTATGATTTGCTCGAGAGCACGCATACGCGTGAGCTGCGTGCTTGACCTGTTTAGCCCAGTAAGCACATCGCAATTCCGCTTACCTGAAGAAGAAAAGAGAAACGCACGCAGTGTAGCCCACCAACTTCTGGCAACACGCACGAAGCTTAGCCTCGTCATCATGGGCAACCTTCCACTCTACAAACTTGAACACCCTGTTCCTATGGTCATTCGGCTCCAATTCCGCGCCCAGAATCCTCGTCCCCACAAACGTCATGCGCGCAATCTGCTCCGCGACCGCGTCCGGGCCATGTCCATTCCTATGGGCGAGGCGGCCGACGGATGCCTCAAGCGCTCGCCCCCAGCGGGCGTACAGCAGCCCAAGCGTGCGGCCTGCGCCCGGTAGGTCGGACACCGTGAGCCCGGACTCGGATTCCTGTTGCGAACAGAGCGTGTAGAGCGACTCGGTATCTAGGCTCGGGTTATCATCGTCGTCGTCTTCCTGCAGTGTATGAGTATCTGCATCATTACTGCTCGTGCTGGCGCCGCTTCCATTGGTTGTGTACGTATTGCTGGAGGAGCCGGACGTGGTGCTGGCGGATACCGAGGAGGCCCGCGAGCGTCGCTGGAAGCTGGATACAGCGCTGACGAGCATGGTCTCTAAACGAGAGGACGAGAAGGAGAAAGGGGCTGATGCCGCAATTGTTCAGTGAGGTCATTTATATCTTACTACCGGCTCAGCCGTCTTGAACAGGCCATGAGAAGTAGAAGTCGTAGCAATCAATCAGGGGAGTCTTCTGAACTGCGTGATCGCTCGTATAAGAGAACATTGAAGCCAAAGTGAGCGAGGCACTGCAGTGCTAAATAAAATCAGTTCAGAGAACACAATAACGTAGTAAATTACCGCGACGGCGGTGGCGACGATGGGGGCGAAGGTAGACCTGGGGCCCGGCGCACCGACTGAGTCAGGAGTGCGGCGCGAAGCCGTCGGACAAACCCGGGACGCTAGTGGCTGCATTCGTTGCTACCAATCCACAACTTGGCGACCACCCCTTGGTAGGTAAATAGTGAGGCGAAAGCCTTACCGTGACTGTAGAACTCGCCGAGCTCGAAAGCCCTCACTCGAGCTCAGGAACGGTCGTTTCTTCTTGTTTTTTCCGGTTGAGACGTACTAGTTCCCGGACCAGATGATAAATTCAAGAACCCTAGCCATCTTACTACATCTGTGTTGCACAGGGCTGACTCAGTAATCAACTTCAGACACACGTATGGCAATGCTTGTACGAATTGAGGCGAGTAGGGATTCGCGCTTTCCGCAGCAAAGTTATTGTGTCTGACGCCTTCGTACGGTATCTCAGGTCATTATTTAGGTGTAAGCCAATGGCATCATTCACAACCGAGGCAATGCCGGAGTGACTCAATGTGGCTGGTCGCAGTATGCCGATGCATCCATTCATCTCTTTCAAATTTGTAGCAGATCCGGAAAGAAAACACAAATAAACAGGATATGACCCCAAAACACCAGTTTTAAACGCGAAGTCCAAAGCCAGAGCGGTGCTCGCCTACAAGAATCCAGCGATAATACCACCGTAGGCAAGCTTCTTTTTGAGGTTCTATACAAAAATAGCATTTGTTACTGCAGCGGAAAAGCAGAGGAGTTCCAAAAGAGCTTACCTGGTCCCAGGGACAGGCAGCACCTTGGCCGGGGAAAGACGCAGGAACCCACGAATACTGAAAATAGGATTTTCAATACAAGAGGCAGAACCGAATATATTCATGGCTTTACCTTGTCCGTGTAGTCCCAGATAGTCACGCCAATGCAGCCCGGGACGGCGTGGCATGCTGAGATGACGCTTTCGTAGTCCTTTGCCTGTTGCTCCAGTAAGGCCTCCGTCGCAGGGAGAGTCATGCGGATATCAAGCTCGGTTATCGCGACCTGAATTCAACAGAAGTTCAAACGTTCAACCAAAGCCTCATGGTATATAACACCACCAGGGTATATGCATACCTCGATGCCGAGCGCGACCATCGCCTCCATGTTCTGTTGAATAGTCGTCGGTACCTCTCCGACAATAAAGTGGCTCTGCAAGCCGACGCCGTTGATGGGCACGCCGTCTGCTTTGAGCTGCTTGACGAGGTTAATCATCGCGGTAGCCTTCGCACCTGCCCACAAACAGCTCTTTAGAAAGTCTATCTCGTTTCGAGGAATAGGACATGATCATACTTTCGCCTTCGATGTTGTAGTCGTTGATGTAGAGTTTCGCCTTTTTATCCGCGTTGTAGGCAGCTTTCAATGCAATGGGCACGAAGTCCTGCCCGAGCGTGTCGTAGAAGACGTCGGATCTCCATGTGCCGTCGTCATTGCTAATGACAAGGCGCAGCTACATTAAAAAAAGTATTGGGTGCTGTAAGAATGATCGGTGCTCACAAGGGCTCGTTGATCACGTCCCATGCATCTGAATCGAACGTTAGTTCATCACTCTAGGCAGTAACAGGAATTGCGTTCTAACATCTAGATATTTAATTCTCGTCAGAAATATGTCGCACATATTTAAGGGAATAAGTACACAGACATTTGACCAGACCAGTGACCAACGATCGTGCCGCAGTGATTCTCAACGATAGAGGTAAGCTCAGATGCGCTGAAGTTTCCGGCCGTCACCCAGCCAGGCAGCTGACTGTACCAGACACAATTGTGGCCTTCGAAAAAGTGTAGATAGTTAGGCGCCGTGAAACGGGTTTACAAGGCTGCAAAGACTGACCTCGTATAATTTGCCCGTTGCGGTGAGCGAGGTCGACGATCTGCTGACCACCAGTGAAGTTGAAAGTTCCCTGCTCTGGCTCAGTCGCGTCCTGAACACCGGAAAAAATTCGGAGCAAATGGTTAGCGAAGAGGATTTGCGTAACAGAGGCAGAGCGAAAAGGGAAACGAACCCATTTCATGCTGTTCCCCGGCGTGAGCTGACCGAACTCGAGTATGTCGCTCAAGATCTCGACATAGGGCTTGTCGGTGAGCTCAGGGTTGTCAGTCGCGGAGCCGAAATATTTCTTCCCGGAAAGTTTTGCAATGGCATCGAGCTGCGCGGACGCGAGCTGGGCCAGAGCCAAGAAAGACACGAGGTACGCCGACTTGAACATCTCAAATAGACTTCAGAGTGGAAAGAGCGTAGCGAGTAAGCCGAGAAGTTCGAAAGCCGCCAGTACTCCTTTATAAGATGGAGCCGGAGGTATATCGCTGATTTATTGCCAATCATGTCAGGCCGCCTACGGAACCCAGGTACTCGACGGACAGACATGTGAGTCCGTAGCCTCAACTCCAGGCCTCCGTCGCCTCGACGGACGAATAGGATTGGCAAGGCAATGCGAAGCGCTGGCTCGGGAATAGTGATAGTCCAGATACGGGAGCGGGCGGCCCGAAGGACAATCATTTCTCCTTCTAGGTTGGCGTCTATTTTGCCGCCGTGACCAGCGAAACGGTTTGAGAGTCGACAACATGCACTACGGGAAACTGCCGGACTTCGCCCACAGACATAAAAAATCGTTGCAAGGGTTGTCCAGGCAAGACGAAATCTCAGCCAGGCTCAAGCATGAACGGAGAAAGCAGGATACCATGGGCCATGAGTACCGTTGACGCTACAAATAAACGTGACGTCACGTATCACACGAAGATCACGCGGGGCGCTGTACCGCCACCACCGACCGCGACAGGGTTCCAAAGGATCCTCTTGAATCTTCTCTAGCAACTTTGTCGCGTGAGCACCGTCACCCGACTCCTCGCACAGGGCGCAGACCAGTTACGCCTTCCTCGTCAGACGTCCCGCGCACTTCTACAGAAACGTACCAGGCCCGCCCCTGTCCCTAGGGTGCAAAGATGCAAACCGGGTCGGCTATTACAGTACTTATGTCAGCTACAAGTATCTGTTATGCACCGCGCAAATTAGATGCAGGGAGCAGTGCCCAAACGTGCAAAACTATGAACAAAATTGACATCAGCTTCATACGCCCTGTCAATCTACTTATATTGCTGGCGAGACCCCCAGATCGTCTCTGTACCCACTGCGACTTTCTTCTGTCCAAGAAATGTTTTCTTCAAAAAGTAGGCGCACGCAAGTTTTATCACAAGAAGGGCCGCATTATGTACTGGGAAAGAAGATTGGCTCAGGGGCTTTCGGAGTGGTCTGTGTAAGTGGTTACACTTTTGCCTTTCGAACTACCAATCCTCATATTCTAATAGAAACTAGACCGTGCTGGATACTATCCCATTACGGACGCACCAGAGCTGGTAATAAAAATCGTCAAATCAAAGAAGGACTATAATGGCAAGCGTTATAGTCGCGAAAAGAAAATACTAGATCTTCTGGAAGATTCTGACCGACACACGAATATCGTAAGCATCGAAAAGATAAAAAATAAAAATCGACATCCTGACTACTTTATCAGATACAATTCTTTAAGTATATAGAAGAAGAGACTTTTGACTGTTTTATTTTTGAGTATGCCCAAGGTGGTAGTCTGATGGACAAGCTGAAGCCTTCCAAGAACGCATTTTCAGAAAAGGAAGCAGCTAGTATTATGAGGTAACTATTTTTCCGATTAATCTCCCCTTTTTAACTCGCACGTTTATCAGATTCCTTTAGGGATGTGATGGCGGGTATAGCGCACCTTCATCAGCTCAACATAGTACATTTTGACATAAAGTAAGCCTATAGCATCAATATCGTTCAATGAAATCTTGACGGCTTGACGGCTACACAAAGGCCAGAAAATATGCTTTATCTCACGGGGCGCGCCGACTCGCCGGTTGTAATTTCAGATTTTGGACTGTAGGTAATAACCAGTAAATAATTCTCAGACGAGACGTTGACAATTCATCTCAGGTCAGTTTACATGCCATATCAAGACACGATAAAATTCACTGGGGCGGGCACGCTGGGATTTATTCCCCCGGAGGCCTATATAGAAAGCAAAGTCGGCCGCAAATCAGATATCTTTGCCGCAGGGTTCGTGTTCGCATATCCGAATACCTTCCTAGCCTTACTAATGTTGAGAAACCACACATGAATTACACGACAGAGTCTCGCTATATATATTCCTGACCCGGAGATATCCCTTCAACACCGACCCGGGTAAATATCCGGCTCAAGTTAAGGCGCACAAGCCCGACCTTGAAAGCGGCGCGTTTAAGCATATTTCAGACGAAGGTGAGATAGCGAAATAGAACAAATTTAAATTTCATCTTTGCTGCATAGTTTATAAATTGGATTACTGCAGGAAGACGTTTTTTGAAATCGCTATTAAACAAGGATCCTTCCAGAAGACCACGTGCACGCACCGCTCTGGAGCACAAGGTATGCAGCTTTTTCCTGAATATGACCGTGATTAATGCATCTGTTCACTATCCTGTTTATTAAGTGGCTCATTACCAACGCTCCTCCAACTTCATTGGCCACTGCCACTGAGCGCGAGACCGGTAAACCTACTACTGTCTGGGAAGTCGGCGACTTGGACGTCCGCTTCGAAACCGCAGACATCAACAAATACTTTGACAAATCAACTGGGAAGCCTGATGTAGCGCGCCCCCGTCGACGGTCGTTTAGCCCGAAGCGCCCAGACAAGGACAGCATCCTAGTTCAGCAAACACGAAGACCCCCGCACAGTGAGCGCCGTGGTAGGAGAAGTTTGGTGCCTCAAAGCAAGGCCCCGCCCCAGGCAGAAGGGAGAGAGGGACGACAGAGGCCTGAATATGAAAATCTTCTTAATATTCAGCAAAATTTCCCGGTAAGTGTACGAACAGCCCACGTTCCTGAACAGCAGACGGAGGATTATGAGTACGAGCCCCAGCCCTTGCCCCACGAGAAGGTGAAGGCGACCTGCGACCCCAGGTGCCCAGTCTGCAATCCTGTACGTCGGACCTGCAACCCCAAATGTCAGGTCTGCAGCCTCAAATGCCAGGCTTGCAACCCTGAGTGCCGGGCATGTAACCCTGCGAAGCAAGCGTACGGCTGCGGACGCCCGAACTGTCAGCGTGTCGGGCGCTGCCCTTATGAAGACCGCACCCCTAGTCCCAATATTTATCCGCACAGACCCAGGCTGGTCAGGCAGTCTGAGATACGTTGATTACGCTGTACATCAGCGCGAGTTGCGGCATGCTTACGCAAGTGCCCCGCTTGCGATAAGTGGACTGTAGTGATGTGTGGCTGGCTGTCAGACGAATGGGGGAGCTGTGGTTCGGCATGTGCCGCTCTCCCCCCAATCTAATGCTCGGTCCTTGAGCAGGGGAGATACAACTTAAAGGACAGGTACACCAGTGGAACACGTCTCTTGTGACATCGTACGAGGTGTCCAGCATATTCGGGCGTAGTCTTCAAGTAAAAAGAGTGTTGAGATACCCGCCCCGTAATTTTTGCATAAAGTATTATTGTAAGATACGATCCCGTCCCAGGACAGAGTAGGATATTATTGGGCAGAGCCAATGTCCGGGCCCTCAGAAGTTCCTTTAAACGTAGATCTTGCAATGCTTCAATATCACATGGACTTTGACAATTTTACCGCTAGTAAAAGCTCCAGCATGTTCGATTCTGCCAACAGGACTGCCAGATTCAGGGAACTGCAGTTTGGAGAGCTTGGGGGCCGTAGACTCAAAGGCGCGGGGTACAAGTAAAGCACTTCGAACGTACCGTCTCGCCAGGTGGAGTAGTTTTAGCGAGCCCCGAGGAATATATTTGCGTACGTTTGTCTGTAAGCCTCGGGACTAAGATAAATTTCGTAAAACGCTTCGAGGTAGTGACGCCAGTAAGGACCATGTCAGAGCACTTTATCGAGGTACCAGTTGATTTGCATGAACAAACGAAGGCACAGTATCAGTCCGGCGGTATTAGAGGGTTTGGTCCTTTCTCTAGGCGACTGTGGATACCAACGCACGTAGTTCTCGATAACACGTGAGAAGTATCGTCTAAAAGAAAGGAAAAAAAAACTAGTCAGCCAGATAAAGACGAGGCGGGAGCAAGCACAAGCCCTACCATTGAATGCAGTTATCCCATCCCTACTATACGTGACTGAAGTTCTCTCCTTGCGGGTAATCAGTCGCACAACAGCGCAAACGACGCACGAAACGGACAGGAAAGGACTAGAGTTTGACATTTACACAGAATTAAAGGTCTGAGAAGAAAGCTGATAGCGCGAGTTCCGTTATATTATACAGTGATACATCAGTAAAGGCAGCATATGCGGACGCAGAAGATGCATGGTCAACAGAAATTATAAGACATTACGAGTCATTCCCTCCCTTAGCACCGCAGTGATTTAGCCCAGCACCGCAAAACTGTGCCATGATTATCCAGAGGAAAACCTGCATGACATCATGACATACATCAATATCCCGTCAAAAAGCTTAAAACACAAGAACACTCACTAGTCCAACCGCCACACAAAGCGCCATGATCTTCTGATTACGCCAGAATTGTTGCCGACGCACAGCACGTGCGCCACGGCGGAATGCAGTCGCCTGGCCAGCCATACTGTCCGTCTTGTCAACAAGTAGCTCGATGCGCTCGCCGCGACTTAGGATCTGCTCGACGTTCTGCACCATGATGTCCTTCACCTGTGCGAGCTCGCCACGTGCGCGGGTGAGTTCATCTGCGGGAGGCGCGGTGTTGTACGTGTCTACGAGCGCCGCGATCGTGGGTCCGAACGAACCCTGCAGTCCGTACGCTGGAATGGAGGTGGCGGAGGAAGCGGAGGGAAGTGAGGCGAAGCTCTGTTGCAGCTCGGCGAGGAAGGCGAAGGGCATCCGACTTGGGGAAGATGAAATATTAGTATTGAGAAATTAAGCAACAGGAAGAAGCTCACCGGCCAGCGGAGTCGTCGGCCATAACGAGGTAAGTAATCCCGCCCTCGGAGACATAGTGGAAGAGGTATTGTTCCCAGACATAGGTCAGCTTGCTATCGTTGGGCGGAATCTTCGAAAGGATCGTTTGTGTAGCTGCAAAGCCGCTCAGAATATGTATAAGTCTGTACGCGTGGATTTTGCTCGCCTTGAGAGAAATCACGTTCACCAGCCTGGTGCTCCGCGAGAATTACCGAGCCACAAGCAACGAGGGCGTGTATCTAAGGTCAAGTATAGAAGAAAGAGAGCCGGAAATAGTCAGCATAAGCACACATTATTCGAATTGTGAGGAGATGCATACCAGAGACATGGCTGCTATTGAATGTACGAGTCCTGCAGAGAGAAAGCAACGCGCGACAGCAACGGCTACGGAAAGGCGATGGCGCTGAGGTCATCGACCTTCTCCCGTTTCTGGAACATGATTCTCACGGCCATTAACTGCCACCTCACTCACCACTCGAGCGTTCACAACCTCCAGCTTTTCCTCCCCGCCGTCGTCCTTCATGGTGAGCAGAACGTCCGGCTAGTGCTCGAAAGTATTAATTACAACTGCGCGCCACGCTTAGTCTGATTCATCCCGCCCCTCGACCCCCGTCGCCCGCTCGAACGCCGTCGCCGTGCCGCCTGGCGCACAGGTCCGGTGAGTACACGTTGCATTTACGTGCGTACATTTAGGACGGTATACTCACGTCTGGCCATCGCCTTTTCATGCTCTTTTCTGCTGTGCTTCCATAACTCCCTGAACCCTGCGTCTTGCAGGCGCCGCGCGACGAGCTCGCAGGTCGCGAAGCCCAATTCTGCGCGTTCGGCTGGTGCAGGCGGGTCATCGAGCACCATGCTGCGTCTCTACACTGACGACTCGCCCGGTCTCCGAGTGTACGTCGTCCTCTATTAACTAATTTTCCCTACCGCTTTTCCCCCTAAGACCGTGGCTAACGCTACACTTCATTTGCCACGCACAGCGACCCGTACGTCGTGCTCATCCTCTCCGTCGTTTTCATTGGCTCGGTTGTCTTCCTTCACATCTCCGCGCGCATTATCAAGTCGTTCTCGAAGTAGAAGCACATAAAATGCTATACGACGTGATGCCTTGCCTCGTTGGTTTCTCGTGTGGGGGCTACGAGGCTGAGGGAGGGACGGGTGGTATGGGTGAAGGTAGCGCTATTTATGAGCTGGGACCTGGAGTGCAGCTGGAACCGCCAGATGGAGAGGGCGGACTACGCCGTACTCATTACCAGAAAAATGCGTCTATTGGACTCTGGGATGTCCGATTTCTCTTCGACTTTTCCCGGAAACGTTGTTGTCTTTTCCATGTCGTTCGTTCAGCCTATAATCTACTCCTCACGTATTCGGGATTGTACTTTGCATTGACTGCTGTGAGAAATCGCGCGCTACGACTCTACGGACCCATGGTCCATAAGTGTAGTAGCCAACAATTCACTGGGAAGATGACGTGTCAGGCACTAGCAAGCTATGCTGCCAACTCTGCAAATGAAATGCGTTGTCAATTCAATTCAGCTATTATACACCGCGTGCCTTTATGTAAATCGCTCTACCATAAAAAACCATGTAAATGGTATATCTCGGAGCCTTAATGAAGGGGGAAACGGAAAGAAAGAAATACCGATGTCAATACAAAGACACAGACAAAAATGAATAAAAGATGAGAGGATGATGGCAGTTAGTCGTCAATCATACAGCCGATAAGCAAGTGCCAACAGATAGCAGCGAAATATCAAACTGTGAGGGAGAAGATTGGGGGGAGCGCTAGAAAGAGACTCGGGCCTGGAGTTGAACAAGCAAAAGGAACACCGTGCACACTAGCGAAACAAAAAAGGTTGTACAACTGCATAGATCATGAGAAAGGCAGAACAGAAAAGGAGGGGGGAACAAGAAATACCTTGTCATCCAATAAAACAAACAATATATCAACAATCAAAAAAGGATACCAAACATAAAGTAGATCGTGATTGCTGAACTCGGTTCTGCATCGGCGTTAGAAGACAGAAGAAATGTAGAGATAGAAGGAAAGAGAAATGTGCATCTCCATGCATCCGCGTCGTCATCGCCGGGCCTTCATTTCCGCGCGCGCGTACGCACCGACATGGGGATAATCACCACCCGCACTCATATAACCCGCGCTCGCAGCCCCCGCTGCCGCACTTCCCCCTGTCCCCACCGTCGGCACAACCTGAGACTGCGACTGAAGCTGTTGTGCCTGGTAGTATGCTGCGTATGCATTTGCGTCCGTGCTGGCGGTGGAAGCCGAAGTAGGGTACTGCGCGTACGTCCCAGGCACACTTGCCGGTACATACACCGCAGAACCCACTCCTGCGCTCGAATAGTTTGGGTTCGGGTACTGTGCGTATGGGGAGGATGCAGCCTGATGAGTGGGGATACCCGTTGAGGTAGCGTAGGTCGTATACGTCCCTGGAGGGTATGTCGTTTGGCGAGCATGCGCGTGCGCAGTCTGTGCGTGAGATTCAACTGGCCGGACGGCGTGCGTATACTGAGTCGGGTGCACCGTGCTGGGCCGCGTGCTCAACCCGCGTGACGGTCGTCCGTCCACACTTGGTACACCACGTAGGCGATCTGTCGCGACTGCCGTCCTCGTCGATGCAGTCGCGCCCGCGACGACACCAGTGTTGGCCGTGATGGGTTCGACTTGCACGACGTCGGCGCCTGTCGTTTGTCCAAGCGACACCAGGGACGCGTTCGCGCTCGCACTTGTACTGGAAGTAGGGGCCGTGAAGAGCGCATCGAGTAGCTGTTTGCGGCGCTCGCCGCTCGTCCCCATCAGCGATATTGAGGTCGAAGTCGACGCGCTCGATGCTGTGCTCGTCTTGTGCTTCAGCGTCTGCTCGTGTCCCAGCTGTCCATGTCCATAGTTCTGCGTTTGGGCCTGGTGCTGATGCTGTTGCTGCCGAAGCTGATCGCGTGACTGTTGGCTTGCGAGAGTGAGACGTGCAAGCGCACTATCGAGACTCATGTTTGGGTTCTCGTACAGCTGGTCGATATTAGGATTCTGCACTGAGCTGCCATAAGTGTCCTGATACGCTGCGGGGTGCTGAAAGGGCTGGGCCTGTGTTTGGGATTGGGACTGCGGAGGCGCGGGTGTGCGATCTGTCTCCGTCTCCGGCTCTGGTTCCGGTTCCGGGATATGTGTCGAGATGCGCCGCGGTTGTGGGACATGCAGTGCTGTGGAAGAAGCACGGGCGAGAGCAGAGGGACGAGGAACTGCTGCAGCTACAGACACCACGCTTCCCTGGGCTTGAGCTTGAGCCTGGACGTGGAGGTGTGGTTCTGTGGCGCGACGAGCGAGAGTGGGTGAGGGCCCACGGCGAGAGGGTGGCTGTTCAGGATAGTAACTCGAGCCTGGCTGGTACGAATACGCGTAGGTCGATGATCCCGTCTGTGGGTTGACACTGGGGGCTGGGTTCGGGTAAGACGGAGTCTGCCTCACCGATTCCCTCCCACTTGCACTTCCGGTCGCACTCCCGATCTGGATGGACGACTGTGGGGGATAGGCGGCTCGGTACGCGTGCTCGTATCCGCTGCCGGAGGGGCTGGGAACAAGGGTCAAGCCAAGAGCGCTGGGCTCGCCGATAGGAGGTCTGAGGGTGGTGCCTTGTGGGATCGCACTTAGCGTCGTACGACGTTCCCTCATTTTCTCCGATGGACGGGAAGCGTCCGCATACGCAGCTCGTCCTGAAGATGTGGAATCGGAAGTTGAAATAGGGTAGGCAATAGATCTCCGTCTCTCAGCTTGGGTGTGTCTTTCAGTTTCGACATTCCGACTTTGCTCCTTGCCCTTCTCGTGGCTTTGTTGTTCCTCAGGCAAGAAGCGCACAAAAACATATCCCTGGTCATCTGCGTCGGTGGCTTCATCTCTCTCCGTATCCCCGTTTCGGTCCCGAGGTCTCTCCCTTTCCCTATCACTCGTCCTGTCCCCGACCCTGTCTTGTTTCTGTTCGCGTTCTGAATTGCGTTCGCGCTCCTTCCCCTTCTCGACCCTCAGTGAACGCGTGTGACTCGAGCCCACCCTCGTCTCTCCCGAGCCAGCCCTGCCCAACTCGGCACGCAAGTCGCTAACCGAGCCAGTTGAGGACCCCAGTGACGCACGCCACGAGCGCTCGAGGCCCCAACCACCTACGACTGCACGTGCCCGTCCCTCTGCACTGCCGTTGACAGTTACACTTTCGTTGGCGCTCATGTCTCCCTCGGGCCTTATAGTCCTATCCCCAGATGATGACTGTCCGACAATCGTGGGTGCAGCCGAAAGGACGCGAGCGGAGGCGGGGACGGGAACAGTCGATGTCGCGAGAGAATGCCGCGACCGGCGTCGTTCCACACCTTCTGCAGAGCGCTCCTGCGTCTCAGTCGCAGACGTATCCGTCCCGCGCTCACGCTCGCGGTGCTTCTCCCGCCTAAGCTGCCGATCCCGCTCACGCTCCGTTCCCGAGAGCGCGCCTTCCCTTTTCCTCTCGCGTATCCCATCTCTTTCCCGCCCGGATTCCCTCCCACTGTCTCTCCCTGCCTCCTTCTCCTTCCTCTTCTCCTTATCTTTGTCTTTATCCCGATCCTTTCCCCTTAAGCGCCCTGCCCGCGCAAACACGCGCGCGGCCTCATAAGCGCGACTCCCCGGGCGCGGACGCGCGAACGCAGGCAGTCGCGCAAGAGGCACGGGCTCCGGCGGGCGCGGGAGTGGATTGTGAGCAAACTCGAAGGGCTCCGGCTCGGTAAAGTATGAAAGGTAGGGCTCGGGAGAGCGGGAGGCGCGCGGGAAGACGACTCCGGCAGTCTGTGCTTGATGGTTTGAGCTCGCTTGAGTATTAGGCGGAAACTGAGCTTGGGTCTGTACTTGGGCTTCGGAGGAAGGGGGTCGGGAAATAGATTGCGCTTGGGCACGAGCCTGAGCCTCCGCTTCTGCTTCCGCTTGCACAATCGCCTCTGCCTCTGCTTGGGCGTCGAGTTGAGCAGCAAGAGTGCGCTTGCAACGTTCGAGTTCGTCCTCGAGGTTCTGACGGTGCGTCTCCGCTTCGACGATCTGTGATGAAAGGTTTATTTAATCAAATGTCTGACTGTATTAAGTATAAAATGAACCACAGCCCCCGCCCTGTCTTGTGCCCGTTTTGGAATGGCCCGCGTTCGTAGCATAAGGTCGTAGCGTGAAAAAACACACAAGACAGCAAGCGCTCGGCACATGAATTGTCTCCGAGTGACAACGCTCGTAGACAAGAACAATTGCATTTCCAACAGCGCTCCGCAAATGACCGCGCGAAACGGTGTTATGCGCACCGCAACGCACCATACCATGCCACGAACCCGATCCGCTCCAGCACAAATCGAGAGCATAGCTAGAGCTAGCCTCAGACACTCGAAAAATAATAGTGGCACATACCCTCCTAAGAATGGAATGGACACGGGAGTTTTTAGCACATTAAATATAAGAGGGCCCAAAACATATACGCACTTTTCGCACTCGCGTTCGATCTCAGAAACCTTGGTGGCCCATTGTTCATCATGGCCCTGTTGGAGGATCTTTTCTTGCTCACGACCACGCTCAGAGCGGCGGAGATTGCGGCGGTAGTGGTCCCGCTCTTCGCGCATGCGCTGGGCGGCATCCTGCGCAGACTGGAGGTTCTCGGAGAGCTCCTTGTAGCGGTCGAGCAGCGATAATGATGCGCGCAAAGTCTGGTGCTGAGGTAAGACGCGAGTGAGTAAAAAAAAGTTTGTGTAAAAATATATTAGGTTGCTGGACATGGACGAGGGATGGATGCCCCCATTAGGCGCTGAGAAGCCAGGCAGAAGTAGAATTCAGAAGAGCTGAACAAGTCGTCTCTGATTTCAGACTAGACTCGAGCTATCCATTACCACAGCATACACATACGCGCGCCAGAGGGGCGACGTCCTCCGTCTTCAAGCTCAAGCACTTACCTGATCAGCAGGGGCGCCCTCCAACCAGCCCAGCGCCTCGTCTACGACGGCACGGCACGCGCTGCCTGCAGCGTCGTCCGCAGACGCTTGCCCGAGACGCTCTTCGAAATCGCGAGCAGTCTGTTCTTCGGGGGTAAGCGCAGCTTGGGCGAGCTCGTCGCTCGCGAGGTCGATGTGCACACGGACCGCGCGCGCGAGGTGGAATGCTGCACGGCACAGTGGGCAGGTGCGCGGGATCCTCAGGTTCTGCAGGCACCTGTAGTTCGGCCACCATTTAGTATGAATAAATGTGCGTAGAATGGCGGTCCTGCGCTCACCGCTGGCAGAAGACATGGCCGCAGGAGATGACATGGGGTTTCGAGTCGGGGTCGGTTGCGTCCCAGACGTAGCGTTCGAGACAGACGTCGCATGAGGACGTAGGTTGGACGATGAGCATCTAATGGCCGCTGGCGCACTCAGCGTCTGGGCATCGAAGCTGAACCACGTCGACGTCGGTGAGCTCGAGCTCGTCTCTCCCCGCACTGTTGCCTGCAGCGTGCGCGCCTCGTGTTCGCGTGCTCTGAACTGCACGTGACAAAAACGCGTCCTTTTACTCTGACCCCAAGATCGTCCTTGTCCTTTTCGCATCGACCATCTTCATCCATCGCTGCTATCTACAAACAGCTAGGATTAATCCATCTGTTCTGGCTATTCATGAGAACAAATCAGGGTTTTGATCGTAATAATGCAGTTGGGATTCATGGAACAGTTTCGGCAACCAGCTTGCAGGAGCTTCAGATACCCTCGTTCCTTGAGCGGCCCCTTACGGACACTTCTATGCTGCCCATGAAAAACCTCTGGACTGCCATGCGTTTGTTGGAAAAAACTCTCGATCCTCCGGCTCTTTTACCTCAGGGATCCGGAATCCAGATCAGGAACACGCGATAAACGCGTGTCTGCGGTATTGCAAGCACAAACAAACTAGCGAGCTCTTATCTGGCCCGCCCGGCAGCGGCGCGGACATTTTGCCCTCGGCTCAGCAAAGATCATATTAGATTGCATGTCGCGAGGCGGTATGCGAGGTGGCGTCGTGCGTGCCTCGGCTGACGTCGACTGCTCAAATCCCATGTTCTCTTCTTTACCTGCCGCTCTTTCCGCCCCCGAAAGCGCCTTTGCTTCTCGCTGTCACTCGAATGAAAACTGCGGAAGCTAATCACGTCCTGTGCTAGGAACTCATACGACATGGGGACGCAAGTGGCGGGGCTTCGAAAGACTGAAGCGATCAACACGGGCACATCGCGGTGAAGACCTTTTTGTCTTCCTTTCCCTTTCATCAGCGCTTCCGCCTCGTTTCTGCTAGAGTTCCTCGCAGATTGGTGATTCCTGAACATACCGCAATATGTATAGTGTTGTTTACACCGTCGCACCGCTTCTTCACCACGACTCGAACGCATATACACGGGCGTCCAAAAGAAGGGAGAAGAAAAAAAAAGCAAGCAAAGGAAGGCGACATCTGCCAAATCGAGATCTAAAGCCGCTAAGCTCGAAAAAGGGAAGCAAGCCGCCCCCGACACGCACTCTCATTTGAAACCTCGTTGCAAATACGATGACTCACAAGCTGTGCCTCAATGCGCGCCCACTCCCTTGTATGACGAATCCCTTTGCCCAGCTCCCGCATGTCCGCAATATTCGCCAACCCTAGCCTGCAAAATATACCCGCAGCACCACCGCAGCTCGCAATCGCACTTTTTTTTTACCGCGCCGGCAAACCATCGCAGCTCCGTTAGCCGTCCAGCACCCGGGAACAAGGGAAGACCGCTTCGGCAAAGACAGACACGTGTAACGACGACCGGCGTCCAGCGCGTCGTCCGCGCCGACAGGTCCTGGGAGCGGGAAGCGTCGGCGCCGTGCCTCGTGTGACCGTGCCTGTGGGGCCGCCTTCGGTTTCTCCGCTTAGCCTTTGCGGTGGGAGTCCGAGGACTGCGCTTTGTCACGGCGCTCTGGTGAGTGTACAAATTTACAACTGTGCTCCACCTGGCTGGCGGCCCGTCGGTTGGAGAACTGCTTCCTCTTGTGCGCGTAGATTCGCGCCGGCGATTGCGTGGCCGGACTTACTGTTGCTGGAGAACAGCTCCATTCCGATTCAAGTCCGGCTGAGTGCCTTTAGATCGAACCGACAGTAATTAAAAAGCTTCTATCATTAGACTAGCGAACAACCCGTATCATACTATGCGGAACCTAAAGCACGATAGCATGTATACGTTCAAGTGAACTCGAAGACGAAAAGTCCATAAACAAAGCAGCCTGAACCAAAAGCAAGGCTCGAATTTTGGGGGACAAATAGCAAATAGAATAAAGAAGTGCAGTGTGACTGTAAGCGTTGGAAGGAATTAGTTATTAGCCATGGCTGTGAAGCCCTCTAGATAGCTATGATAACTAAGAAGTTTTAGGGGCGATTAAATGACCAAGCAACAACGAATGGCTCGAAGAGCACAGCGCAAAGGTCATGAGGTGTAGGAAGGGTCAGAAACAGGGCGTGAGTAGGTTCGTAGCGAGAATCATGTCAAAGGCATCGAATGTAACGTTCCGGGATCGTGAAAGATAAACAGAAGAGGAAAGGAGCGTAAGGGATCGTGATAACTCATGATCATGGGGAAATAAGATTAAGGGTGGTGGCGAGAGGAGACGGAAGAGTGCGGAAGTGGGGAAAAGGGAACAGAGGGATGAGCTAAGATGATACATCAGAAGTAAGCCCATGGAATTGGGAGGGGGAAAGACGAGTGAAGAATAAACGGATGAACAGGAAAGTGAGAAAGCGAGGAAGAATAAACAGCAAGAATGCGGGAGGGGCGGAAAGCAGGTTGCGAGCAGAGATTAATACGAAAAGGAACTCGTAGGTGGTATGCGAGTGCGCGATTAAGTTAGTTCTACGGTAAAGACAGGGCTTAAAAGCGTTAAGAAACGAATAAGGAACAGGGGGAGAAGAGCGAATAGATGATAAAAAGAAAAATAGAAAGCAGACGAACCGAGTCCTCCTGAGGTCGGTGTACAAACAACAAGGCGCGGAACAGGAACAGAGAAGGGGAAAAGGCCAAATGCTACATTGGTCTGAAAGCGAGAACGGGGGGGGGGGGTGGGGATAACGGTCAAATGTCAAGGGGAAAGGATAGAGAAAATTGTACATCATCAATGGGGAACCAAACGCGTGAACGGGAAGAGGGGGAAGGGACGACAGTGCAAAAGGCGAATAAGATAATCCAGAACTTCCGTCGGTGTCGGTCGTGGTCGTGTCTCATTGTTATACTGGTCTCCCAGTAAGCCAGAAGTCGATATGGGATGGAGAAGGCGGTCGTAGACACAACCCACGCAGAAGAATGTGCCATGGGACTGTGGATATCAAGCAGACAATATAAAACGAAGTGAGTCCCTGGGCGGAAGGTTGCTGAAGAAAAAAATGTCTATCCAAGCTCCGCGAAGCTGGTATGGGAAGTAGAATGTGAAGGTGCTGGATGAAGGGTTGCGGTGCTAGCGTGCGGTTACGCGTGGAATGAGAAGGTCGCCCTGGCAAGGCGTATCATTATAGCCATCGAGAGAAATCATCACCCCATGCGGCAGCGCGCATCCGCTTTTTTTATATCTTCTCAAACCAAACTCTTTTCCATTGCTGTCGCCATCGAGCCCATGGGCGCATGTGCACGCACGCTCCTCAGGACCTGGATCAACGTGCTCAGTTCAGACTCGTTGCAGGCCTCGACACACGGTCCTTGAGCAGCGCCGTTGGGAGCCAGCGCTCATGCATGCTACGCTTCGCACGTTTCTCCTTCTCTTTGGCCTCTCTTTCTGTCGTGTATCCGTCCCGATCGTCCACAACCCCACGGTTGATACTCGCTTGACGTGTTGGCGAGAGCTGCGCGCCTGTGGACTGTGAAAGTGTGCGCGGCTTCGGCGGAACGGGCGGGCGAGGATGGCCTGGGCTTGTTGATACAGAGGTAGTTTCACGGGCCTCACGGTCGCGGAATGAGGAGTTCATGGAGTGCGAAAGCTGGTGCGCAGGAACAGGAATGGGAGGCACTGGAGGCACTGCACCGCCGGCGCCGGAGTTAACGCCGACGGAAGATCCGTTTGGGTGGCCTGTACTTGAGTTCGGGTTCAAAGGCGTAGAGGACGCGATTGAGTGAGACGCGTGCGAGCGGGATGCCGCTGACATGGCATGGATGCCTGGGGTCATAGAACGTTGTGTAGTAGGGGGACGTGATGTGCCCGTAGAGCCCGGTGCAACACTAGCGGAACGTTGATGAATCGGCGCAGGAGTCATCGAACGCCTATTTGAACTCAGAGCAGATGAGGCGGAGGAAACGGCATGCACAGCTGGGGATGGAGTAGAAGTGCGAGTGATAAGGGACGAAGTACGCGCGTGGCGAGAAGTCGGAGACGGAGAAGCAGGATGCTGAAGTGCAGCGGCGGCCGCGCTTGCACTTGACATCCCAGTCCCGTTCGGGCTACCAGGGAAAGACGAAAGGTGAAATCCAGCTGTCGGCGTGGTGCGTCCTGAAGATGGTGGCGAGGAGGCTGCGGATGCGGGGTTCGACGTCGAATGTGTAGGGACGGAAGTAGACGCAGAGGAGAATGAGAAGTATCCATCTGGGCTCGTTGGTGCGGACATGCTTTGACGGCGCGTCGGCGTAACGGCACCACCGCGTAGCCTGCCCAGTTCATTCTTCAAGCTATTGATCTCCTGGGTTTTGGCAGCGAGAAGGTTTTTGTGGCGGCGCAAATCGCCATCGAGTTTCTCGCGAATGAGTTCACCATCGGCAATCCGCGAGCGCAGTTGTGTCTCCGCGCCCTTTGCTACCCTAGTCGCCTCAGAATGTGCAACATGATTCATCAGGATAGCGCGTAGGAGAAGGTTAGAGAGTTGTATAGCGGTATGTTGCTATAAAGCTTTACCTCAGCACACAGGAAGTCGAGCAAGAAGTTAACGACGCACCTGATTGTCGCCAACACTCATGGTCTTGTTCACGCTCACCCAGTCCGCCAGCTCCTTCTGGAGGGCTTGAACTTCTTCCGCACTGCATCGTTTTGTCGCGACCTTTGCGACTTTCTTCTCCAATTCGACTGCACGCTCTTTGTGCTTCCCAACATCCAGGTGAGACAAGTCGAACGAGAGAGGTTGCCTATCCTCATCAATGGTGTCAAATATGCCGCGCTCACGGGATGTCGCTCGAGAGGGGTCTCGCGACGTGCGTGCGGAGGTAACGGCTGAACGTGGTGAACGGACATTGTACAAAACAGTTTCATCATCGACCAAGATAGCCGATGGAGCCGTATCAATCGAGTGATGGAGAGGGTCCGTCAAAGAGGTAGAAGGGCCCGAGGCACCCCCTCCCGATGACTGGGAAAAATCAATGCGGATGACTCGAATGGTATCGGTGGTGAAATGCTCGCGGCAAAAAGGGCACGCAGGCTGGAGGCGAGGAGAGGTCTTTTCGACGATGGTTGTTGCGCAGGACTCGCAAAGGACGTGTCCTGAGTAGAGGAGTTGAGTTGGGGCGCGGAAGAAAGAGACTTGTAGGACTCACCGCACGGAATGCACCTAGGCAGATTGAAGGGCCCGTACTCTTCTGCGCATACATCGCAGACGGAGTCGGGGTTGAGCGTGAGCATCGCGGAGGCTGAGCGTCGTCGCTGTGTGCGGCGGCGGCGGCGGCGGGGGATGCAGCACGGAGATGGGAGGGGGGGAAAGGGCAAGCGGAGAGGAGCTCGCGTTCGCTTTTGTATATGGGCAAGGGTTGGGCCCTCGCAAGCTTTTTTATTCTTTTTTTCTTTCTGGATCCGATCTCCTTATTTGGAATACAGCCCACGTGCCGCAGAAAACCCTCGGGATGACTCATCCCCGCGCGCAGTTCCCTCTCCTTGTCCACCCTCGTGTGGTGGCCTCTATATATGCATCCCCAAGTGTGCCAGCACAGAGAAAGAAAAGAAAAAAGACGAAAGTACAAACATAGCGGAGGCAAAAGGGGCCAGAAATGTGACCAGGGTCTGCCTCCGAAACTAGTACGTACAATGCGAAATTTTATCAGCCCGTCCGCTTCTCGTGATTCTCCTGTCACTCTCTTCTTGTATTGACTGTCTCCATACAGCAACCGCATCTATTCCTCTCTAATTTCATTCTTGGTTTTCTATCTGTTCTACCGAGCTCCCTGTTCCCGGTGCCTCTCGGAAACAGGCCAAGCTTCGCCTGGGCGTGATTAATTCTCGCCTCCCCTGCCGCTTATGTCGTTCGCGGCCTTTCTTCGCCAGCTCATCCCGAGTGTTTCGCACAGCTTTACGTTGGTCTTCCGATGGACTCAAGATGGACGCCGAAACCATCACCATTCTCTGATATTTGTGGGAGAACTTTAAATATACCAATTGACGCCGACGCGGTGGAAATTTCGAACTGCAAGTGTCTTATAAACCGATTACTCTGCGCGCTCGTCTGGTATGCGTGCCCGCCTTTGTGACGCAGCGGCTTCATATTTAGGTCATTTGGCCTACACGATACAGAAGCTACAGCCTACGACGTAAGGCCTCACCACATTTGACGCCGTACACTGGGTAAATGAACGTCGAGGACTTCCCAATTACCTCTGTCTACCGCTTTTGGCTTCTGCAGCCTATACATGCTTTTCTTAGTATCTGCTCTCGTCTGTATCGCGATCCTGATTTATACGTACTCACTTCTTTGGCTCCGTCACCCGCCTCGCCCCATGTCCGTACCCTCGACTCGCAGACTCAAGCTCTCGTCGCCCACCCTCGACGACCCTTCTCCCGTGCACGACATCCACCATATGCTCATGCCGATTGTCCCCTCGCTCCTTATCTCTCTATTCAATACACACTGCCCAGTGCTCGCATTAGCCCAGCTGCCTCGGTTCGGAACTAGCTGTGGTGCTCTGGGCCTTCTGAGCTGGAAAGCGCCCCAATCACCCCAGAGTGTACGTGACCTTCCTTTCTCCACACTGTGGGCGACGCACCCCGCAGCCGCTGCGCACCGCATGCTTACTCGCAGCTTCGCATTTTAACTCTCCCGTCAACTGGTGCTCAGTCTTTTCCGAAGTCACCCCTCACATATACTCAACTGCGCCGTATACCGACGAGCGGGCGCAAGTATTGTCGACGCTGCGCGAGGGGGTCCTAGACTTAACAGCCTCCGGACCTGTCACTGCAACAAATCCTGATCTATCTATAAATACCGATGAAACTTTCAGCTGACCCATGCTGCGCTCGGATCCAGGATCACAATTCAAATTCTCTCCACAGTATACCAAATGGGACGACTGGGCTGGCCGTACTTGGCACAACGCGCGCGCTTTGGGATCGACCGGCTACTACTTCTGATTTCTCTGGGCTTGCATGACCGTTCTTATCTCTTTGATGCTGTTTCTTCCCGTGGTGCTTGAGCCGATCAAAGGTACTAAGATCGGCGTCGGGTGTTTCTCTGTGGAGTGGGTGTTGCAAGTGACGGTGAGTCAACGGTGCGATCGACAAGAACTCCATATCAGACTTCTCCAGCCCGCCGGCCAGCGAAATACACTCGCGACTCCTACTTATTTGCCTCACGTCTCCCTCGTTCTGGTGTTTCTCTCTTCCAGTCGATACAAGTGAGAAAGGGGTCGAAGTAATGGAAGGATAGGAAGCCCTACTGAACAGCAGTGAAGACGAAGCAAAGTCCCGAGTCTTACTCACCCCATGCAATCACATGCCCCAGACCTAAATACCATACATACAGCAGTCCCCTGCTGCCCACAACCTAACCTACTGCCGATGCCCTGTCTCGCAGCACTCTTTCCGTTCTCAATGCGGGCCCCTAAGCCTCCGGAACGCGTATAGAGCATGTTTGTGCGAGCCTACGAAACACGTGCTGCGGGCGTGTCTCTCTGCGTCTGAGATTTGCGCTCTTCAGGCTTCAATGTTCTCCTGTCCTTCTTTCTCTTTTGTTTTCTTTTCCCGCGCCCACATTTTCCCCTCTGCCCAGAACACCAAAAGCCAACACGCGGACTCCGATCGAGGCTGCTTCCGAACCTGCCGCTTATCAGCGCCTCCTGGTTCCATCTCCTTTTTCCCCTGACCCAAGATCTCTCCGTTCGCCGCGCCCGTCCACATCTCAAGCGAGATCATCGGCGCTGATCAGTGCTTAATTTCCTGCCTTTCCATATATGGCTTCTCAAATATTCAGGAACTTGGATATCCGCGAGCTGCCCTTACTTATTGCCACTTGTCGCTTCATTGCTCTCGGTCGCGTGCGTCTCGTGAGCTCATGTTTACCTACGTGCTCTGCTCAACCAGCCGATTGTGGAGTCCGCCATTCGCCGCATGTCTCTCAAGTCTTCAATGTATTCATTCTTTCTATGAACGACGTCTGATACCGCGGAGTCCGCATCTAGCAATCTAAGATTTATTGATCGCGTTTCGACCCAATGTCTTTCCCGTCAATCAGTAGATGCACGGCCTCCCAAAAGAAAGACTAACGCAGGCGACGTTTGTGGCCAATGTAAGTTCGAATCTAGTGAATCAGACCTTAAATTTGTGTAACATGATTGATGGGGCAAGTAGATGCCCGGGTTCATTGAGCGTATGCGATATGTGGCATCCAAGACCTGGCTGATTACCTAGAGAATTACGCGCCGGGACCTTTGGACCACGTACAAAGACAATTGGATGAGGAAGAGTAGGTGCTTCGTGTTTAAGTTTGCGAACACGCACACGCCACGCCTCCGACGCGCGATCGGGTGGCGTAAGCCAGTAACCGCTCTTATACCGTCGGCAAACATTTATACGTGTGTACAGCAGCTTCTCACGTCCCGGACATCCGATAATACATTGCTCGCACGAGCTAGCGTGCCATTTATCAAAAGCGCCTGCATTGGATGTCAGACACTTTTTCAAATCCAACGTCTCGACCTCGTTCGCACGGGCTTCTGTGCGCGTACATGCCGTCTTGGCCTTTCTTCTGACAAATTGCCCGTCCGTAAATTTGCTATGACCTTAACAAGACAAAGCCGCCTCCTCTCACGGGCCGTGTCAAGAGCCAAGTGTGTTGTGTAAATTGCAGGTGTTATGAATGCCAGGCGACTAGTAGAGCATTTATGCACGCTGCAAAATTAGTGCGATTCACCGGGAAAGCACCATGCGGAGTTGCCACAGGATTCGAGCTTGCCTAGACCACCTGGAAACTCCTAACACCCAAGACACGGGAAGGTGTATCCGGTCTTTGAACGGGATCATCGCCGGAAATACATATCGACGATCTATCACATGTGAGGAGACACATTTGGGCTGAAGACTCTTTTTTTCACTCCTGGTTGTGTTGAGCCCGTGGGCCGAATCGAGGAAAGGCGCATAGATACAGGACACGCCGTTGTGTTTGCGTCAAAGATGGAGAAATTGCAAGCGCCGCAGCGCTGCTCTTTCCTAAGTTAGGCAGCGCCAGGGCCATAAATAGCGAGCAGGAGAAGCGTTATCGGGGCATGCACGAAGGGAAGGACTTACCTCTTCTCTCAAGAAAACAATGAGCAAATATGACGATTTCGCCTGTACGTCATTCGACCCAGGCTGGCCTGCAACTTGCCTCAGCGACGACTCGTGCGCGTAAGCAGCTCTATCATACACGCTCACGATGGGTCAGATAACGAGGAAGGAGGATGAGGTGGGAGTGCGGGTATCGCGGGGATCAAAATTTAGGTCAAGTGGTACCTGTTACGATTGGTGAGCATGACTTTTTATCCAGCGGAAGGGAAGGAGACATACTATGACCCAAGATGACATGAGCAAAAATCAACCTTCACAGGCTGGTCATGGTCCGGGTCCCAAGGGATGTCAATTTCTCGAACTAGAAGCCACCTGAATCTAGACCCAGTAGAATGCCTTCCCGTGAGGCGTCTAATGAACTATAGTCTGTTTACGCTCCCGTGGAAATTTTCTAATGCGGCCGAATGCAAAATAGCAGCAAAAAGCGTGAGTAGCCATCAATCTTAAGCGTGTCCCGTCCATGTTCATTTAACTGTGCAGAGGCATACCATTTCCGAGAAAGCTTAAACGCAAAATAGACACTGTACTGGAAATGCATAGACTCGTCAGGGCCAATTGGATGATGTATCGGAACGATCCCGTGTGCTCGATGTTCAAGCGCTGGTATACTCCATCGTTCCGAGTCCGTTGAAGGCTAGTGGGAACCTGTGGTAGAGGCCCCAAACGTGCCACGGGGACGTACGGCCACGGGTTCCGGTCATTAATGAAAACGAGTCCCCCAGTTACTGGAAGTGTCGGGTATCAGAATAGAAGAGGAGTAAATATAGCACCAACCTCGATGGGTACGTTGCACGATTGCGATTGATGGGGCATAGTTGACTGATAAGCAACGCTTTCACCCTTTGCTGCTGGTAGTTGCATCCAAATTATTTATCAATTGTTGGTTTCACCGTGGTGCACCTACTTATGTTTTAGCTGTAGATAAGCGTAAACCGGTGAGCGACATGGAAGTGTCTGGCGGGACCTTACAAAAGGACGGGGCAGCTGGGTGGAGAAGGTCAGCGGGGCCGATAGATGATAAGCGGACTGATAGATTCAACTGCACAAACTGCCGTTGATATAACTGGGAGAGTTTGAAGATAGGCGTCATACAGCGGAGAAAGTTCAACCTTTTGTAGACGCCCGAAGCCATGTCGCTAAGGAAGTTCTGTATGGCGGAGCTTAGCAAATTCCTGATCCGCCGTGTAGGATCTTCGCCCTCCTGGATTGGCTAGAGAGAGGAGATATAAACATTCCCAAAGACTCGTGTAACTGATGTAGTAATTGTACTCTTCGAAGAGCATGTGGCGCACATAGGGGATTCTAAAAAAACGAATAAACTTGAAGAAGCACCAAGTGTCGATACTTGAATCTGTAGCCGATTGAGCGGGGTTATGGCTGGCCTGAATTTGCCCATCGTATGTCGTAGTATTATCGACCGGTTTTTGCGGTAATAGTCTCAGCACGCCACGCATGGCATTTCATGACACCGTGAACCAAGGGAGGTAAGGAATTTCCGAGATGCGCTGAGAGACGCAAAAAAGGACCGCGGATAGGTCGAAAGCCAGACCAAATGGCACCCAGCCCGATCAGTGTACGTCACCGTCAAATATGAACAGCCAAACGTGGACACACCAAGGTCCGAGTCAGACAAGGTCAGACCTCGAGAACCGGCCACTGCCAAGATCACAAGGGTATCTCATGTGACCTCAAGCCGGCGACCGTGTGCATGACAGCATAAAAACCGAAATTGAAATAGTGTGCAGGGCGAGGACCTGGGTTGCCGTCATGACTTGTATGAACAACGGCAAGAGCCATTGGATGAGGCTTTGATGCCTGTAGGAGAGTTATGCCGAGTATTTGTATTTCAGACAACAAAGGTGCCGTCAAGCGATACGAAGTGCTCTCGCCGAATGGTAATTCAAACGGGAGGACCATTTACGACGACGGGGATGATCCGGTGGACGGGACAACATTCTTTTTCCAAGGGAACTCCAAGGTACTCATTTGATTAGATGAGATTATATTGAGCTAGAGACTGAGCTGAGCTTATTTCATACACTAGTGCAAGGGTATGCTTACATGGATCTATTCTAGTCTAGAGCGTGCAAAGTAGAAGATTATATACGTTTAGACGTAAAACGGATTCGGTGGGCTCACCCTCTAACCATCAAACAAATCGTGATTCAGTTCAACTCCGAACATGTTTTTTGCGATGGAGCGCATAGCTTCCTCTACATCGTTCTCCATACCCCCACCAAGTCCAAGCACCTGACGTACGCGGCTCATGTACCACGCACCGTCGCTCGCAGCCAGAGATAGCCGGAATAAAATATGCCGCCACCAGTTCAGCCAGCGCTCAGCTCGCGGGATACCCGGGTCGTCCGCGAGAGCACGCGCGGCCCACGCACCCATCGTCCCTACCCGATTCACAGGGCTGCCGAGCAGCTGATTATTCGCTTGCAGCATCCGCACCGAACGACCGATGAAGAGGAGCGCGCGCGGCCACGCACGCTCATCGCCGAGTACGTCACCCAGAGCTGCGCGCATGCGCTGTTGCATTGCAAACGCGCGTGCTCCGGGCGAGTCATCCTCGCCCTCCTCTACGAGGTCATTTACACCGGCTAGCGTACGAGCAGTGCTACCATACGGCCGCATGAGCGTCGCGCTTGCAAACGCGTCCGTGTTGCGCACGCCCCAGCTAGCCGAAATACGCTGGAGTTCCGCGTTGTCCAGCGCGAGCAGGGCGCGCCAGAATGCGGCGTACTGTCGCCGGAAGGGTGGTTCGAGGTGCACGTAGAGCCCATGGTCTAGAAGAACGAGCTGGGGAGCCCCAGAGGGCTGCCGTCGTATGAGGATATTTCCTGGATGAGGGTCGCAGTGGACGTCGCCCCAAACGAAAAGTTGTGCGGAGATAAGGTCCACGAGTGCCTGCATTACGTCCGCAAGGCGGATGCCCAAGCCTCCACCGCCTCCCCCTCCCTTCCACGGTGCAGTCAAAGTTTCCTTGTCTGAAAGCCGCACGCCATCGATCCATTCGGCTGTCATAACCCTTTTAGTCGTCAAATCTCGGTACACCTTCGGAATGTGCACTCGGCCCCGAAGACGAGGCTCGGATGCGATATTTGCCGCCGTGCGTTCGGCATTGTCAGATTCGTTGTTGAAGTCTGTCTCCAGTAAGAGACGCTGCGAGATGTACGAGACCATTGGATAGAGAGGGAGGTCGAAGAATGCCGTGTAGAGATACATGACAGCTCCGAAGGCCCACAAATCCCAGCCCACCTGCTGCGCGATCTCCCTCTTTTGGATCTTCACGGCCACTTTGCAGCCGTCCGGAAGCAGCGCATAATGCACTTGAGCAATACTTGCGCTTGCGCGCGCTGTCCTTTCTATCCTACCGAACACTTCGTCCGGGCTCTTCCCTCCAAATTCATCACGTATAACACGTTCCACATCCTCCCATTCGTTCTGCGGCGCGTCATCAAAGAAGCGCGCGAAGCGTTTCTGAAACTCGGCCGGCAAGATCGCGGACTGCATGGCGATGGCCTGGCCGATTTTGAGGTAGAGACCACCATTTGCGCGGAGGAGTGCGTAAACGCGTTCAGCGTTGCGCTCGTGTAGGGCGGCAATGGATTCGGCAAAAGGGGGGTGAGCCTGGAAGTTAACCTTGTAATCGAAAGCTACAACGGCGCCTGTGCTAAATGTCCGAAAGGTGTGAGCAAAGGAGGATGCGTTGAACCGCTCGTCCGCGTAGTAAGCGACGCCGACCCCGAAAGCGAAATAGGCTGGTCTTCTCAGTCGCCAAAGTTTGGACGTGGGACGCCGGGAAGAGAAAGCATAAGGGCGAGACAGTAGCTTAGGCGGCTTGAACATTGACGAAGAGCATATCGCGGCGAACTTTTTCGGGATCACGAGTGTGGTCATCGGCAGCGGCGATTCGTCATCAACCTCGGCAGGAGAGCTTTACCAAGCGGTTCGCGAAACCAAAATTGCTGATGTGTATTTTCAAGGTAAGTAAGCACGATTCTGCCAGGAACATCATCGCAGCGAGAGAACAAACCTATGAGCGGACCATTGGCAAACACTCAGACTGGTGCTGTCCATGCAACCGTCGTTTTTGCAATTGCAAAGTGCGCTCGTCATGTGACACCTTTAAATAAGGTGGCGCCTAATTTAGCTGGTGGCTGCTGCCAGACTCCAGTGCCCACGTACTGTCGAAGCTTCGAGCGACGAGTCTGAGTCCGTGCCCGTGATCAAATCCCCGGACGAAGTTCAGCTTCAAGGATTAACAGCCTGCCAGACGACCTCGAAGAACTCACTCAAGCCAAGAAGTGACACTTAAATGATTCCGGTGTATGGGTCGAGGAAATGTATACGTACATGTACGTATCATTATACGAAAATAATCAACTACAAGAAGGATGCGGAACTCCGTTCCGTGACAGCAGGTCATTTATCATGAAGGCACAAGAAGACTGAGGGCAAAATCGCAGATAAAGAATATATCCCGTGTGAGCTTATAGAAGGCGCGATTTTCATCTAGTTCACTCCAAGTGCATATGCATTTACTAGCTCTTAGTGAAAGAAATTTAGAAAAAGATTGTGGCCTCCATTCTAGAAAATACAACCATACAAGTAAATAAGGGAATAAGGTCACAACAGACACAGGCGAAATATAGAACGGAACGGCTCCATGCAGAAAACATTGCAGATCCCTTTAGTCCACTCAAAGCGGCAGTACCGACGTGAACTTCCCCGGCCTTCCCTCAGTTTCGTCGGAGTGGTAGTCCATTTCCGTCTGCACATTCACACTGATTACGCGATCCTCCTGCAAGGATAAGCCAGAAGGCGGTATATAAGCTTCCGTCCCGTTTTCATTCGAAAAACACAAGAGCGGGATTCCACCCGTATCAAAACGCACCTTCTCCCCGTAAATAAAGCCAGCGCGTGTCGGAGAACCAGGGGCGGCGTTGACGGTTCCGAAAGAAGCGGTGTGCTTCGACGCTCCGGGGCTCGTATTGACGGAAACGATGCGCGGCATTTGGTACGCATTTGGTCCACTGTTTGCATGCCTGCTCAAGCCGTCGCGCAGCCTGTCGCGTGCGTTTAACGTCGCGAGTAAGGAGTTGAAATACACTGGCATTGGTCCATTCAATGTCATCAGCAACCGAGCCGAAGAGTCGCATGTATCAGGCGGACGTACGCTTGGACAGGCTAAAGTAAAAGCCTATAAAAATATAGTTGTTGGGCATAACAGCGTACTGGTGATCATTTTCTTTAAGACAAGTGAAATATGGACTCAAGGGAGACACCAACCGTAACGAAGGAGCAGACCGCGCAGATACTCGTGAGAAGCCCAGTGTTAACAATGTATATGATCAAGATGCTGATCCTCGTGTCGGTTCTGCCAATTTGATTCATTCAGTTTGGTTTCTCCCTCGGCACCCGAACCGGATTCTATAAGGGTACGCACGATTTGAAGCCTGTCCTATTCTTGATAAGGAAATAACAAAGTGAGATCGCAACCCACAGATCCGCAGCAACTCCTGAGCCCAGACTTGTGTAGAGCAACCACTTCGGAATCGCCACCCAAATCAGACAGATCAGCCGAACAGCGTAAGGTACTGTTACATACGGAGATATTGGCGAATTGTGACATCGAGTTGTACGAAAATCTGACCGTCGAAACAGGTAGTCAGACTTCCGGAAAAACATTATTGTAAGGGCTTGATAGTACGTACATCTTTCCACCGAAGGCAAATCCGGAAACTTTACAATGGAGGTTTCATAAATCCTATCCGAATCGAGGGAGGCGAAAGAAGGTCATACCGCATGTAACGAAGGTGAAGAGAGCCTGTTGTCAAATGTGAACGAATCAAATTGTAAAATCAATCACTAGTGCAGCACAGGGTGCGGAAAGAGTCCATACCGCTCCCGCTGTCAGGAACCAGTTTTGCTTGCTCACTTTCAGGGATGAGAGTGAAGATTCTCAGTCAGAATGGCACCTGTCGTCGGTGGAAGGACTCACTGATCCACACTCGGCGCGCATAATACCTGCAGAACGGCTTTAGCGAACGTGAATCGCTCAAGTGATAGCCCGAGCTTACGATCGAACGATGAAGTCGCTTATGGTCTTAGGGTAATAAGTCAGGACCGTCCATGGCAAACATCGTTAGACTGAATACACACGGTTACGAACACATGCAACTTGTTAGGTTTCCTTGTCTTAGCTTTATGCTCTTTAATTCGATAAGGGACAATCACTCACGCAAAGACTCCAAGTCGGCTTTGTAATTATTGCCAAGTTTGTGAAGTTTGTGACCAAGTAGAAATAAAGAACGTGAGAAATGAGCGCAAGGTGAAGTGCGTCTAAGGTCCTGTAAGACAAAAGGCAATCGATTACTGAGCTACGATGAGAAGAATTAAGAGGGGAGGCATAAACAAACCACAGAAATGCAACCTGATAACAATTGATAAGCCGTTCACTTTCTCGCACGAAATAATCGACATAAACAACTCACAGTCCATTTCATGTACCGAGGGTCGCGAGCTGAGCTTTGATAGTAAATCAGCGTTTGGATATTCGTTACTCCAAACAAGCTGTACAAGCGGACATAAGTCAGATAGCGGTGCTTTCAAGGGATGTAAATCTTACATTGCGGCGACAAGGAGTCCAATAAACGCCGCACCGAGCGAGTTATCAAGGTGGATGCCTAGTGAAGCCAAGCTCGGGGCCGCTGGGATGGTCGCATTAGCAGACGACATAGTCTAAAGATCTCCTAGCTGCCTGCGTATAGAGATAGTGGTTGGGAAGGAGGACGCGTACGGGAGGTAGCGTGAGGAAAGACACTGCGGGTGTGAGATTTTATGCGCCGCCAGACGAGCAAGTCCTGCGGGAAGCGCATAAGGTTCTGCCAACTTTGGGAGTCGGTATGTTTAAAATTAGCAGTATCGCCACGCCCTGCGCTACCGAGAGCATGTGCCTCCGCGGGCAGCTCTAAAGGCAGCGAACAAGCCCATGGTTCAACAATCACGGAAGAATTCCCATCCCTTTATTAAGGGACCCGGAAGGTGCCAAAGCTCCAGCCTGTCGTAGAACAGAAGATCATGGACGGAGAACCTGATTGCGTTTGGAATCAGCATCAACCAGGTAAATTTCAAGTTTGTATTTTGTACGAAGATGGATAAGAATGGGTGCACTGCATCTGCTTGCACCAACAAATACAGGATCTCGTGGCGCTTCGGATTTGCGCATGGCCGTATCACACCACTCTGGACGTGATTTTTGAATGTCAAGCGGAGACAAGTATGATATAAATCAGTCCGAGAGACAGAGTTAGATTGACCCACCATGCACAATCCTCGGGAATGGAGATCCTGTCTCCCTCTTACTCCTCCAACCCCTCTGCGTCAGAAGTAGAGATGTTGTATAGCTCGCTGATGGCCCTAGTTCTTATGCCTTCTTCCCTCCTAATAACCATGTCTAAGCAGTATACTTACGAACACAGCGATGACATCGCGCCAAATGCATCAGCTCAGGCCCAGTGTAAGTTGTGCGGACCGACGTAAATAACGCGGTCACCGCCGTTCCGGATGGACATGGAGCAATCAACACTTAAGGGCAAAGACAGGACGTTTTTTACGCAGGAAGAACGGATAATAATAATCTCCACACATGATGAACAAGAGCCGTCAATCGGTAGACTCCTGAGTTGCTCTCTCTTCGCCAGATGGCTTGCAATTGAGCTGTTTGCCGCCTGACGCCCAGGGTCGATAATGTAGATTTCCACACGGCGATGCGCCCATTTGATGGGCGGACTGATAGAGAAGATTTGTGTGGCTCATCCGCAGATTAAACGGTATCAAAAGATGGAGGGTATAATGAAAGCAATCGAACTGTGGCCAAGCGGCGGTGCGCGAAAAATAACCGGCACCGAGACTAACGACGTAAGCTGCGTATTATGTAACGTCGTGTCTTGCTTGTCGATTCCGAGCCTCTTCGCAATGTCTTAGTCTGCACTGAATTTGGGCGTTACAATCGCGGAGCTACTGCGCAGGTATTGTACAAATGATCTTTCGGCTTTGGGTTTTCTTACAATGCTCGTAATCGAACAACATTCTCGCATTCTCTCCTGCTGCTATGTCTGAACTTGCAAATTAGGCGGTTGCGTGCACACCGTCATGTGCGGGTTTCTGCACGGGATTTACTATATGAGCTGGTCTGGATGGAGTAAAGCGGAGGCTCTGGTACGCACCGACTTGATGTCGAGCACACGAGCGAGCGCATCGAATTCTGCATCCGTGGGGCGCGTTGCACCAGTGCACACTATGGAAACACAGAGGCGTCATGTCATTAACTCACGACGAAGGTAGCAGTGGCAACAGAATGCATACCATCGATTACGTGCTGCTCGTCCTTTCCAATCTGACTCGCGATCTGCGCGTACGAGAGACCTTTCTTCTCCTTCGCTGCAGCGAGCGCGGTGCACGTCGGGTTAGGAGCCATTGTTATTGAAAGATGTCGAGTGGTTGAGTGGCACTAGAAGAGGCTGAGTGGAAGAGAGAGGGCGATTCGGGGCTGCCCGTATCACTGGACCAGATCTTTATAGACGCGAACAGGCCCCTATCCATGGTCACGCCAGTCCTTGGGCTTGTGGAGTCACCCACCTCCTGAACGTATCGCAAAGCGTCTATTTCTCATGCCACTGCACTGGCGCACGGACTCGCTGGCCCGTGAGCCAGAAAGGTCGATCGTGTATATCATAAACGATCTTATCGCGGCTTCCGTCAGCTATCTCAAAGATAATATCATTTCTAAATTCAACCGACTGGCCCGAAGTTCCTCAATAACACATAACACACTGCTCCCTGAGCCTATTCGAAATGGGCGCTTTCAAAACACATCGGGTCCTCGGAGAGGTTGCTGCACCGTCATCCGTGCCGCTCCCAAGCTGGTCTAGAAAACCTCATGGCAAGATCACGTGCTGTGAAGGAGAAACGGTGTGTGGCAGCAACTCTGGTCAAAGTAAATGCTTCCGGTGCAAAAAGATGCGATGTGAGTATCGCCTCAAGCGACGAGGACTGCCGGTCGACCAGAAACAGTAAACCATTTTGGGGGACGTAGAACTCATTTCCGATTTTATATACAGAAACGGGTCAGGACGCTTGGCCATTCACATTCCAAGGAAGCACAAGTTCGACCTAAGCTGCTTCTGAGTCTCGAAATCTTGGATATTCCGATGGACGGAGACCTGCCTACCTTATCCGCCAGCTCTGATACGCGCGCCAGGGTCAGCGTTCTCAGCTCGTCCCAACCCTCGAATGCTTTCTCTCTGCACTAGTAGCACTCGATGTTTTTGAAATACTTCGAGGCAGACGACGACACGAGGACTCCGCGCGCAAGTGGAGCCCTACGCAGTTCCGAGACGACCTCCTCCCTTGTCTGGTACCACCACTCGCACGTATGTCTCTCGCTTTTCTCCCCACTTGTTGAGCAATATTCCTCGCGTCGCATCTCATTGCAGACATGATCCTGCACATGCACGTGCTTGAGCACGGTCTTGCTGTAATCAAAGGTGAGGAAGAGTGCATGCACCGCATCGCAAACGCGTCGATGGTAGTCGAGCAGGTGGTAATACGATGCACCGCTGATGTGCGCCAGCTGCGGCCGGAACGCATGTGTGAGTGGGCCGGCAGGGAACGCACGCGCCGCAAGGCGCGCCTCAGCCTCTAACCTGAAGAGACATGCTAGAGAGAAGATGACGACCGCGTCCGACGCCAAGTCCGCATCCAGATTTGCGTCAGGTTCGGATCCAGAATCCTTTATAGAGCAGTCGCAGCGGCGCGTGGTTTCTATGAGCCGCGTACGCAAAGCTTCACGTGCATATGCGAAGGCTTCAGCCATCTCGTACTTGCGTGCAGCATCCAGAACAGCACCGATTGTCTCTAGATCGCTCAAAGTGGGAGAGGGAATAGGGTAAAGGATTCGCAGAAGGGGGTCGAGTACGCCGCGCGGCTCGGGCATGGAGACGACGGGCTCGGGTTCCGGGCTGCGGGTGGCGAAGATGTGGCTGATCGCCGGAGATGATAGGGTGAGAATGCATTTCATCACCCGGAAATCTGCCCCGTCGACGGAACGTAGGACTAAGTCGGCTCGAGGGTCGTCGAACGGGTACGAGGCGTAGACGCGTAGCTTGTCGGACGTAATGGTTATTTCCATGGCGGAGTCCAGACGTGCAATCATAGAGTATGGACAATAGCACAGGCGGTCGTGTATCATCCAATATGTCGAGCAGTGGATATTTAAGTGGATTGGTGGATGTGATCCCCGGTGTGCTCTACGTCCGGTGGATGTGCTACCACGCCTTGATGCCGGACGGCAGTGCCATATCAATTTAAAGAGAATCACAGGTCTGTGCAGAGCGCTCTATCGTGCGTGGTGACGGACTGAGGCAGTGGGCGCTTGTCGAAGAAGGGCATAGCATTGACAGTTAGTACTAGAGTAGAAGAACTTGCACTGGCAGGTCCTGTAAGGTATATGTTAGAATACACTACGACTAAATCGGAACCCATGCGTCATACGGAAGTTTCGACTTTGAGGAGGCCGCGCATATACATCCTTGAAGCTGTGTTTTTATTTTATGTAGTACTCATGCAAATATCACTTCGCACATTTGTGCGTTCGTAGTGGACCAAAATAGGATTACCCATTCTTCTAATAAGACTTGCATGCGCTGCACTAATAATACAGGTCTGATCGAAAAATCTACATCGTTTAGGTACGAAGCACAACCTGATATTACTTGACCATTTACGCTTTTTTCAGTGAATAAAAGAGGCACGTGCAACTGGCCTGTACTCAACTGGCCTGTATGTACTCGTGTTCCTGGGATTGCAATATACATATGGTAGAAGTAGTATGGTAGAAGTAGATACGTGTTTGAGTATTCGTGAGGTATTAAAAGCTGCAAAAGCAAGAAGGTGACAGGAGATTAGGCAATAAGCTTGAGAGAGTTCTCAGGACGAATCAGACCGCGGCTGCATACATACTGTATTTCTACGCAACCAAGACAATCTTTGATGGTCTTTGGTCAGGGGCTCGACTTGAAAGACATTAGTGGACGCCTGGAGTTTGGGATCTCAAGTGGGCACTTAATAGCTCGTCTGCCTGCCTCGCATAGCTAAGGAACACAATATTTATTCACACTCCTGGTGCGCTGCAGCCCGCCAAGTGCAGCCCGGGCCAGTGGTACTGTTGACGTAGTAGGCTTGAACGGGTAATTTCGGTTGTGTAATCCCATCGACAATGAGTACACTGGCGACTACAGGTGGGAGCGCTGCGATCCGCTATTGAGATGCATTAAGATTCCTTCCGTTCGATAGACCATTACTTAAGTAGTACTGTCTATGGGGTGTATGCGGTTTGGATTCGGAGATCCTCGGGGGATAAATTTTGTCACGTGATCATGCTATGTTTAGCCGGTATTGTTTTGCGAAGCTGCCCTCCGTCCTCTTCCCGTAGCCTCAAGACTTCGTCAAGACCTCCAACAACCACAAAATGGTGAGTTTCTCATCGACAAGAAGCTCTTCATACGGGAAATGTCCGATCTAGAAAGAATCGGAGCGAAATTTGGTGCTGTGGGTGATGGATGGGGCAGATGGAAGACGGATGGCATGAGACGGCGACGCAGCGACAATGCACTTCGCTGAATTTCCAACAGTTTACTAACTACTGTTTTTACTCCGTAGCCCCCGAAGAAAGGAAAGACACCCAAGGAGGAGACGACCGTCTCTCTCGGCCCGCAGGTCGCAGAAGGCGAGCTCGTCTTCGGCGTCGCGCACATCTACGCCTCTTTCAACGACACCTTCGTGCACGTCACCGATCTGTCGGGCAAGGAGACCATCTCGCGTGTTACGGGCGGCATGAAGGTCAAGGCTGACCGTGACGAGTCTTCGCCGTACGCTGCCATGCTTGCCGCGCAGGACGTCGCAACACGCTGCCGCGAGGTCGGAATCACCGCGCTGCACATCAAGCTCCGCGCGACTGGCGGAACGGGCACGAAGACCCCCGGCCCTGGTGCGCAGAGTGCGCTCCGTGCGCTCGCCCGTGCTGGCATGCGCATTGGCCGCATCGAGGACGTCACCCCCGTTCCTACCGATTCTACCAGGCGCAAGGTCCGCTTCCTCTGCACTTCTTTTCTGCATTTTGCATGTTTCTAACTAGTTGCATTATAGGGTGGTCGCCGCGGTCGCCGTCTCTGATCTCTTCCTCCCCAAAATTATCCTCATCCTCTTTGGATTTTGTTGCATGTCGTAGCTGTGCTTTTCTGTACTCTGTCGTGATATGCCAATGCCCAATACGTCGCCCTCCGACGCGCAGCAGGACCATGCTTCGCGCAGATCCTGTCCCGCGGTCGAGAACTGTTGTTCTATGCAGAGTGTGCCGGTTTTATGTCTTGCCTTATGTTATTTGGTGTGAATACTCCTGGATCTGGCTGCGATCGTACTTGAGCTCCCTTTTTGAAGCTTGTCCCACGTTGACATCTATCCTGTGCCCTAATCGATGTTCGAGCGCGGCAGCCAGTGCACCCACAATTTCTTCGGTATAGCATGTCGTAAGTCACACGCTTTCAAGCTGCTAGGGAAAACGGAAAGGAGTATCAATATCCGACCATGCCGACAACACTGTTGCGTTCTTCCAGACAAACACAGTAAGTGCAGCGATGATCGCAGTAATCCGGAAGCTTTTGTCTTCCACTTTATATGTGCGTAGTCAGGCATTTCCTTGTCCAATATAAACCGATCTGAAAATAGTATATATTTCTAGAAATTAAAGTGCTTCCTTCATATATCACCTGCTGTAAATCGCAAAAAATAAAGAAGCACGCGAGTCCTTCGAATTTGGAGAAACTACTAAATGCTTACAGGTCGCAGCGCATGGGCAACGAAAAAGAGGGTAGCTAGGGCACCTGATTTTGGCACGGGCACCAGCGGCGCGACCCCGTGCCGCCGCTATCCTCGAAGGACACCGACGCTCTCCCTCTCCCACATCGATATCAATCATATCGTAAAAATGGGTGGGGGCAAAGGGCAAAGGAAAACTCTAGCGCGAAAAGCAGTACACATAAATATATGCTCCTGCGCCGTTGGCTTGCGTCAATCAGGTAATAGTATCAGAAATGGAAACGGGATAAGGCAGATGCTTGCAGAGGAAATGGTGGAATATTCTGATTTCTTGAACAGACAGGATGGCAATTCGGAGAATAGGCACTGATTGAATCCCACCCAGCATTCCCGTTGACCGCGAGATGAGGGGGAATAGGGACGAAAATGAGAGCTGCGGCTTGTATGGTTTACCTTTTCCCGGTATTACCTATCTGCTCGTGAGCCGTTCGACAATATGAGCGTTAGCCACATCTTCGAAGAGAAGTCGGTCTATACTGATTTCCGTTTTATTATTGGCCTGGGAAAAGCGATCCTCGACTTTTTCTGATGTAATCCTAAGAGATACGTAGTGGCGCGTATGATGTACGCGTACGCCCCACTTGACTGTGTGGCCTTGGCAAATTATAACGGCGCTTTTGCAATCACAACAGTATATACATACATAAGCTCGTAATCTGCATCTGCACTCGTCAGAAGTGAGGCGAGCGCCCGGTGGGAGATCAGTCCACGCTCATTTTTACATTCATATCTGTATACCCTTCTATATATGTATATCGAGGGGAGAAGGAGTGCGGGCGCTCGGCGGCGGCGGCGCCGCGCCTGAGATCTTCAAATCTTGTCCTCTCGTTCATTTGATCCAGTTGCAAACTCGGACCTCGCCGGGTGCCAGACTTGCCTGCGGCTTCCTGGTATCGCGGGCGCTCGATGGCGCTTACAGATGGCATTGTGGACGTGGTCAGGGAAAGGCAGCAACGAAAAAGAGGACCTGGGACGATAGGCCGCCCGAATGTCTCCGCAATGATGTCGAGGCTCGAGAAAGTACTGTAAGAGAAACTTCAGGAGATTTCCAGTTAGGGCGCACGGAATACCGGGGCTTTGAAAAAGAGAACTAAGGTTCAGCCTTGAAAAAAAAATGGAAGAACCTTATTCTTAGCAGCAGAGGAACGTCTCACACCCCTAATTCGCATTAGAGGAGCGCGGGAGAGAATGTATATAGCATGCCCAGGTGCGGAGGACAAGCCTTTCCAGTCGAGGAAACTTTCCCCTGAACGATCATTTTCGACGTCCATGATTCCGTTTATTGAAAGGCGGTGTGATAGTGATCGGGAGCGAGCCCGAGAACTGCCTTGCTAAGCCGCCCCGGTAGAATATTTGTCGTGTTTGCAAGACCAGCACTGCGGCGAGCCTTGCCAGACCTGAAGGGGACAACAAGGACAGCAGAGTTCTGAGTTGGAGCTGGGAGGACCGCACAAACTCCAGGATTCTGACCAGGTTCGGTTTGAGATTGGGGCCTTAATTAAACTTGAAATGTCACTTGCGACAAGTGCCCGAGAGCAGATACAGCAGTATGAGTTACGATTGAATGGAAAAAGACTCGCTATCCGAAGTGAGAGGACGAACTTGAACTTGAATATATGCACGTTTAGTAAATGAATATTTGAACCACTTTGCCAAAATGGGAAGCGCTGATCCGGGCCGGGACGAGCCGAGCCGAGGCTGATGGGATCTGGGGATAGGGAACGAGACGGAGCCAATACGGGGAAACAGAAATATAAATGTATACAAATTCCATCTGCATATAACAGTTCTTCCAGGCAAAATGCCCTTCCCCTCCCTGCCCACTTCTCGCCTTTTGTTGTCCACAACTATATATACTTCCAGCTGCACAGTTCGCTTTCGCGACACGCAAGCCCTTCGTACAACTGGCCACTGGCCCTCGACGCAGTCCTGGATGCCGGTCAACAGCACGATACTATAAGTATCTCACCCGCTGTCCCCCACCCTGAACCTGCCAGCTCCTGGGACGTCCTCAGCTCTCGTCGTTTTCTTCCTTCAGTCCCTACAGCCCTTTATAGTCGTCTGCAGTCCAAAGTCCACGGCGGCGCATCCTCCGAGTCGGCATGTCCGCGAACTCTACGTCCGCCGACGTCCTCACGTCATACGACAACACGCTCGGCGCAATTCTCATTGGAGGTTTCGTCTCCGTCTTGTAAGTCTCCGATATTACCTGCCTCCGTTCTAGCAAGCGCGTCGACGTCTGAACACATCCGTGCGCCCGCCGTCAAGCCTATACGGCGTGACATGCCTCCAGACATTCATTTACTTCCAGCGATATCCAGGGGATAGGGGGTTCATCAAAGCCAGCGTGCGTGCCCTTTGCCCCCGTCCGCACGTCATGCGCCCCCTTAATCTTGTTTTTTTTTACATCCCTGCGTGTTATCCCATGCAGGTGTTATTGGTCTGGCTGATTGACTCCTTTGACGCGGCGCTCACGTGCCAAATATGCTACTACTATCTCGTGTCAAACTATGCGGACCCCTTGGCTATTTTCTTCCCCGTATGGAGTTTAAAACTTCATGTGTTTGTCACGGTACGCCGCCCCCTGTGGCTTGTCCGAAACAAGAACACTGATTTCTGAAAATCCGAAACCCCTTTTCGGCTCCAGTCCCTAAGCGACTTCATCGTCCGGACGTGTGTATCACCCGCTGTTCCTCCGTTTTGCTCCGGTCCTAACATGTTCAGAATAGGTACTTTGCTCGAAGAATCTACACACGTACGTCCGGCAATCCTCTTTCCGTCATTTCTCTGTGTCGACGTGTTTCCGCAAAGTGAGCCATGGCAACAAATTAATAACAGGAGTCATCCTTGCGCTCTCCATCGTTGACCTCGTGGTTGGAACAAGTACGTATTCCCCTTCTTTCATCTCTCGTCTTTCTGTCTTTTCCCTGGTTGCTTTGAGAATTTTTTCTCTCGAGTAACGTTCTCCCGGTTCCCGCTCAACACCAACTTCTCCGAGTCCGGCACACCCCGATCCGAGATCTCCGCTCCTCCGAATTAATTCTGCAGTTCAAGCCCCTCTTCCTTCTTTCATTTTTCCTGTTCTTCACACCCATTCACTCCGTCGCCGACTTACATCCCTGCCCTTTAACCGAAGGGGGATGTTCCCATGTGGTCGCTCAATGTGCCCCCTAATACTCCCGAGCCAATTTTCGTAAACTTCGTAAAATAGAGTAAAAAGGGAAAAGAGGGAAAATGAAGGGACTTACAACGGATTTCTATCTACAGTTATCACCGTCAGGGCGTTTCATATCGCGACTTTCGCTGGCCTCATTGGCGTTGCTGACCTCTTTTATCTCAACTTCGCGTCCAACATTAGCGCCGACACGTGTGTTGCGCTCGTGCTATGCTATTATCTGTGGACGAATCGTACGGGCTTAAGGAGGTCCGCCTATTTACTGTCTCCAAATGGTGGATGATGCACTGACAAGCCCGCAGGACGGACTCGCTTGTCGTCAAGCTCATACTCTACACGGTCAACACGGGCATGCTGACGGTGCTCGACGCAGCGGCCGGGCTCATATGCTACGCCGCGCTTCCTACTACACTCGTGTTCATCGCGTTTTACCTTAACCTTAGCAAATGTTCGTCCTTTCATCTAAGGAACCCCATCTGCAGTAGCTTATCCGCGATATTTGTTCCCTTTTTCTTTTCCGGCATTAACGCACGACAGTCTACGTCAACTCGTATCTTGCATCGCTCAACGTGCGCAAAACGCTTCTTTCGTCCATGAAGGACAACGCGATGGGTTCGTTTAACATCTCACGAAACAATCCGCACGGTACCGGCGGCGGCGTCTCGCACAACATGCCAGATTTCCGCGCCCTCACAGAGACAGGTGGTCTCTCTACGAACGTATGTCCTCCTTTTTTACGAGAAACACGAGGTCGTCCGTGTACCACTTCCGCGAGATTTTGTACTAAACAAATTTCGACAAACAGGGAGCAATACACGGCGAGACGGACCTCGATACGCTCGATACGCTCGATACAAGTAAGGGGGGCACGCCCGCATCGACGGCAGTTAACACACCGACAGACGTTCTACCCATCGACGCAGACTTCGGCATGTGTCAAAAGCGCCCGCGAGACCTCGAACTTGGGCTCGGGACCGGACCGCGCAGCGCTACCGGTGTCGGCGACGGCGGTGAAGATGAAGATTATGTCGATGACGACAGGCACATGTATGCTATGAGCCCGCGGTAATGCGCCCTGACCCTGACGCATGGGACGTCGGCCACGTCTCGCAAGTCCTGTGAGACCATCCAGCAGCATGTGATGCAGGCACCATTGTCCGAACAGTGCACTGTGAAAACCCGCAGGGTCCGGCATTTCTTAGCGCGCACAGGCGATTCAAAGTCACTTCCGCTCCTCTTCTTGCTTTTTTAAAGTCTTGTTTCAGTTTAAACAAAGCGGGGAAAGAAAATCAATTCCCCCTGCCTCTTTCCGCCCGGGAATGCATGCAGCTCGCGCGCCGTCTACCACCCATCTGCTGCGCTTATCTTGTTTTACCTCAATCTTGTTTTTGCTATCTGTCACCGCGCCGCGGCGGTGCCCTTTCTTGTTATCCCTGCTGTGTTTTGATTCCTGCTTTGTGTTGTTTTTTCGCAGCCATATCACGTTGTTTCATCCCTTTTATTCGCACGACTACTGTCATCTGCATTGCATTCCTTTGATATATCGAATCGTACGTCTAGTTTCGCATGTCTGTCATTTTTCATCCTACCGTATCTCTCAAGGCTCGTCCCGGACATTGCATCCTCCCCCCTCTTTGTCCTCGCCTAGCGTTAACACGTCGAACTTCCATCCTTTTTGTCGCCTTTGAACTCCTCCCTTCCGCCGATACTCCTACATCCCCGCACTCTTGCATCCCCTCACTCCCGCAGTTTTCTATACTTTTTTATTTCTTTATTCATCATTCTTATGGTCCCCGTCTTCTCCCCCCTACCTTCGAGCAAAACTCTAAGTAGTAATCATAAACTGTAAAGAAAGACTCTACGTTTATCCTCCTTCCCTCCGATCTGAAAACCAGTAGAGAAGCAACCAGCATTAGCATAAATCGTGTGTACTGATAGACAAACCAAATCCGATAAAATCCGCCGTCTTCCTTTTTTTCCTTTTTGAAATAGAGAAGCACCGACGATATTGATTTACACTAACGTACCAAAGCGCCAAACCCTAGAACCAAAACAAATCTGACAAGACGATCCGATCCGGACAATTAATTGTCAGACCGGTTTCGACTGATTGATTACTGGAGGTACGTACAACCGTGAGTGTCTTACATGATTGAGAATCGCATGTATGCCCTTGTCATGATTTTTTCTAACGCTAGTAGCGGTCGGCGAGAATGTAAGGACTATGCGCGCAATCAGAATCACAAGAACATGCTTAAGCTCATTTCCTTTTTTCGCGGTGGCTTTCTGTTGCATTGCGCTACAGAATCTAGGTACGTTACTTCACTATACTAGCAGTGCTAACCCCCAAGGGCCTCTCCCGCAGCCGGTTTCCTTCCTCGGACTTCCCCTCATCTGTATTGAGAAGAACAAAGGAAAGATCTCGGCTGTGCGTGATATACTGTACATTATCAGCGAACCAACGTTTACCTGTGCCATCGCGAAGTAAGCACAGGGTCCGAGAGATCTAGAGGTAAGCGAAAGTATGTATGCTGGCAGGCCCAAACCACGCACGAGCGGGCATTTTGGTTTCAAGATCTCGATGCTTTTATTTTTTATATTAAAGTTAACCGTTATTTTTACTCGTTTCGATTTCGTTATCATTCGTATATGCGCACGCAAGGTAGAGAGTGCGGTCGACGTGTTACTGAAATATCCATAGTGGCTGCTCGTGAGGGTAAGGGGACAGTGATTCCCGGACAGGTATTTCGTAGAAGGCATGGGGGACGTGCCGCGTGAAGGCGGTGTTGCGGGGTGGAGGAGGCGTGAAGTCGTGATGCGGTTGTAGTGCGGGAAGGTGAAGTGGTCATGCGATACGAAACTCGAGAAATGTGCGAGGCAAGAAAAATGAGAAGTACAGCACTGCGATGGACGATGGGTCAAGAAATGAAAACGGATTGAGTACAAGTGACGCCAAAAGAATCAAGTTAAGAGTAACAGGGCTAAGGCAAGAAGAAAAATCAATTAGTGCATAGCCGACGGTTGCAGAACGCGAATAAATCAGAATATCAGTAATCATAGAATCAGGCGATGCGATGAGTTTGGTAACGAATCCAGCTCGTTATGGACTGGCGAGGTTCGTCGAATCGGCGGGTAAGCGTGCTCAATCCGATTCCTGCCTTTCGTAGAGCCCGCCAGCATGTGGCCTACCAGACCAAAGAGACGAGGGCGGCACGATTGCCGGGACGCTGCTCGTCGACGTCCCGCTCTTCGCCTCACGTACACGAGGGCCAGGCTGCGCCTGCGAGTGTGACTGTGAGTGCGCAGCGGCGGCTGCAGCGCTCGCGCTCGACAGCGATCCGCGGCGCGGGAGCGTGCCGGTCGCTCGAACACGGTTCTCCTGCGGCGAGGCCGGCTTCACCGGGTTGTAAAACGAGAACGAGTGGAGGTGCGGAAGGACGGGGCGTGGTGGCGTCCTCTGCACCGGCGACAGAGCCTGGTCCTGACCCTGGGGCTGGGACTGAGTCTGGGGCTGCGTCTGCACGTTCAAGCACGGCTGAGAAGCCGAGAGGAGCGAAGGCTGCGCCTGCACGTACGTCTGGGCCTGGCGGAGGCCATGAGGCCGGAAATAGGCGGGGGGTGATGAAGATGAAGTGGACGGCGCAGGCTGAGATGACGTGTGCGACTGGTGGAAGCTGCTGCTGCGCAGCAACGTCGGGTGAGGCGTCTCTTCGTGTCCTGAGCCCCTTGAGTTCATGGAATCGGTTCCCGGCTCGAAGCGCGAGTCCACGGTGGGCACGGGTTTTTCAAGCAAGGAATAAAGGCGCATGACCTCCGGAGTTTTTCTCTCGTGCATCTCACTTGCTGCCTGTGGAGGCTTCGGTGTCGGAGGGAAGAGTGAGCGCACCTGCGGGACATCGCGGTACATGTAGCTCTTCGGGACAGAAGATGACGCTTCCCGTTCTTGCTCCTTGGGAGACCGGGAAGCATCTCTCGTTGAAATCCGAAACGGACTCGAGTCGCTCCGTGGACGGCCAGGAGCAGCAGAGATCGGGATGGCCACCATGTTGGGCGAAAGCTTCAAAGCTGCTGCTGAGTCCGAGGCACGGGACACGCTGCCCGATAGTGAGCTGGGCGGGCTGGGGGGTGCGAGCGACCTCTGCTTTAGCTTTTTTTTCTCGACGGCGGCCTCGTCTTCAGAATCGCTGCTGGATCTGGAGCCGTTGAGGGGCGCACACTCCGGAATAGGAGATATGCGGAAAATGTCGGGGTTGAACAGGTTGTACATGTCATCCGCCTCTCCTGAGAACCCTACCTCCTTCCTGTCTGCAGATGCTTTGAGCTCATCATGAGGGTGCCCTGATTTTGGACCCTCTTCCACATCAAGGAAGTACATCTGCGTACTAAAAGCGGAGCGAGGAGGGGACGGTACTGTATTGCGAAGCTTGGACGAAAAACGAAGCTTGTTGACTTCGTCCCGCAACGCCGCACACTCTTCTGTGACGAAATCGTACTGTCAAAGCATTAGTTACAGCCATCGATTCGAGCAGGTCATATTAGACACACCTTTCTGTGAAGTTTTCGATAGGGTAGCGTAAACGGTTAGCGGCTGTAACGATGTCTGGGTGGAGAATAATTACCTTTGCCATTCGAGCTCCTCTATCCGCAGACGCTCCCTCAAACTATCCTCGACATTTCGGGCGGTCTCCTGGTCATAAGCGCGGCTACGCTTTAAATCCTGGTACTTTCGTTCCCAATCGGCAATGGCTTGCTTGTCCCGGTTGCTCTCCGACCGCAGATCAAAGTTGTTGCTCTCAAGCTGCTGATACCTCCTCTGCAGCTCGGCAAATCGGTATAGGAGGATGAAAGGAGCACGGAGGCTGGGATGCTAGACAAAACGAAACCTAAGTAAAGGTGCCACATCGCTTCGTACATCAATCTGAGATTGAGGCCCACCTTATCGAGAGGTTCAGAGTTCAAGAAGTTATGTACTTCCTGTATGAGTTCTCGCACACCCCCCTCCCGTACGCGACTAGTGAACGAACTCTGAAGCACCAGGTCGGTTATTTTATTTTGGAACTGAGCGGCGCGGGGGATGTCGTCGAAGAGACCTAGAGCATTATCTTCGTGTAGTTCGGAGCGGGGATTGTCTGCTCGGCGAGGACTGGATGTTCTCGCCGAACTAGAAGGTTGCTGGTCATTACGATCGACATGCAGCCTTCGAACGCCCGACGAATCAAACGGCGAGCGGCACAAAGGACATATGTGCTGTCGCAGGGATTGCAAACAGCTGAGAGAAGAGGTTGGATGTAAGGACCAGAAACATTCGGACGCAAGCCATTGTTGGTGACAAACTTACCCGAGGCAAAAGACGTGCCCGCAGGAGATAGAGTACGGGATGTTTTCGGAGCCACCAGTGTAGCCCTCGAGGCAGACGTCGCAAGTGGAAGTAGGATGAACGACCAGCATGTCTACACAGACTTCCAGCGACCAGCAGTGGGAGAAGGAGAGATGCTTAAGAGGAGACAGCCGCACAATAAGTGTTTTGCGGGCGGGGCGCCGGAGCAGACAGGGGGAAGGGATCTCAGCAGGCAGACATTGGTATTATAGCGTTTCCGGGACAGGCTTGCTCCCGGAGAATCGGGGAGACAAGGCCAGTCATGCGCAAAAGCGCAGGACCTGCTCCGTGCTCCGCACCATGAGTGTGCTCTCACGAAGGGTAGCTTAGATCCCAGTTCTTCGGTTGCCGGGAAGTCGCGCGGCTGATCAGCCGGAAGCTAGTTTCTGGAGTATTCAAGGCCGGTATGCCTCAACTCCAAAAAACATGATTGGCTCGATAGCAAGACAGTGCACAGGCTTCCGAGGCGAGGATAATCCAGAATATAATTGAGAGGTTAAGGGACGCCGGATGCTCGGGACGGACGCGTGAAGAGTGATTTTATCGCGATCTTGTGCAGAAATTAGCGTGCCTTGAGATGAGTATTGCGTGTCCGTCTTGAGCTGCCGACTGCGGTAGCCTTGAGGATGTGGCATGGTCCGTTTCCCAAGCCCAGGTTGGCCTCAATAACGCGGCTGCATTTTGGTTTTATGCAAAGCATGCCGTATATTCCTTAGCCATGGCGGGGACCATGGGTGGGTAAAACAGAGTAGATGATATGAGCCGTCGTCCCATGAGAAACAACAACGCCGTGGACGTTGAAGCTCCGCTTGAAAACTTCGTGGTCACCACACCGCCGCTCGTTTTCTCCCCTTCACCTGTGCTTTCCAGCGCGACATCCATCAGCGAATACCGGCATGTTTACGTGCTGTCTGTCTCGAAAGCGCAAGTCTACGTCACATCCGTAATTTTCAGTACACCTGCTATCTTTTACGGGTCTTCATACGTCTTCAAAATTTTCACTGTACGTCTTTCTTCACTTCTGATCCCGCCACCCTCCATGACCTCACCTTAGCTCTCCCTCGTACACATAACTCGGATGTCCTAAGGTGAAGACTTGTGTCTAAATTACTCACCCAACGTGTCTTACCTACAAATGGCTTCGGTAACGCACTCCTACCATCATTCTCGTAAAGTATCTGTTCGCGTTTCAGACAGGATAAAGTCATGATCTTAGGCATCGCACCAAAAAGACTCGGAAAAGGTCACCAAGGCCTAAAATTTTGGACGAGCTGTTTACGCGGTGCGGCCTTCATGCCGTATTCCGGCTCGAACAAGCTCTGGTGGCATGCCGCATACACGAGGCAGCCGTACATAAAGAAGGATGATTTACAATACTATTACAGTTGGTTCGGAAGGAGGGGTCGATCTGCTAAGACTCGGAGCCTGTACGAGTTCAAGCGGGTCTGTTAACAGGATACAATCTCTCTTTATCGACGCGGACTCCAATTCATTTCATATTGTGAGATATCCGCTCCGAGTCCCACTCTCATTGCTTATCTGCTTGTACATATCTAGCGACTCCGGAAGTGTGTTTCCCGGAGGTCTACATGTTCTCCGTTCTTCCCGCAGCAATGGAGCAGAAGCCCGACGCCGGGCCCCAGAGAGCCGACCATGCCAATACTTGGGCCTGCTGATCACCCGAACACTGTCTTTCTGTCCTTTGTGTTTTGTATCCCCGCATCATGCGCCTCCTCTGAGATTGGGAAAGATCTTCTCATCCCCACGCACTGCTCCAAAACCCGAAACTCGGATTTGTCCGCCGACCCCTGACCGGTCAATCCAGCGCGTGCGTCGGCGATTGCCCATGCTGTCAGCTTTCTTCGCGCGCGCGACACGCAACTAAGCCTCTGGTTCTGTGACTAACTCCTGTACTCACTTAATGCGGGACGCCCATAAATTGACCCAGAAGTTGCGGTTCGCTTACCTTCAAACGGCGGGTCTGGCTCGTGGGGGCGAGTGTCTATTATCTCCGTATGTATGAACAGACGCAGCGTCCCCCGATGAATGTATACAATCTAGGGTTGCAACGGCTTTCCAGGAACTCCTTCACGTCGACTTCGGCGCAGGAGTCCACGGTTCTCCCGCATTCGCGAGCCAGCAGTTCCATCCTGTTCCCGCGCGGAACGTGCGCTAGCCCCATGTGGATTCCTGTCCTGTGCGCATCCCCTTATCCCGTGTGCGCTTGATATGCCGCTTCCCCGCGCACGTTCTGGTGTGTGGGGTATTTGTGCTTTGCGTTTCCCTTTCCTGAGCCAAGCACTCGGGATTAGAGTCCACAGCCAGACGGAAGCCCAAGGAGCTACAGGGAATCTAGTTTCTGGTGCTCTTCGTGAAGAGAAGTTGTGCGGCACGAATCTGATACAGACAGATTAAAATACGTTGTTTCAAATGTTCTCGTGTTCTGCGCACCTTGGCCGAGGGCAAGACCGCCAAATGTCGTTTGTTTCCTTCCTATCTTTATTTTTAAACACCTTCTATTTTTTCCCCTTTTGTCCCTTTATCCAGTCTTCAGACCCGAGAGATCAATCTGGAAGTGATTGGGACAAAACCAATGGAGCTAGAAGCCGTACTCTGAACTCTTCCGATGATCTACTCCATCCTTCTGCTCTTCTTGGACACAGGCGGAACTTGACTGGGGTACCCTGTCTCCCTCAGAGGAAGCACCACCGTCTATGTTTAGGCTCAAGACAAAGAGCTGTATTTATCTCGCAGCAGCCAGGTACCGGGGCTCGAATGGCAACTGCACACTACGGATGGGCGGCTGATCGTGTCTCCTGCTGTGCGAGCTATTTCATTAATCTATTGTCTGACTTGAGTTCCTGCACACGTTTCATACTTCTTTGTTGAAGCTTTTGCTCATCGCGCTGTGTGCCAGGTGGGTCGTCGAACCCTGTTCGCCACCGCAGTCGCACCGCTCCTGTGCTCGTCGCTGCAACAACGGGCTGACCTGCTGCTGCCAAGCTGCGTATCTGATATGTCACCTGGCAGGACTGCGCTTTCTGATTTGGAATTGGCCACCCTCAAACCATGCGTTGGAGCATGATAAGTTGTATGCCTTTCTGGATCTCCGTTATCATGAATGGTTAGTAATTCATCGAACATCTCCGCTGCTCGTCTGCACAAGTCGACAATACAATACCGATTTATATTGATAGAGACGTTTTTCGAAGCTCGCCTTCTTTTCGCTTACCTGGCTAATATTCCCACCTAGCCTCAATTTCAATTAATGTACAAGCCGATGTACGATGCCTACCGCCTTCTTTAAGGGTAATTACTCGCGCTGCTCTTCTGCTTTGAGGCTGTATGAAATTATGAGCATGAGCTTCACAAATCGTCACAACATGCGTTCATATCCGATGGCGTGTAGGCTAGTAGTGACAGAGTCGCAATATACTGTAAATGCAAAGGTGATGATAAAGTGAGACAGATGAGCGAATAAATGCTGGGCGCCGTCATCCGAGTATTAATGAGCGCAACGAGATCATTTGCACTGAACACATGTGGGTCACCACACCCAAAAAATTGTTGTTCTAATTTCTCAAGGTACATACAATTTGACAAACACATTTTGTGTCCCTCACAGAACACTTTTGAAAGGACTTGAGAGTTGCGAACACGTGACCTCCCGCCCAGTTTCCACGCGTTAGCTCGCTCCCCCGCCTGTCATTTCCAAGCGTTGTTATGGCCGACATGATATTTTCAGCGCACCGACGCCCACGATCTTAAGAAACCAAACGCACTCTTTTTCTCGACAGCCACCCCTTCGTTTGTGTTTACGCGACTGCTGGCAGAAAACACCTAATTAGCGGGGCTACTACATAGTACGACTTCTTCTCAAGGGATGCCAGGCCCCTTCGACCTGTTGGGCGCGTTCCTCGACCAGTCATATCCGCCCGCGCCCAAATTCATCGAGGCGGACGTACCAGACCTCTCCGGGTACATCGTTGTGGTTACCGGTGGGAACACGGGCATTGGAAAGGAAACTGCGCGGGTGCGTCACGATATTGTCCTCGGCGCACTGCGGTTTCGTACTTAATCTGACCTTCATTTCGGGTGATCCCTCGAACTATTTCCACTTGCATATGCGCAACAAATGTGCTCTACTCCACGCGGCTGCGCTCGACCCGGTCCGTGTGGCTAGGTCGTCTTGGCGCACAACGCGAAGGTGTACGTCGCGTGCCGCTCGGAGGAAAAGGCGAGTGCTGCGATCAAGGAGCTGAAGGAGGTGACAGGGAAAAGCGAGCTGTACTTCCTACGTCTGGACCTGTCTAGCTTCGACTCGATTAAGAAGGCTGCACAGGAGCTCAAGAGGTGCGTTCCTGAGCAAGAAATCTAGACGCGTTACTTAAATTATCTTTTGTGTTGTTAGCAGGGAAACAAAGCTTGATATACTCTTCAATAATGCGTAAGCCCTTCTTCTCATCGGCTACACTCTAGTTGACTCACACATGCATCGGATAGCGGTGTCATGTCTCCGCCGCTCGAGCAGCTCACGGCTGAGGGGTATGACATGACCTTCGGCACGAACGTCGTAGGGCCGTTTCTGTTCACGAAGCTACTCCTGCCGCTCCTCCGCGCGGCGGCAGCAGCATCCCCCGACCGCGGCGCGCGAGTCGTGAACACGAGCTCGCTGGGCCATATGGCCGCGCCGCGTGAGTGCATCGCATGGGAAACGCTCAAGCCCGGCGCGCAGGACGGCGCAGGAGAGAAGAGGCGGCGCGGTCTCGGACCGGACGTGCTGTACTACCAGAGTAAATGTGTAAGTCGCGAACTCGTCTTCTGCTGGTTGTGACGGCTCAAGTCGAAGGGAATGAAGGGTGTTATCATGGTCGCCAATGAATTTGGACGTCGGTATGGGAGCGAGGGGATCATCACTACGTCTCTTCATCCCGGTAATGTTTTCTTCCGACTATTGAATTACAATATGTTATTCATGAATTTATTGTGTTAGGAACGATTCATAGCGAGCTTGGGCGCCACTGGCCAGCCATGCAGAGGATATTAACGGTACGCAGCTCTTTCTATCCATCCCGAGCTTGTCGCTTACTGTCTCATAGGGTGTCTTTATTAAACTGCGTCCAGCGGCATTGGGCGCAATCACCCAGCTGTATGCCGGCACCGCACCGAATGGCAGGGAGCTCAACGGCAAGGTATGTAGGCTACCGTCACCATTGCAATTCTGTCGCTTATTGTGGCTGCCACTTATTATAGTACCTAATTCCTTGGGCACGAGTCGGTAAAGCTCGTGACGATATGCTGGACGAAAAGCTCAGCGGCAAGTTGTGGGACTGGCTCGAGGAGCAAATTGATGTGAGTGGTGACTTTACATGCTCGCGAACCTACTAACTACCAGCAGGAACAATAACGGTTTTCCTTCCCTGTTTTCTTGGACGTTTTTCTTGATGTATTATAATGTGGCCATGGCTCTCAATTGTAATAATTCTCCTGCATTCCCTCTGTTCCCAGTCGGACATTGTACACCGCCTCCGGTCGGGTAGCGACGCTAGCGAACTGAAAGCGTCTCGCCAATGTTGATGAACTGCGCGTGAAAGCTGTGTGGGCGGCGTCCAAGGGCGAGGCGATGACGCGCGACGCGCTTCGCTACTATAAGAGGTCGATCGTTCACGTTCGTGGGCTAGACCTACCATCAGCGCACCCTCTCCCCCAACCTCCATTCTACCCTCCT